>CM065817.1:70580730-70905000 GCA_033398695.1 Orobanche coerulescens
GGTTTATGGATACCTAGGCTTGTCAGTTATTTGGGTCTAGTCGTGTTTTATGTTGCACATTGTCACCCCGCTGCCAGCATCTCGGTACTTCCAGTGCCCGTAAGTTTTCCTTACTTGAATCTTTGTTTTCTCGTATCGTAATTCTGTTTCCTGAATTGTGGATGTTTTCCTCTCTTACTTATCATCGAGTTGCTTTTGCTACCTCTTAACACCAGTATGGATGCTGGAAGAGGCCGTGGTCGAGGTCGTGGTCGTGACCTTGGACGCGGCCGGGGATGTGGGACAGCCGGTGGGGCGGCCACGTCGCATTCTTCGAGAGCCGACAGCACCAGTGACCGACATAGCCATGCTTCTTATCAAGATGGCGCTGACCTTGGAGTTGCGACTGTTATGCAACAGATGGTGAACCAAATGGCGGCGATAGCCCAGGCGTTTCAGAATCCGGCCCATGCTGCTCGGGACGGAGCTGACTGTTGGCTCCAAGATGTCATCAAGATGCATCCTCCTCAGTTCACGGGAGCCAGTGATCCGATTGGCTGGGAAGGGTGGATCAAGGAGGTATC
This sequence comes from Orobanche coerulescens, assembly GCA_033398695.1. Taxonomy (NCBI): domain Eukaryota; kingdom Viridiplantae; phylum Streptophyta; class Magnoliopsida; order Lamiales; family Orobanchaceae; genus Orobanche; species Orobanche coerulescens. Next base: position 70,581,294 of record CM065817.1, read on the forward strand.
CAAAGTCTTCGTCGCTACCAACTGTCCCGAGAACCGCAAGGTCCCTATTTCCCAGTACTTTCTTACTGGGGACGCTACTGATTGGTGGGAGGCCGTTGGGCCTAAGGATCACGTTGCTTCGTGGGCAGAATTTAAGGACCTGATGGAGACTGATTATTGCCCGTGGCCGGTTAGACAGGCTCGAGTCCATGCCTTCTATGATGCTCAACCGTGGGATATTCCTGTCTCCCAAGCTATTGCCGATTTCAACAAGGAGTTGGGCTATGTGAAAACCCAGGTTGTCGAAGAGAACGACAAAAATGTTCACTTTTCTAGACGGATGTGTAACACTCCCAAATCCTATTGGGTTATTACAGTGCCGTGGACCCCACGCCAGGAGATCCACCAGGCGGACATGACTAAAATACATTAAATTAAACAACAAAGGAAAATCATAGTCCCTACCATGATATCCGACACAATATTCCGATAAGGAATTTCAACGACAACGATGGGCCTACATTGCCAAAAATAAAATACAACAACATCCACGAGCATTTACTTGGGGAATACATAATGACAAAGACTGACAAACTGGAGAACACTCCAACTGACTGACCAACATGAACAACTCGGACTAGTATCGCTCGAATGCCTCGTCGCCATCATCATGCCCCTGTGTCTCAACTCTCTCCTCGCAAGCACCTAAAACATGAAAACATGTTCCGCCCCCACGGGGTCAGTCATCCAGATAATGAATATCAAATACATGTATAACATGATATGCATCCAAAGACAGAATGAAGCGGTACAATGATAATAATAATACGAGATGCTCACAAACCAATGTAAGAACCGAGCATTCGTGAAACACTATGCCCACGGCATATTATTAATACCTGTTTGACATGTTAGAACGTAAATACCCAACGGCGAATCATAATTATAGAGTACCACAATGAATTACACGACATGAACCAAACCGGAACTGAATTAAATATGAATCACCATGAATTACATGAAGATGAACCAAACCGGAACTGAATTAATTATGAATCACAATGCCCGAAGGCTCCAATGAAATTACCAAGACAATCACAAAGGCATGAAAGCCAGTGAGCCGAAGCTGTCAAATATCACAATTACATGAAGCCAAAACAGCCCGAAGCTGTTATCGATTAGGGCCGAAGCCACGGCACGAAGCCGTATCACCATTAGGGCCGAAGCCACGCCGTATCACAATTAGGGCCGAAGCCACGGCACGAAGCCGTATCACAATTAGGGCCGAATCCACAGCACGAAGCCGTATCACCATTAGGGCCGAAGCCACGGCACGAAGCCGTATCACAATTAGGGCCGAAGCCACAACACGAAGCCGTATCACAATTTGGCCATCCAATGGCCGTGACCTACTGAATAGTAGGTGTTGGAAACCCAACCATGAAGGTTCAAGCCCCAAACTTACCCATAATGAGCACTAGCCGAGACTAGCCTCCAAAATAATATGATTAATCACAAACGACAATGATCCGTAGATTACCGAATTCACGAGAATGATAGTGTGCTACCTTGAGTCGTCCAACACGATAATGATGACTCACGGATGGGCATCGTACTCGACAGTCCCAATTCAATACCTCGATTACCTTAGAATGGTCATTCGATAACAATGACACAACATATGGAAACTATCCTCGACAGCCCCAATTCAATACCTCGATTGCCTTAGAATGGCCAACCGATAACAATGATGCAGCGGTTGATTCAATATCTCGATTGCCCTATAATGGCTAATCGATGACAATGATACAATGAATGCCTCGGTACAGTTAATCGGTTACCGACGACGCAGATGAGAATGAATATGACAGTGCCTTCAATCGGCTAATACAACATGAATGACAGGACGCCAACATTAATAACAATGATTACAACGTCTTAGATAGACATCAATATTAACAACAACAACCGATACATCGATACCGCGAACCGGTGATCGATAATAATATTAACAACGAATATCCCAATGCCTTAGCGGCCATTAATGAATGATAATAAACATTTGGCATAATTGTCGAAGAGTATCATATCGAACGATCCCCTAATATCAATGAACTTATGAAGAGACTAAGTCTCGGAATGATACAACATATTCATACACATATATGATAACATTAATCTCATTGACTAGTACAAGTATAAAACTTGCCTCAACCGAAGGCGATGAAATACTTCCACGAGCAATGAACGGCGTTCTCCGATAATTACAAGTGCTCGAACAACCTTGAATGAAATACAATTCATTCAATAACACAATATCAATCGAAAACAACATTTCGATCGAAGGAAACTCTTTGAGGCATTTAATCGAACACTAAATGTTCAAAGTTCCTCAAGAGCCTAAGAAACATCAATCGGGTTGAATGAATCAAAAATATGGATATACAATCCATAGAACATGATTAATAATATTCACTAGCATCAACTGATTCATCAAAATCGGACTAGAATCGAAATCAAGAACAAATTCCCCAAAAAGCCAACTTGGAGGAAAATCAAGAAATATACCTTGATTCGACGAAGAACACGGATTGGATGATGATATAATCAACAAGAATCTTCCTAAATGTCTTGGAATTGATTAGAATCGGCCAAGAACTCGATTTCCCGAGCCTCCCGTCTACAGCCGCACAAAAATGAGGAAAAAGGGGTGAAAAATGAAGTCTGGCCGAGCCCAAGCTATATATAGCCGACAGGGTTACGGCCGTAATCGGCAGTGCCTTACGGCCGTTACTCGGCCCTTACGGCCGTACTCGGCAGGCCTTACGGCCGTAACCGGCATTCGTCAAAAAAATCTGCCCAGCACCTGTCGGACACTTACGGCCGTAACTGGCACATATTACGGCCGTAACCGGCCTCCGTCCGGAAGATGCCCAGTGCCCGTACGGCCGTAACTCTCGGCCCTTACGGCCGTAACTGGCATTCGTAAGGCCATGCCTGCCGAGCACATATGGCCGTAACCGGCACCTTACGGCCGTAACTCGGTCAGGCCAGGTTCGGCTCCGGCCGTGGCCACTCTGACGGCCCGACGACCCTGAAACCCGAACCTGAATACGAATCGAAGATATGATTAAGAAGTACTCGCAAAGACGAATCCAAGCGCTAAGAGAACACACGATTCCGACCACCCGGAGGCTCAAAATTCGACAACGGAAAATAATTACCCCAAACTTTGGGAAATTACGAAAATGGCCCAAAACGTCCGAAATACACGATACGTGGTCGAAACAACAAGACAAAGCTCGCAACATGAATAATAACATTAAATGAACTTACGAGAAACTCGAAACAACAGTTTCAGACGAGATTCGCAAGAAACAAACTCAAGTGCGGAAAAGCCGCTTAAGAACACGGATCTCAACAAAATGATACCGAAACGAACTCGGATGACAAAAAGTGCAGAATTAACCATTCTCAGAATGACGATACGGTCATGAGCTAGTCATCAAAATGAAATTCCGCCAAAAAAGAAAATTATTGAAAAATCGAAATTGCGGATATTACATACCACACCCCTTAAAAGAAGTTTCGTCCCGAAACTTAAAACAAGCAGGGAGAATCAACATCCCACCAGGAAAAATCAACGAGATACACACGAACAAGAATGATTACAATGAATGATAATGAATCGAAATCCAACAAGGATCAAGAATGACTCACCGGGGTGAAATGATAACGTAATGAGTGATAGCTCAAATGAAATGATTGGAACCATTGTTCCCTGTGAAGTGAATGATTAGTTTGATAATTATAAGTCTCAACTTGATTGATATATGATGAATGAATTATATGAATGAATGAACGACAAATGAAATGAATGATTATACTATTACCGAGCAAGAATTAACTTGTTCAAAACCGGTGATGAATGTCCTACCTCTGGCTCTCGAAGCCTGGTAGGACCCCTTGGATGAAGCACGAGCTGGAGTAACAAAGTCCCCCGAGGCCCTTGAGCTCTCTCGAGATCTACCGACACTAGAACTCCTGCAGTATCTCCGTAGGTGTCCCGGGTTCCCACACAGAAAACAGACAATAGCTGGCACCGTACACCGAGTACTCACGTGCCCTGCTGAATCACAGTTAAAGCAAACAACAGTCGAACTCATCGTTTCAGAGGAAGATGCTTTCTTAGTACGAAGACGACTGGAAAACGACCTCTTGGACGTCGGAGCCCGATGTCCCTCAGAACGAACCGGTATCCTAGTCCTCTCACCCGAAGAAACTGAAGGATGCTTTTGAGTAAGCTCCTTGATCAACAGCTCTGCTCCAAGAGCCTTCTCGATGAACTCACTAAGTGAATTACAATTGTGATTGAACAACTGCATCCTCAACTGCGGATATAGCCTTTTGCTAAAATATTTGATCTTGTCCGCCTCAGTACGGATAACTGACGAAGCAAACTGAAGTAGTCCCTAAAACTTCTCAGCAATGACAATAACACCCTCGTCCTCGACGAATTCGGGATTCAAAACCTCTGACAACTTGGCTTCATGAAGTGGAGCCGGATAATACCTCTCTAACATGAGGGTCTTGAACTCACTCCAACCACAATCGCTATAGGCGGGTTTCACAGAAAGCCACCACGAATAAGCACCCTTAATCAAGTAATAAACCGCTACTGCCACTTTACTCTCTTCCGGACACTGAACCATGTCGAAGAGTTTATCAAAATGCTCAAGCCAATGAACAATATCGGCTGGTTCTGACGAACCTTCAAAAGTAGGCGGCCTCTGACGAGAGATATCGCCAACAATCTGATTCACTCCTCCAGTCTGTCTATGAAACGGCACCTGGAATCCCTATTGTGGTGGACCACGAACCATCGCGGTCTGCATGGTCTCTACCATCCGCGTCATCTGAGTCATCTGGGCCATCATGCCCTATATAAGTATGAATGAGTCAACCCGAACACCTTCCGAGTGAGATGCATCTCGGGTATGACTCCCTGACAGTGAATGATTATCTGCTGATGAATGAGTAGCCTCGCTATTTGATGAATTAATGATATCCCTCGCATTCGCGTGGGTATGCACACGAGATCCCGGGTTTCGGCCCGCACCGCGGCCTCTTCCCATGCGTCCTCTGACAGCCCTATCCATACTGAAGCAGGAAAGCCACATGATAATTACAGATCTCGTATGAAGATCGCATTATGATTATGAGACGGAATGATAACAATGAGCATACACACTCTAACACAATGAATGCATTAATAATGCAATGAAATGATCGTCGACATGATGCCAGAATATGATAAGATAGCATGAAAGATCAAGTGAGGTAACATGATTATCTGATGAAACTCCTGAAAGAATTACCTTGAACAAGTTAACAAGGTTGAAAATTTGATCCATAAGATCAACAACTGAACCGTGAGATGGACTGGATGATTAATGAATTAATCTGAACAATGAGATTGACTAAGTGATGAAGGAATTAACTAAGTGATGAATGAATTAACTGAGCAATGATATTGATTGGGTGATGAATGAATTTAACTGAGTAATGAATGATATTGACTGAGTGATGGATGAATTAACTGAGTGATGAATGATATTGACTGAGTGATGAATGAATTAACTGAGTGATGAATGATATTGACTGAGTGATGAATGAATTAACTGAGTGATGATATTGACTGAGTGATGAATGAATTAACTGAGTGATGAATGATATTGATTGAGTGATGAATGAATTAACTGAGTGATGAATGATATTGACCGAGTGATGAAGGAATTAACTGAGTGAAGAAATCAAAATGATGATTGAGGATTATTAACTGATGAATGAGTTGATCCCTAATGCTTACACAAGTCACACGTGTTCCAAAACAATTAGTCATGAATCAATCATAACACTAATATCACATATAGGTTTCAAAAAAGCATGAACAATTAATGACATGATGAATGTATGAACATAAAGAGAATCGAGTCCTTACACATTTCATACGAAGCTTCGAGGTCTCACGATACTAGTCTCAACTGACGACGACTCGATGAATGAATGACTCGTGCAGTCGTACTAATATTACGACTCACAAAACCCGACTGACTAGATTGTCATAACCTGACAGTCCCGCTACTACCGCGTCGGTAGAGCCACATAACTCACTTATTAGGGTATCTCACAACCCAAACTCTCTGATACCATCTTCTATAACACCCCCAAATCCTATTGGGTTATTACAGTGCCGTGGACCCCACGCCAGGAGATCCACCAGGCGGACATGACTAAAATACATTAAATTAAACAACAAAGGAAAATCATAGTCCCTACCATGATATCCGACACAATATTCTGATAAGGAATTTCAACGACAATGATGGGCCTACATGGCCAAAAATAAAATACAACAACATCCACGAGCATTTACTCGGGTAATACATAATGACAAAGACTGACAAACTGGAGAACACTCCAACTGACTGACCAACATGAACAACTCGGACTAGTATCGCTCGAATGCCTCGTCGCCATCATCATGCCCCTGTGTCTCAACTCTCTCCTAGCAAGCACCTAAAACATGAAAACATGTTCCGCCCCCACGGGGTCAGTCATCCAGATAATGAATATCAAATACATGTATAACATGATATGCATCCAAAGGCAGATTGAAGCGGTACAATGATAATAATAATACGAGATGCTCACAAACCAATGTAAGAACCGAGCATTCGTGAAACACTATGCCCACGGCATATTATTAATACCTGTTTGACAGGTTAGAACGTAAACGCCCAATGGAGAATCATAATTATAAAGTACCACAATGAATTACACGACATGAACCAAACCGGAACTGAATTAATTATGAATCACAATGCCCGAAGGCTCCAATGAAATTACCAAGACAATCACAAAGGCCTGAAAGCCAGTCAGCCGAAGCTGTCAAATATCACAATCACATGAAGCCAAAACAGCCCGAAGCTGTTATCGATTAGGGCCGAAGCCACAGCACGAAGCCGTATCACCATTAGGGCCGAAGCCACGGCACGAAGCCGTATCACAATTAGGGCCGAAGCCACGACACGAAGCCGTATCACAATTAGGGCCGAAGCCACGGCAAGAAGCCGTATCACCATTAAGGCTGAAGCCACGGCACGAAGCCGTATCACAATTAGGTCCGAAGCCATGGCACAAAGCCGTATCACTATTTAGCCTTCCAATGGCCGTGACCTACTGAATTGTAGGTGTTGGAAACCCAACCATGAAGGTTCAAGCCCCAAACTTACCCATAATGAGCACTAGCCGAGACTAGCCTCCAAAATAATATGATTAATCACAAACGACAATGATCCGTAGATTACCGAATTCACGAGAATGATAGTGTGCTACCTTGAGTCGGCCAACACGATAATGATGACTTACGGATGGGCATCGTACTCGACAGTCCCAATTCAATACCTCGATTACCTTAGAATGGTCAATCGATAACAATGACACAACGGATGGAAACTATCCTCGACAGCCCAATTCAATACCTCGATTGCCTTAGAATGGCCAACCGATAACAATGATGCAGCAGATGATTCAATATCTCGATTGCCTTATAACGGCTAATCGATGACAATGATACAATGAATGCCTCAGTACCCTTAATCGGTTACCGACGACGAAGATGAGAATGAATACGACAGTGCCTTCAATCGGCTAATACAACATGAATGACAGGACGCCAACATTAATAACAATGATTACAACGTCTTAGATCGACATCAATATTAACAACAACAAGCGATACATCGATACCGCAAACCGGTGATCGATAATAATATTACCAACGAATATCTCAATGCCTTACCGGCCATTAATGAATGATAATAAACATTTGGCATAATTGCCAAAGAGTATCGTATCGAACGATCCCCTAATATCAATGAACTTATGAAGAGACTAAGTCTCGGAATGATACAACACATTCATACACATATATGATAACATTAATCTTGTAGGTCACAAGTCGTCCAGAAACAAGTCTAGAGGGGGGGGGGGGTGAATAGACTTGTTGAAACTCTTGAACTCTTTTTCTCGAAGAGTGAGTTTCTTCAGCTGATGATCAAACAAATGACTAGGAGTCGTTTGTTCTTGGATATGTGCGGAAGTCGGTGATGTGAATATAAATTAACTTAATGAAACACTTTAACAATGGATGCGGCGGTTAGAGTATGATGCGATGTGATAAATAACACAGCGGTTATAGTGGTCTCGGAGGTGGGGTAATCCTCTACTAATCCACTTTTCTCCAAACTATTGGAGATGAATTCACTATAATTCTCAACCGGTGATAAATATTACGGTGATTCACTACACACTACAACGACTTCCAACCGGTGGAATTCCGTGCCGTTGTACACAAACTTGTTGCCTTGCACCTCTTGATCCTCGATCCTCGGATACCTTTACGATCTGCTACTTCAACCGGTGAAGTACCCCTTACTCAAGATTTAAAGACAAGAGTGTTTGTCTTCTCCAACTAAAGAGCTTCCTTGAATATGAACTTTTGGATCTGCTCTTTTCTCGATGCTATTTGTTTGCTTAGGATTGCTTTGTTTGCTTTGATCGCTTAGAGTATAAGTTCGCACCGGTAGTTGCTCGATTTCAAATCTCTGGATATATATAGATCACGATCTCGAGCTTCTTCCTTGTAGCCGTTGCAAATCGAACAAATCCGTCCGTTGGAGAGAGACTTCATTGTTTAATCTTTTACGAGCGTTGCAAAGGTGGATTCCCATTATTTAATTTCATCTTCCGACCGTTGTGATGACTTCGCATGTGAGCGCCGAATCTTTTGAATATAAAAGGATTAAAGTCTTTCACGGTGGGTCGGGATGATTTAAATAAATCATATCTCTTGCGGGAATCACTCCAATTTGTCTCTTCACGTTGCATGTGAGCTTTCCGTAATATTTGACTTTTCAAAGCATGCCGACGTGGACTTGGAGTACTAGGCAGTAGTTGAGTAGACTGATGTGCGGCTTACTTCTCTGCAGTAAGTCGTCTCGGCCGTATCTTGTTTGAGACTTGTCCGATCGTGTGACTTCCCGAGGTTCCTCGGCCGTAGTCTGGTCAAACTTCTCTGATAAATTTTAGTTGACCAGGGCTACTCGATTGAGTCATTTGTACTTCTCGATAGACTAGACTGTACTTTAGTACTTAGCCGATTTCCACCTAACTAACTTTGGCCTACGTAAGATACTCATTTGGTTCTTCTTTACACTTTGCCAGTTTTATACTTAACACATTTTGGCCTATGGAAGATACTCATTTGGTTCTTCCTTACATTTTGCCAAGTAATAAACATTTGATTTTAAATTAATGACATAATCAAAATCTAACAAGTATTCCTAACAAATTCCCCCTATTTTGATGATGGCAAAACTAAGTAAGAAATCAAATGGCCAAGTCTGCACTTAAGTGCGAGACAAAACTGAAATCAGTCTAATATTGAGACAACTGGAAAATTGTCATTCAACAGACTGTTCATAAAATTTTCTGACTTTATCATAGAATTTATACAAGAATGTTTAAGTACAGAAAATAAATTACAAGTAAGAAAATATATAAAAGGTCATCTGCCTCTTCCTCTGCCTCTGCGAACAGGCTGCTTGGCAGGTCTGAATGGTTTGGCTCCAATGGGTCTTACCTTGACTGGAGCAAGGCCATACTTCCTTTTCACCACTAGAGCTGCGAAATCCTGCTCCTCCTGCGATCTGAATTTGTTTTCAAGGCAGACTCGCTTGATTTCCTCCTGGAGTTGTAGTTCATCAAGTTCACCATCCATGCGGACTGGTGCTTCTTCAGCTCTGAATTTAGGGATCATGGGAAAAGCTTTTTGTTCTTTTGCATGCTTCTTTAGAATAGCCCAAAGCTTGGGATGAACTGCTTCCATCCAGTTGATGAAAATCTCCTGTGGGGAGAGTTTGTCATCCTGAAGAAGTTCCCAGACATAAAAGTCTCTGATGAACTTCTTCCTAGCAGCTCCCCATATTTCAATAGCTTCAAGTGGGCAGAAATCTTCCACATACCACAGCTCCAGACCTTCCCACTCAAGAGTAGGTTCGAAGCCGCCTCTGGTCCTTCTGCGCTTCCCTTCAGGCTGGTCAGCCTTGTCTTCTGAATCTACAGGTTCCTTCCTTTTCAGGCTAGAGGGTCCTTCAAGCTGGGGGACATCCTGCTTTTTCTTACTTCTGATTTCTCTTCCTTCCCCCTGAATCCTCTCTTCCCCCTTTTTGCCAGCATCAATGAGGGTTGTTAATTGTTGCTCCATGCGGCTCATCCAGTCAGACATGCCAAAAGGCATTCTGTTGTTTGTAGGAGGAGGCTGAGGGATCTGTCTCTGCAGCAGGGTGTCAATCTTGGCATTAATATGTTGGAGGTCAGGAGTGACCTGTGTTGACAGCAGCTCCCCAATGGTGTCTCTGACAATCTGCTTGATCAGCTCAGTCATGGTGGGTGATAACTGGGCTGATGGGGAGTGTTCTCCTGATCCTTCAGCAATGGAGCCACTCGACTGCAGGCTCCTGGCTGCAGCCGGTAGGTCAGATTGAGTCTTCTCTGGGGTGCCTGACCTTGAGTCCTCTGCCAGCTCTGCATCTAGGCTGGTGTACCGGGGAGGCACAACAATCCTATCTGCAGCTTCGTTGGTAGGCTCTGGCTGCTTCTCTGGCTCCTTTTCTCTTTCTTCTTCTTCTCCTTCTTCTTCAGATTTCTCTTTTTCTTTCTCCTCATCTTCTTCTTTTTCTTCTCCAGCCGCCACACCAGCTCCTCCTTCACCTCCATCATCATGATCATCATCATCATCATCCTTAGCATCATCTTTTTCCTTCTCTCCTTCATCAGCATCATCATCTTTTTCCTTCTCTCCTTCATCAGCATCATCATCCTCCTTACTTTCTTCTTCTTTTTCTTGCTCCACTTCTTCTCCTTCTTCTTCATCTTCCTCATCTTCCACTTCTTCTGTTTTTTCAATTTCCTCTGTCTCCTTTTCAACTGGTATGTTTTCTTCTGGTTCTTTTGCTTCTTCATCCTCCTCAACCAAATTGATAATTTCATTTTCTTCATCAACTTCTTCTATCCTAATCTCCTTTTCTACCTTCTCCTCTTCCTCCTCTTCTCCAAAAGTGCCATCAAAAATACTCAACATTATAGAGTGGATAAAATGGTCCATGTTAGTCTCAAAGTGACATGAACCAGTTATCCTGGAGGAGTAAGGTTAAGTCTGACTCCTTGCAAAAATCAGTCAGAACATCCTCCGTGGCTTGGGGGTATTCCCAACCACTAGTTTCAATAAAAATTTGAAAATTTGAAAAGGACATGGTTTTAAGAGTTTTCCACTCCTTAAAAATATTGACAAAAGAATGTTTTTCTGCTTGTGGCTTGACAAGCTGAAGTTGTTCTATGGAAAGATTAAAAGTGTTATTTTCTAAAAGGTTGAATGAGTAATCTGCTTCAGGGATAGATATGACAAGACCTGCTTCCTCTTCTTCGGTCATGTATACTGGAGGAGTAATGGCAGTACAGTGGTTTCGATTATGCAGTGCGGTGCAGTGCAGGTGGTGGAGGAGGCTGAATCGTGGTGGTATCTTGCTCGAGTTGCTCTCCTTCACTGAACTGCAGCTTCCTTGGCCTCTTTGGAGAGGGTTCAGGTGATGACTGCAGGTTAGAAGGTCCTTCTGGGGCTGGTCCCCTTCTCTTGAAACGAATGGCGATAGGTGTATCATCAGACTCATGCTCGGACTCGACTGCAGTTCCGACCTCAGCTGCAGGTTGGTCCGAGTCTGATAGATCGTACCTTGGGCAATAGCTTGAGTCTGGTAAGTCCTTCAATATCTGGGCTGCCCTCCCAGTGACTCCAACCTTTTTCTTATCATGGTCCATGTGACCAAGCCTCTTGTTTGGGTGGAAAGGGTCAATGTTTCCCTTGGCCACGCCAGTCTGCTCCAAGAACCAACTAAGATGCGTTCCAAACGCCAACTTAGTCTTGAACTTCTTCTCTTCCTCGAGCCATTCGACCTTGTTCACTTCACGAACAAGTTGCCTAAAAATGTAATCGGCCCAGTCTACTTCCTCTCGCTGAATTAACGCACCCAACACCATGAACTTTGAGGATGATAGTTGGTCATAGCTTCCTGCCATTCCCATGACTATTTTATTTGTGATGTCCAGAGCGACTCGGTAAACTCTTTTCAACTCATTTCTTTTCGCCGTAAACTTCAACTTCTCAGGGACATTTTCAAGCTTAATCGTCTTCCATGTTTCGGCGGGTGATTGTTTGAGTGCTTCGACCGCCAAACCGCGATTTTTCATCCCGAATACAGAGCGAATCTTCTCTGTATCTATGGTGACTGGTACTCCACCGACCGTGCTCAATCAGTGCTGAATCAGTGCAGCGTTGCGGTAAAATTCAACCACATCTTCTTTGAACAAGTGTTGAGGGTTGATTTCAAGAAACGGGTAGATTCCGTTCAGTTTCATCGCTCGGATTAAGTCGAGCATATCAAAGTCATCCAGATTTGCTTCCAGTAATCCTTCGAAATCGACGACCATGGAAAAGATAACTTGGTCCTTCATCGCCTTCAAGTTTTCTCCGTCAAAAGATGCCATTTCTGCAAAAAGATTTTAGGATTTAGTGTGTATTTTGCTCTGTGAATTTTTAGGGTTTCTGAAAGCGTAAAGAGGAAAGTGAAAGGGTTTTCTTCCTTATAAAGAAGATGAAGTGACGTTTGGATTAGTTTATTATAAGTTTAAACGGTGGTACGCCTTTTCATATTCTTTTGAATTTCAAATTTGAATCGGTGGCCCCATTTAAAAATTTGACGGTTGATTCTGATTGGCCACCGTAGAGGTTAATTAAATGGGCGTGTGTCACGTGTATTTAAAATTGCCACTTGGCTTATAAAATGTATTTTTAAATGCTATTTCTTAAGCCAAAATAATATTATAAATATGGCGTATAAAAAATTAAAATTAGAGATCAGTTTAGAGAACTTAGCCGGTCCGATTCGTTGACTGTTGACCGCTCTGCGCTACAGTGAGTTTGACCTCTACTTTGGTGCTCTGTCTGACTAAGTTGCTTCGTGGCCTTCGTCTTCTACTTTGCATCGGCTTAGGCGATTCTGGGGTTCGTCCTTCCTTCAACTTGCTTGAACTAGATTCCCAATCTAGTAATCCAAGATCTCTGCTCAGCTCTAGGAATCTCTCTTCTGGCAGGGGTTTGGTGAAGATGTCAGCTATTTGGTAGTCTGTGCTGACTCTTTCAACTCTAACCCTTTTGTTAAGCACATGGTCTCGAATAAAATGGTGCTTAACGTCAATGTGCTTCGTCCTTGAGTGCAAAACCGGATTGTTGGTTATTGCAATAGCACTATTGTTGTCACACCATATAGGAACTTCGTTGGCAATAATATTGTAGTCCCTTAACTGTTGTCTGATCCATAGGATCTGCGCACAACAGCTACCTGCAGCTAGGTATTCTGACTCTGTAGTGGAGATAGAGTTAGAAACCTGCTTCTTGCTAAACCAGGATATCAGTCTGGTTCCTAGGAATTGACACGTTCCACTAGTGCTCTTCCTATTGATTTTGCATCCGGCGAAATCCGCATCTGAGTATCCTGATAGCTCGAAGTTGTCATCTTTGGGATACCACAGTCCAACGTTAATGGTAGACTTTAGGTACTTAATTATTCTCTTGGCTGCATCTAGGTGTGATTGCTTCGGCTTGGACTGGAATCTTGCACAAACTCCAACTGCATATGATATGTCTGGCCTGCTTGCCGTTAGGTACAGAAGAGATCCGATGAGTCCTCTGTAGTGGGTTGAGTCCACTGATATTCCTGCCTCGTCTGCATCCAGGTGAGTACTTGTGCTCATTGGAATTCTTGCGGGTTTGGCTGATTCCATTCCATATCTCTTGATAAGATCTCGGGTATATTTTGCCTGGTTGATGAAAATTCCTTTTTCCATCGCTAACTTGTAATCCGAGAAAGAAGTTAAGCTTTCCCATCATACTCATCTCGAATTCTCCTTGCATGAGGTTGGAGAATTTCTCACAAAGTTCTGGATTGGTTGACCCGAATATGATGTCATCCACATAAATCTGAACTATTAGAATGTGGCCTTCGTGCTCCACTCTAAATAGGGTCTTGTCCACTTTTCCTTTGCAAAATCCATTTTTCTCAAGAAACACAGACAGTGTTTCATACCATGCTCTCGGTGCTTGCTTGAGTCCATACTGAGCCTTCAACGACTTATAGACTTTGTCTCCTTTGACAAAACACAGGGGTTGCTCTACATAGACTTCTTCTTCTAGGATTCCATTTAGAAACGCACTTTTCACATCCATCCGTAGACTTCAAAATCCTTGAATGCGGCATATGCGAGGAATAGTCGATGGCTTCTAATCTTGCAACAGTGCATAAGTTTCATCAAAATCTATTCCCTCACATTGTGCATATCCTTTTGCTACGAGTCAGCTTTATTCCTAACAACAGCTCCGTCTTCATCACTCTTGTTTTTATACACCCATTTGGTGCCAATAACTTTCTTGTGATTAGGTGCATGCATTAGTTCCCAAACATTGTTTCTCTCCATCTGCTCCAATTCCTCTTGCATGGCATTAATCCATGAATAATCTTCCAAGGCTTGTTCGTCTGCCTTGGGTTCAATTTGCGACATGAAACATGAGAACATTGCCATTCCTGTGGTAGGGTTGACTGTCTTGTCTTGACTCCATCACCAACTTTCCGATAATTTGCTGAATTGGATGATCCTTGAGCCATTTGGGGATCTCGTCCTCTTCGGGTTTGTTCCCCCTGTTGGATTGCTCGTGATTATCTGCATCTGCTGGATTCTGGTCTGTAATGGATCGGCTACGCCTTGTCATCTGCAGCTTGGTTCGGGACTGCAGATGAGTCTTTGTCGACTCATTTGGGTCTTCTTGGCAAGCTGGATCGAGATAGGTTTGGTGATCTGTCGATCTGATTGGGTCTTCATCACCGCGGTTGGGTCATCAGTGATCTGCAGTGAGTCCACCATTCCAGTGTCATGTACAATGACTTCTTCAAGAGTTGCTGACTTGAGCTTGTTCTCAATTTGCTCAAGTTGTTTCCTGTACTCAACAGTAGATTCATCAAAAACAACATGGGGTGTTTCTTCCACAACTAAGGTTCTTTTGTTGAAAACTCTATATGCCTTGCTTCTTTGGGAATATCCCATAAATAGACCATCATCAGTTTTAGCATCAAAGGCATTTAGCCGTGTTTTACCGTTGTTGTGGATGAAACACTTACAACCAAAAACATGAAAATAAGCAACGGTAGGAGTTCTATTATTCCAAACCTCATAGGAGTTTTGCCATGTCTCCCTACTATCATACTCCTGCTCAGGTGTGGCGGTGTGTTGACACTTCACCCAGAACCTTTTGGTAGGTCCGCATCGCAATCATGGACCTTCTTGCTTCCTTCGAGTTACGTTCCTTCTTTCAGCAACACCATTCTGCTGGGCGTCCCGGCCGCAGAGCTCATCTTGGATCCCATTCTGATCGCTGAAATCAGTTATCGCCTTGTTGAGAAACTCTCCTCCTCTATCTGATCTGATCTTGATTATGGAGAGGGATTTCTCATTCTGGATCCTTCTCAGCAGCTCAGGTAACTTGGTCAAGGTTTCACTTTTCTTGAATAGAAAAACGATCCAAGTGTACCTTGAATAGTCATCTACAATCACAAGAGCATGCTTTCTGCCGCTCAAAGTCCTTGGCTTGATAGGACCAAATAGATCCATGTGGAGTAGATCTAAGATCCTTGTTGTGAGCGTTGTAGGTGCACCGGCTTGAACGACGCCTTGGTCTCGCTTTCCCTTGACATGCATCACAGTGCTTCCTTCTTGAATGCTTCATTTGGAAGTCCTCGACCCGAGAGCTAATCTTGTTGATGGCTTTGAAGTTCAGGTGACATAGTCTTTTGTGCCACAGCCATCCATTCTCAGCTACAGTCTTGGATAGAAAACAGGAGTTAGGTGTTCCTGTGTTCCAATCAATCATGTATACATCTCTTCTTCGAAACCTTGTAGCTTTATCTCTCCAGATAAGATGTCTATCACCATACACTTCAAGATGGTGAAGACTACTAGATTCTTCTCGTCGCGAAGCGGCTTATGCTCGGGAGGTTGTATTTGAGACCTTTGACATAATGGACTTTGGATATCACAATGTTTCCTCGGTGCGGCTCTCCAAAGCCTTTGTCTGTCCTCTAGAGCTATCTCCAAAGGTTACATCGGGACCTCTTTCTTTGATATATTTGGTCAGCATCTTCTTGTTCCCGGTCATGTGCCTTGAGCATCCAGTCTACAAACCACTCTTCACCTCCAAAATTTGAGCTTGAGGAGATGTGGTTGTAGTCCTTCCACCTTTTCGCAATTAAACAAGCAGAGATTTAGGTACCCAAATTTGTGTGGGTCCTTTGGGGTTAGTGGGTTTCTGGAGAATTGATTTCTCCTTGGATTATAGGAATTGTTATTATTATTATAACCCTTATACGGTGCACTGTGGTCGAGGTCTAAATCTCTGGTTGGATTGTATCTAGGATATTCCTCAAAATAGAGGGGGCCATGTCTAAATCTAGGCAGAGACCATTTGTTAAACCGTGGTGGTCTCCACACGTGTTCGGAGTGGGAATTTGGATAACCGTGCGGTGTCCCTCTGCCCCGCCCAGTATGAAATCGCTTTTTAGGGACTTGTTGGTAATAGTGTGCATGTTGTGCTGGCTCTTGCTTTTGCACAGGCCTTTGCCTAGTCGCTGTCTAGGTGGTTATGCAGTGTAACATTTGCGGCTAGACGTTTGACTTTAATTTGTTGCTGCTTTTGAAAATCGATTTATGCAGTGCTCGTGATCGAGACCATTGTTTCTCCCTTGATGAAAGTGGTTTTAGAACTAGAGGGAGTGTGGGGATCATATCCAAGGCCTGATCTGGAATATAGTGGCCTCTTGTTAGTACACAATTCGTCCAGAGTTAACGACGCTTTCAGGGAGGTTATTTCCTGCGCCTGAGTTTTATTTAACTGTGCCAGCTTAGTAAACTCAGCTTTGGCATGAGCAAGTGCAGCTGACTTTTCTTTAAGTAAAATATTTAGCCGGTCTATCTCAGCTGTATTGGCACTTGCCTGGTTTTCAAAATCAGCTGTAGTTGTCTCAACCTTATTTAAGTCTAGGCTGAGTTTTTCAAAATCATTTTTCAGCTGCCTATTCTCATCTTGCAGCTTAGTCTTCTCTGCTGATACAGCTTGATGTGCAGATTTAAGTGTTTCAAAATCTTTGAATAATTGATTTACCGATTCATGTAAATCCATATCTTGCGACATGGCTGAGCTATTATTTGAACCGGTAGGTTTAGATGTTACCTCTTCATCAGCCAAGTTTGCCATCAGGCAATCATATTCCTCGTCGTCATCAGAAAAGAAGCCGCCGCTTGATTCGACATGCTCCTAGTCTTCTCCGATGAGAGCTTTTCTTCTGTCTTCCTTTCTGGCCACCTCCTTTTTGGTTTCATCCTTCTTGAGCTCGGGACAATCCATTTGGATGTGTCTATCTTGTGTGATTGTAACATTCAACTTTCCGACTTCCGACTTTACGGTTTCTTAAGGATTCTCCTTGTAGTTTTTCTTATACTTGGAGTAGTTCTTCCTGAGATTCTTGAATCTTTGCATGATGAAAGCCATTTCCTCCTCAAAGTCTAGCGGATTTGGAGGTTTCACATCGAGACGAGGCTCTTAGCGGGGACTCAGTGCAAATGCGATTCCCTTCTCTGCAGGCTCGGTCGAGGATGAACTCGGAAGTTCGAACTCGTAAGCCTTGAATCGAGAACGACTCTGAATTTTTATCTTATTCAGGTCTTTGGACTCTCTCATAGCTACAGCCTTCATGCTCCATTCTGGATTTAGCGATCTGAGGACCTTGAGTGCCATTTCCCTGTTGCCATATGTTTTGCCCAGGGAGTTGATTTCATTGATAATTTCAGTGAACCTTGTGTCCACTTGGTCTATAGATTCTCCATTCTTCATTTTAAAGTTGTCAAACTTTTGGATGGCTATTGACAACTTGTTCTCCTTGATCAGCTCCATTCCTTCGCACATTAGAGCTAATGTGTCCCATATCTCTTTGGCATTCTTACAATTTTTGATCTTGACCATTGTGGATTTGTCAAGAGTTTGGTAAAGCACATCTCTGGCCCTGTTGTCAAGATTGGCCAGCTTTCTCTCTTCGGGGGTCAGCTCCGTTCTCTTCTTAGGAATCTTTTCGGGCCTCCCAGCTGCGATCTCCTCGGGTGTGTTGTCCTTCTCGAAAATGAATGGACCTTCTTCAATAATGCACCACATGTCGTCATGGATTGAGGATAAATGTTCCTGCATTCTTATCTTCCAGAGATCATACTCGTCAACAGAAAAGACAAGTAGTCTAGAGTGCATGTGTTCCATTATAACGTGAGAGATAAGATATATATCTTAATACAGATCTGGTTCGTGAAAAAAAATGAACCAACCTCTCTGATACCACTTGTAGGTCACAAGTCGTCCAGAAACAAGTCTAGAGGGGGGGGTGAATAGACTTGTTGAAACTCTTGAACTCTTTTTCTCGAAGAGTGAGTTTCTTCAGCTGATGATCAAACAAATGACTAGGAGTCGTTTGTTCTTGGATATGTGCGGAAGTCAGCTGATGACGAATATAAATTAACTTAATGAAACACTTTAACAATGGATGCAGCAGTTAGAGTATGATGCAGTAAACAGTAAATAACACAGGCGGTTATAGTGGTCTCAGAGGTGGGGTAATCCTCTACTAATCCACTTTTCTCAAACTACTGGAGATGAATTCACTATAATTCTCAACCGGTGATAAATATTACGGTGATTCACTACACACTACAACTTCCAACGGTGGAATTCCGTGCCGTTGTACACAAACTTGACGCCTTGCACCTCTTGATCCTCGATCCTCGGATGCCTTCTGATCTGCTACTTCAACCAATGAAGTACCCCTTACTCAAGATTTAAAGACAAGAGTGTTTGTCTTCTCCAACTAAAGAGCTTCCTTGAATATGAACTTTTGGATCTGCTCTTTTCTCGATGCTATTTGTTTGCTTAGGATTGCTTTGTTTGCTTTGATCGCTTAGAGTATAAGTTCGCACCGGTAGTTGCTCGGTTCAAATCTCTGGATATATATAGATCACGATCTCGAGCTTCTTCCTTGTAGCCGTTGCAAATCTGAACAAATCCGTCCGTTGGAGAGAGACTTCATTGTTTAATCTTTTACGAACGTTGCAAGGTGGATTCCCATTATTTAATTTCATCTTCCGAGTTGTGATGACTTCTGCATGTGAGCGCCGAATCTTTTGAATATAAAAGGATTAAAGTCTTTCACGGTGGGTCAGGATGATTTAAATAAATCATATCTCTTGCGGGAATCACTCCAATTTGTCTCTTCACGTTGCATGTGAGCTTTCCGTAATATTTGACTTTTCAAAGCATGCTGACGTGGACTTGGAGTACTAGGCTGTAGTTGAGTAGACTGATGTGCAGCTTACTTCTCTGCAGGTAAGTCGTCTCGGCTGTATACTGTTTGAGACTTGTCTGATCAGGTGACTTCCCTGAGGTTCCTCGGCTGTAGTCTGGTCAAACTTCTCTGATAAATTTTAGTTGACCAGGGCTACTCTGATTGGAGTCGGCTGTACTTCTCTGATAGACTAGACTGTACTTTAGTACTTAGCCGATTTCCAGCCTAACTAACTTTGGCCTACAGAAGATACTCATTTGGTTCTTCTTTACACTTTGCCAGTTTTATACTTAACACATTTTGGCCTATGGAAGATACTCATTTGGTTCTTCCTTACATTTTGCCAAGTAATAAACATTTGATTTTAAATTAATGACATCATCAAAATCTAACAAGTATTCCTAACAAATCTCATTAACTAGTACAAGTATAAAACTTGCCTCAACCGAAGGCGATGAAATCTTTCCACAAGCAACGAACGGCGTTCTCCGGTAATTACAAGTGCTCGAACAACCTTGAATGAAATACAATTCATTTAATAACATAATATCAATCGAAAATAATATATCGATCGAAGGAAACTCTTTGAGGCATTTAATCGAACACTAAATGTTCAAAGTTCCTCAAGAGCCTAAGAAACATCAATTGGGTTGAATGAATCGAAAATATGGATATACAATCCATAGAATACTATTAATAATGTTCACTAGCATCAACTGATTCATCAAAATCGGACTAGAATCGAAATCAAGAACAAATTCCCCAAAAAGTCAACTTGGAGGAAAATCAAGAAATATACCTTGATTCGACGAAGAACACGGATTGGATGATGATATAATCAACAAGAATCTTCCAAAACGTCTTGGAATTGATTAGAATCGGCCAAGAACTTGATTTCCCGAGCCTCCCGTCTGCAGCCGCACAAAAACGAGGAAAAAGGGGTGAAAAATGAAGTGTGGCCGAGCCCAAGCTATATATAGCCGGCAGGATTACGGCCGTAACCGGCAGTGCCTTACGGCCGTAACTCAGCCCTTACGGCCGTACTCGGCAGGCCTTACGGCCGTAACCGGCATTCGTCAAAAAAATCTGCCCAGCACCTGTCGGACACTTACGGCCGTAACTGGCACATATTACGGCCGTAACCGGCCTTCGTCCGGAAGATGCCCAGCGCCCGTACGGCCGTAACTCTCGGCCCTTACGGCCGTAACTGGCATTCGTCAGGCCATGCCTGCCGAGCACATACGGCCGTAACCGGCACCTTACGGCCGTAACTCGGTCAGGCCAGGTCCGGCTCCGACTGTGGCCACTCTGACGGCCCGACGACCCCGAAACCCGAACCTGAATACGAATCGAAGATACGGTTATGGAGTACTCGCAAAGACGAATCCAAGCGCTAAGAGAACACATGATTCCGACCACCCGAAGGCTCAAAATTCGACAACGGAAAGTAATTACCCCAAACTTTGGGAAATTACGAAAATGGCCCAAAACGTCTGAAATACACGATACGTGGTCGAAACACCAAGACAAAGCTCGTAACATGAATAATAACATTAAATGAACTTATGAGAAACTCGAAACAACAGTTTCGGATGAGATTCGCAAGAATCGAACTCAAGTGCGGAAAAGCCGCTTAAGAACACGGATCGCAACAAAACGATACCGAAACGAACTCGGATGACAAAAAGTGCAGAATTAATTATTCTCAGAATGACGATACGGTCCTGAGCGAGTCGTCAAAACGGACTTCCGCTGAAAAAGAAAATTATCGGAAAATCGAAATTGCGGATATTACAGGATGAAACTGTCCATTCGGGACTATATGTTTGGGCTCGTCTGTATTACCTTGAAGGATTACCAGAGTCGAGCCCTTGCCTATGATATGTCCGTGACGTCCAGTGCAGCGTTTTTGGAGAGTAAGAAACAGAAATCCACTGGAAATTTCTCGGGTCACAAAGGGTGGAGGCCAGTAGAAATCTCAGTCTACAAATATTCATGGGGGTGGTTCGGCTCGTTTTTCTGGAGGCTATTGAGGTACTGCCAGTGCCTCCGTTCGGGATGCCAGATGCTTTAATTGTGGCAAGTCAGGCCATGCGAACCGGGAGTGTCCACGTCCGCCTTTGACTTGTCATACTTGTGGTCAGTCAGGCCACAAGGCTTTCTTTTGTGAGCGGGTAGGACAACTTCTCGGTGCTCAGGATTCTTTTCCAGCACCTAGAGAGCCGAGTGTAAATCAGGGCTCGTTTGCCCCACAGTCTCCACCGAGTGCCAGCCGAGGGAGAGGTCGGGGTCAACCCGCTAGAGGGGGAGCTTCTAGTGTTGGCTCCGTCCCTCCACGTACGTATCTATGAGATGAGGAGGGCCGATGATCCAGCGGACACCGTGGCGACAGGTACCGTTCACATCCATTCCCATCCTGTCAGTGTGCTTTTTGATTCGGGTGCTACGCATTCATTCATTTCTCTGGAGTGTGTGCGCCGTTTGAGTCTTGACTGTTTATCTCCATGAGAGCCTTTCATCGTTAAACTTCCTAGCGGTGATAGAATCATTGGTGATGGAGAAGTCCGAGACTGTTCTGTGTTTATTTGTGAGAGGGCTTGGCTTTATAACCTTATTGTTGTGAGTATTGAGGGCGAGGATCTGATTCTCGGGGATGATTGGCTCGAGCGGCATGGTGCAATCATGAACTACCACACGAGGATCATTACCATGCTAGCCGAGGACGGCACCAAGCACTCTTTCACGGGGCGAAAGAGAAACTAGAAGTTCGTTATTAATGCCTTAAAGGCAATGAGACTCCTGCGAAAGGGATGTACTGGTTATTGGTGCTATACCTTGAAGGCGGAGAATGATGGAGTCGAGCTTTCATCGATTCCAGTCGTTAGTGAGTTTCCTAATGTTTTTCCTGATGAGTTACCGGGGTTTCCATCGGACCGCGAGGTCGAGTTCGCTATAGAGTTAGAGACGGGTACGGCTCCAATTTCGAAGGCGCCGTATCACATGGCAACTTCAAAGATGGCCGAGTTGAAGAAGCAGTTGAGTGAGCTTTTTGAATCGGGGTATATTCGACCGAGCGTTTTGCCTTGGGGCGCACCGGTTTTGTTTGTTCGAAAAAAGGATGGTTCACTGCGTTTGTGTATCGACTATCGCGAGATAAACAAGGTGACCATCAAGAACAAATATCCTCTGCCGAGGATTGATGACTTGTTCGATCAGTTGCAGGGAGCTGTGGTATTCTCGAAGATCGACTTGAGATCGGGGTACTATCAGCTTCGGGTGAAGGAGTCTGACGTTCCGAGAACAGCTTTTCAGACGAGATACAGATACTATGAGTTTGTAGTTATGACTTTCGGGTTAACTAATGCACCGACGGTGTTCATGTAGTTGATGAACAAGGTCTTTATTGAGTATTTAGATAAATGTGTTGTCGTCTTCATTGACGATATCCTTATTTATTCGAGGAATGAGGAGGAACAGGCGTATCATTTGCGAGTAGTGTTAGACAATTTGAGGACCGAGCAACTCTATGCAAAGTTCTCGAAATGTGAGTTCTGGATTAAGGAAGTGATGTTTCTAGGTCACGTGATTTCAGCTTAGGGTGTTCGTGTAGACCCACAGAAAGTTGAGGCAGTGTTGGATTGGGCACCGCCTAAGAACGTGAATGAGGTCCGTAGTTTCTTGGGTTTAGCTGGATACTACCGTAGGTTCGTCGAGGGTTTCTCGAAACTAGCTCGGCCACTTACACAGTTGCTCCAAAATTCCGAGAAGTTCGTCTGGAATGACGAGAGGCAGTCGAGTTTTGAGGAGCTGAAGAGGCGTTTGACTTCAGCCCCGATTTTGGCGTTTCCATGTGGCAACGAGGGTTTTGATGTTTATAGCGATGCTTCAGGTCAGGGTCTTGGGTGCGTGTTGATGCAGCACGGCAAGACTATTGCGTTTGCGTCGAGACAGTTGAGTCCGTATGAGCTTAACTACCCTACCCACGATTTGGAGTTAGCGGCAATTGTCTTTGCGCTCAAGATTTGGCGTCACTATCTTTTTGGCTCTGCATGTTAGATTTTTACCGATCATAAAAGTCTGAAATACATATTTACCCAGCGGAAGTTGAATATGAGGCAGAGGAGGAGGTTAGAGTTGATTAAGGATTATGACCTCGAAATCCTTTATCATCCGGGCAAGGCGAACGTTGTGGCCGACGCCTTGAGTCGGAAACCGGTCTCGTTGCGGACACTTGAGATCCTTTCATCTCAATCGGAGCTTTAGGGGGATTTGCTTAGGCTGAGTGTTGAGGTTTTGTTGCCGGGATCCGTCGGGCAACTCTGTGCTTTAGAGATTTCGTCATCCTTGATCGGTGAAATTAAACAGAAGCAGTTAGAGGATCCGATGATTATCCAAATCCAAGAGAATGTTCTTAAGGGAATGTCTCCTGGGTTTGTGATTCATGAAGATGGAGTATTGAGAATACAGAGTCGTCTATGTGTGCCGAACGACTCGGAATTGAGGCAGAGCATTTTACGTGAGGCCCATGCTACGCCTTACTCCATTCATCCTGGTTCGAGTAAGTTGTACAAGGACCTGAGAAGGAATTTCTGGTGGAATGATATGAAGGAGGAGGTCGCACAGTTTGTAGTGAGATGTTTGACTTGTCAGCAAGTCAAAATCGAACATCAGCGACCGGCCGGGTTATTACAGTCACTTCACATTCCGGAATGGAAATAAAAAGATGTATCGATAGACTTCATCACGAGTTTGCCGAGATCGAGATCGGGCATGAATATGGTTTGGGTGATTGTTGATCGTCTAACCAAGTTGGCACGTTTTCTGGGCATCAAGGAGACTTGGGGCCCGGAGAAGTTGGCTCATTTGTTTATTGCGCAGATTGTGAGGCTTCAGGGTACTCCGAAGTCTATTGTTTCGGATCGGGATGGCCGTTTTGTATTGCATTTTTTGCAGGCGGTGCATAAGGCGTTGGGTACTCGTTTGCGTTTGAGTACCTCTTTTCATCCTCAATCAGATGGACAGTCGGAACGCACTATCCAGACGTTCTAGGATATGTTGCGTGCTTGTGCTCTCGACTGGAGCAGTGACTGGGAGGAGCATCTGTCATTGATCGAATTTACGTACAATAATAGTTGGCATGCGTCGATTCAAATGGCACCGTATGAGGCACTTTATGGGCGGCGATGTTGATCGCCGATTTGTTGGAACGAAGCGTCCGACTTGGTGGGAACCGAACCGAATATCGCTTTAGAGACGAGGCGGAAAGTGGAATTGATTCGGGAGCAGATGTTGACAGCTCAGAGTCGACAGAAGTCATATGCCGATGTCCGTCGTCGACCTTTGGAGTTCGAGGTGGGAGACCACATTTTGCTAAAGGTGTCGCCGACGAGGAGAGTTTTCCGCTTCAGGAAAAAAGGGAAGTTGAGTCCAAGATTTATTGGGCCTTTTGAGATTCTCGAGCGAGTCGGTGAATTGGCATACCGTTTGGCGCCACCTCCGGCCTTGAGTCGCATTCATAACGTTTTCCATGTTTCTCAGCTGAGAAAATATGTTCCGGATCCTAGTCATGTCATCAACTATGGTGAGATCGATATTGCCGAGGACATTACCTTCGAGGAGCGTCCCTTGAAGATTTTGGAACACCATGAGAAGCGACTGAGGCATAAGACCATTCCCTTGGTCAAAGTGCAGTGGTCGAGACATGGTGTCGAGGAGGCAACTTGGAAAACCGAGGATAACATGCATTCTAGGTACTCCGAGTTGTTTATTTCTTAAGTTTCAGGACGAAACTTATTTTTAGAGGGGAAGAATGTAATATCCTCATTTTCTTTTTCACGGTATTTTCATTTTCTGTGTATTTCTCGTTTTTTTTCTAGCAACCCTCGTGTAACCGTATTAGCTTTCGAGAATATTTGTTTCGGGAATTTTGCCATCCGGTTCTGCAATTATCGGTTCTTCCATCGGTTATGGATCCGATTATCGTAATTGTTGTTCGGAACCGCCGTTTTGGGATTGCCGTGAATCCATTGTATGTTATTATGTGTATTGTGTGGTTCCGTTTGATGCTTTGGTCGTGCTTCGGTGTTTAGGACCATTATTATCCTGTGCCTAACGCGCGCTAATATTATGGTACAGCGCACGCTAAGCAGCCTTTAGTAGCGCATGCTACGCTTGATTGGTAGCGCGCGCTAGAGAGTCAGTCCAGTACTAGACATTTTACTCCTGGACCTGGTCAGGTGCCCAGGTAGCGCACGTTATGGCCGATAGAGCGCGCTATCGAGATGCTGTTAGCGTACGCAGAATGGCCGGCAGCGCACGCTAACGGGGTCAGGTGAGTACTGGGCAGTTCACTTCTGGAGTCGGCAGATGTCCAGGTAGCGCACGCTATGGCCGATAGCGCGCGCTACCGAGAGGCTATTAGCGCACGCTATGTTTTGGGCATCACACGCTAACGGTCCAGAACTCTGGGTCCTGGGCTGGGGTGTTAACTTTCTGGACTAGAGTTTTTACCCGTTAGCGCACGCTAACTTTTAAGGATTAGCGCACGCTAATGCTCCCTGGCTATATAAACGAGGGAGTTGACCCAGATTTTCACCTTTTCTCATTTCTTCTCCTCCCCCGCGGCTTAGAGTTTCCTCAGGCGATTTTCGGGCAATTTCTTCCTCCGATCACTTCAGACGTCATTTACCTTGAGCTCTTAAAGTAGATTAACAACACCTACTTGTGTCCTTCAACCTCAATCCAAGGTAAATCTCTTAGAACCCTACTTTTGGGTAATTTGGGGGTTTTTGGATTTTCGTCCGATTCGTTCCGTTTTGTTGGTTAATTCATGATGAATATGATTAATCTTATTGGTATTCTTAGTTTCCCTATGGGTTCATGGTATATTTCGTAGTTGTGTATTTGAGAGGGTTTGGTTGTGGTCCGCCCTCGTTGTTGTTGTTAAACGGATATACATGAATCGTAGGCGGGTTTTCGGGCGTATTCCTTTTCCGTATTCGTTTGGAGATGGTTGTGATTGTATTCATCAATCGTTAGGTTCGGTTCCGTTGGTTCCTAGCGTTCGTTGGTGATTTTCCTTTACATTCGTTGCGTCGTCAATTATTCAAGGCAAGTATTTTTGGAAACCCTTATGCTTAACATGAAACAGTAATGTATATTGTGTGTGCTTTGCTCACCTCGGGAGGGCTCGACGGGGCCTCGAGGGAATCTATGGTTTCACTCTGGATTCACGAGTTTGTTTTGCTAGCCAGCTCGGGAGGGTCCTTAGAGGCCTCGAGTGGGATTTGTGGATTCGTCCCGGTCCTAGGCGATGCCTGTGCGTGATTTGTTTTATGATTGTGGCCAGCTCGAGAGGGTCCTTAGAGGCCTCGAGTGGGATTTGTGGCTTCGTCCTGGTCGTAGGCAAATGTGATTGACTGTTTGTTTCCGGAAAAGACATGTCTGGTTTTGTTTTTTTAAATGATTTGGTGCATTGTACTATGAAATATGTAAGCGAATGGTTTGCCTTGATTACTTGTACTAGCATAATTGCTAACCCTTTGGGGACCCGTTTTGGGGAAATTCTTGTTATGAGTTTCAGGTTATGATCAGCTGGACAAGCGGGCGCTGGGGAAGTATGAGGATGTTGGGCAAGGTCGTTGACATGTGCATTTGAGTCCTTTTTATTTTTGTGGTTTCCCTTCGATGTGGTTGTTATCTACTTTGCAAACTTATAGGACGTACTCGGGAGTACTTAGGCTTTTCTCTTTGGATTGTGAATTGTATTTTTGTTGAAGTAATTATGGTTGTTGATGTTGATTATTCCGCCGGTTGTACCGGGCGTGTTGTTTCATTTTCATCGGGATGATGTCTGATTTTACTGTGGTATTTTCGTGTCTAGCCTGGTGGGTCCCATGTAGGGGTCCACGGCGCTGTAATATACCTTGAATACTACACTTTTTGCCCTACTTTCTGTCTCTGTTATTTTCCCTTCAACACGTTATAAGCACGTAGTCTCCAAACTAAGCAAGCAAAAATCCCCTCCCATTTTTCTGAAAAATCCAGAAAAAGAAAAAAGATAAAAGAAAAATCGGATTTTTCTCAGAAACCCTAAATCCTCACTGCCGTCACCGGTCACCTTCTTCCCAATAGACAGGACAATCGACCGCAACCCGCCTCCGACCGAAACATATCGTACCCCCGTTCTGCAAACTCCAGTCCACTTGTAACCTACCGCCGTCGCCGCGACGACTGCAATCACATGCACCAGATCGGACCGCGAATCCAAAGCCAGCCCCCGACCGCGAATCACCGCTAGGGGTGTTCAAAAACGGATATCCAAAATTTCGGATATCCGGAAATTCGGATAGTAGATTTTGATATCCGATATCCGAAAAAAAATAAGAATTATATCTGGATATCCTTATATTCGAAAAAATATTCGGATTCAGATATCGTATTTACGAATATCCGAAAAAATCAGATATGGATATTGGATATCCGAATATCCGAATACCTTCTATTATTTAAAATATAAAAAATAAAATTTTTAGGATTTTTCTAAAAAGTACTATCTGATATCCGAATTTGAAGTTCCGGATATCCGAACTTCGGATTTTTAGATATCGGATAACGTATTTTTGAACACCCCTAATCATCGCGACATCACCGCGAAAGATCCGCGATGCCGCTGCTGTATGACCCCCCCATCGCGAACCACCGTTGCAAACCTCCCTCCATCTCGTGCTCCGATTTCATATTCCGTCCCGCTAGGCCTGCTGTTCCAGATCCCAGCCCGCTCGGCCTGCTGTTCCAGATTCCGACCCGCTCGTCCAGATTCCGGCCCGCTCGTCCAACCCATTCGCACGTCCAGATTCCGGACCGCTCGTTCAGCCCGTTCGCAAGCCCAGTTTCCGTAGTGCCCGAACCCAACTCGGTTGCATACCCGACCCGGTTGCTGACCCGACCCGACCCAGTTGTTGACCCGACCCAACCCGCCCAACAGTCCCATTTTCAGACCATTTTCTACCCCTATTCACGAAGTAAGGTACACGATATGAACCCTACTATCTGCAATATGTGATTTTACATGCTTTTAATCACCTTTGATTGCATATATATTCCGAAATTTATTTATGCTTAAATAAACCAATTAAAAGCATGATGCAATAATAATTTTAATCAAAGAGAATCGCTTAAAGCAACTTGAATTAAAATTAATTCACACGAACTAGTGTATATTGCGCCATAGGACACCAATTTGATTGCATATATCCGTGTTTAGATATATTCATAGGGTTATGTGATTATATATATAATTATATATATACCTTGCATGCATCGGTAAATATGGCATGTGTATTAGGTTCATCATTGGTAGAACCTAGGGGACACATTTTCTATTAATTATCACATACTAAACCATGATAATGAAATTTCATGGATAATAGCATCGAAAGTAATTTTTTGACCATATCTTGGTTCTGAAAAATAATAACGCTCCTCATTATTGAAAATTTTATCATGGAAAGTACTCATGATATACTGTGAAAACTCATTTTTTTTTGTCTCAAGATGGTTGATCCAACTCGTCCTGAATTTGACATCTTGGACTCAGAAGGACATGAGTACCATAGATGGATTTCCGACGTAGAGACCACTTTTATCGCTAAGGACTATAGTGCTACTATCTTTAAAAAAAGCAGGCGAAGAACCGTCTAACAAAATCAAAGCTAGTGCATTAATATTCCTTAGGCGACATATCGACCCCAGCCTGAGATGGGAATATCTGCAGTTGAAATCACCCAAAGAACTGTGGGATGCCCTTAAGGGCCGTTTTGGAAACATTCACAATACTTTGCTCCCAGAGGTGACCGTGCAGTAGAATGAAATACGCTTGCTTGACTATAAATGGATCAACAATTTCAACAAAGATATGCTCCATTTCAAGGCACGCCTTAATTTCCGTTGGAAGGACATCACAGAAGATGATATGATTCAGAAAACCCTTTCCACCTTTCCTACTTCGGCTCTTATAGTAGCGAACCAGTATAGGCTAGAGTATGACAACAAACGCATCACTACCTTCAATAAGCTCATCAACCTACTGCAAGTGGCTGAGAGGCATAATGAAGTGCTAGTGAGCAATAATGCCAGGCCTGCTGGGAGAAAAAAACTCCCGAGGCCAATTATGGCAAAGTGAAAAGAGGAAAGAACCCCAATATATAGGGGAATGGTTATGGCAACTCCGAACAACAACGTGGAAAGGGCATAGTGGTCGAGGACGTGGTCGAGGATGTGGGGGTTCTTCCAATGTAATGAGAAGACTTGGTGCTCCCGGCTCTACTAGCCAAGGAAATCATAAATCACTCACCCCTCATGTTGCTCCCAAAGTCAGAGTTGGCGATGAACCGTGCTATCGATGTGGAGATGCTGGACATTGGTACAAGAACTGCCATGCAAGCAAGTTGCAACACATTACAAGAAATATAGAGAGTCCAAAGAATGGAAAGCTCACTATATGGAGGAAGATGCTCTCGACGAGTCCCCCGACGTCAATTTCACAGTCACCGATAATCGCACTGAGCCATACATGCTACAGTCATTAGAGGGACCCCTTTATGAATGATTGTCATCATTATGTTTACTTTCTCATTTACATTTGGCATTGTTACCTCAGAATGATTTTATCGATGTTTTATTTTCAGTAACGGTGTGATGCAAACTTTGTTTTTCTATAACAAGATATTATTATTGCTTTCATTATATTCTTAGCTTTATTTCAAAGAAATGAATACTGCTTACGTGTCTATGGTTCGGAATTTCACTCTCTTCTAAGAAATGAATAAAGGAGAACTTGAATGTTCTTAGAATTAGGCTTCTATTCATCGAATAAGTCGCCTGCCAAACCTCGGTAACTACAATGATTTTGTCCTCCCAACTCATCAAAATGCGAGGTAATGCCCAATTCTTGATGCCTACATGGCAGCCTTCTAAGTTACCGACGCTCTGTATGCACCTAGAGCCCTTCGAACCTTACTTAGCTTCAATAATATATGTGGCAATGGTTTCCATGTTGAAATCAAATGTGAGAATGGAATAGAGTTTCTTTTATTAATTTTAATGAATGTGGACGTAAACGCATTTTAGAATAACTCATGAGTCAATCTAGTGGAATGTACCTCACTATTATTAGGTTCTTAAAATACTATGTTGTCACCAATAATATACTTTGGGACATAGACACATATAGGCTTTTGGCACGATAGACTAGTTCATCCTGGTCGAAGTATTTGATCCATATACTAAAGAACTTGTACGAACATCATTTCTTTTCGAGCGAAAAAGTGGCAACAACTCGACATAAAGAACAATGTTGATGTTAATCGTGTTATGTCATCCAAAGAACCGGATGCATATCAAATGCGCACTACTCATTTTTGCAAAGCCTACTCTTTAATCAATATAGGAGCGAGACCTTCATACGCTAAAGAAACAAAAGCAAGCATTTCGTTCTTACGCTGAATATAAGGAGATATTTGTGGACCCATCCACCTAATATGCGGACCATTTATGTATTTTATGGTTTAGATGAATTCTCCGACATGTTGATCACATGTATCTCTCATGTCCACTCAAATTGATACAGAACTTCCAAGATAACTTATAAGGGCTCACCTCCATTATCACATCTAAAGGACCTGATGATGTTGGGGAGTTCACATCAAAAGGTACTTTATGTTTATTGCATGATAGAGATCAATGAATAGCATCTCGTCCCATGTGCATATGCAAACGGTCTCACATAAACCACCTTCAAAAGAATATGTATGGTGATTATGTCATTGGTTATGCGCAGAAATTTGCATATCTTTGCCCGGAATTATGCAATATTGCACGCAACTTTACTTAAATCGTACATTCTTAGACCCTCTATTGACCAATAAGTTTATGCGTACCTATTGGTAACTGTATAGCCTGATTTTTTGTATTTTGGACCCAGACGGACTTGAGTTCCAATTACGCATATTTGGTTACGCATTATATGTGCCTCCTGCGCCCCACAACGCATCGGCCTTTAGAAACGATTAGGCATTCACATTGGATAAGAATCCCCAAACGTTTATCCGTTATTTGGAACCTTCACAGATGGTCTCTTTACCGCGCAGTTTGCGGATTGTCACTTTAATGAGACAACCTTCCCGTCGTTGGAGGGAGTTCTCGAGAAACGATAGGAATTGTCGTGGTGTGTCCCCACTTTGTCTCATTATGATCCCCGAACTTCACAATGTTACCGTGAAGCACACAAAAAACTCGATCTTCAGGATGTAGTAGATTCGATGCCTCGTGCATTTACTGATATCGTTCAAGTGACAAGATTTCATATTTCAGCTGCAAATGTATACAGGCTAGAAGTTCCTTGTAAGGGGCACATCACCAATGAATTGGGTGATGCAACTGCACCTGGTGGAGATGTGGTTGAGGTCGTGGGTCCCTGTGAAGGAAGGGGTGGAAGCCACATGATTCGACTAAACTCGGTCATAATAAAACAAGTCACTAATTCACTCTTGTCTATATCAATGCAGAGAAACAAAACAATATCTCTCTTAAAATGGCAAAGAACTCACTCGCAATACTACTTGAAAAGAATCAACTAACTCGCCCCAACTTTGTTGACTAGTTGCGGAATTTGATGATTGTACTCGGCATGGAGTCTCTGAGATACATCTTGGAGGCGGACATTCCACCGACTCCAGTCCAGACTAAGCGTAATCTGGAAGAAATTGACATCCATGAAAAATGGGTCAAGGATGATGTGTTGGTCCGTAGCTTTATGATGGGCTCAATGACTAATGAATTGCAGAGAGCGCATGAGAAAATGACTTCTGCTAGGTAGATTCTCGCACACTTGACCAAGCTTTGTGGAGAGAACAATAGGTCTGCTAGATGTGAGATATCGAAGCAGTTATTCAGTGCTAGGATGAAGGAAGGGGAGAAAGTGGGAGACCACATCCTCAAGATGATATATATGATTGAGAGGCTCAAGGTGCTCAATTTTCATATGGATTTATCCCTTCAGATTGATCTCATCATTCAATCTCTGCCTGACTCCTTCATGCAGTTTGTAATGAATTTCAACTGTAATGAGATTTCATGCACATTAGCTAGGCCAATGAACAAATTGGTGATGGCACGGTCTAATATGAAGACTAAGCCGAGGGAGACTGCTCTTGTGATTTCTTCTATGCCTCGAAGGTCCAAGAACAAGAAGAAACAGACCTATGAGTAGTATAAACCCAAGAGAGGGGTGCAGAAAGGCAAGGGCAAGGCCCTTAAGGTTCTGAAGGTAGGAACATGTCCCTAGGTCAACGGGTGTAGAACTTGTCCCTAGGTCAACGACGCATCACGTACAGAACTATTAGTTTTTGAAACCAATTGTTCCGCTACTGTATATTCTGCTTCATGGATTTTGGATTCAGGTGCTACTTCTCACATTTGTACTATGAATCAGGATCTGGAACGAAGTAGGCTGCATGGAGCTGGGGAAGTGATGGTCACTGTTGGAAGCAGACAAAGTGTCGAGGCAATCGATATTGGATCACTCCTACTGGGATTGGAATCCGGTTTTATTTTGATGTTAGATGAAGTACTGGTTTTGCCCAAGGGGCATAAAAACAATGTATCCATTCCAGTCTTGGACCGAAAAGGATTTTCTTACTTCATTGGCAATAGTAGTTGTGAAATTTACTTTCAAAATAAAATTGTTGGTACAACTACATTGTTGGATGGTTTATATCATCTGAACATGCAAAATAAATAAGCAGTGAACACTATAACTAGGAAACGTGTCAGGCATGATACTAATCAAGCTCTTAAGTGGCACCTTAGACTTGGTCATGTTGGTGAGACCAAGGTTCTCATAATGGAGAAAGATGGACTTTTAAGTACATTGGGTGAAGAACCCTATCCAACTTGTGAATCCTGCCTTTGAGGTAAGAAGACTAAGTACCCCTTCAGAGGATATTTAAAAGGGCTGCTGAGAAACTTGGGTTGGTACGTACCGATGTTTGTGGTGCTTTGGAAGCAGCCCGAGATGGATATCAATATTTTGTAATGTTTATAGATGATCATACTAGGTATGGGATTGTGTACTTGATGAAACATAAATCCGTAGGCTTTAGTACATTCAAGGAACTTAAGGCCCTAGTTGAAAAACAGACTCAATGTCATATCAAAACCCGTCGATCGAACCGAGGTGGCGAGTATAAGAGCACCGCATTTGATGAGTTCCCTAAGGAACGTGGAATAGTTTCACAATTCTCGCTGCCAGGAAACCCCACAGTTAAATGGTGTGTCATAAAGGAGAATCGGACTTTGTTGGACATGGTTCGCTCCATTTTGAATTACACTGATTTACCGATTTACCTGTAGGGGTACGCCCTACTTACCGCTGCCTATAACCTTTATAGATGTCCTTCCAAATTTGTTCCTATCACTCCGCATGAGATATGGAAGGGTAAGAAACCAAGTCTTAATAACATAAGGGTATGGGGATGTCCAGCCTATGTCAATAAGGCCAAGGTAGACAAACTGGAAGTGAGGTCCGTCAAGGGACATTTCACTGGATACCCAGAGGACTCGATGGGTTATCTATTCTACATGCCAGAAGACCATAGAGTCGTTGTGGCTATGCAAGCGCACTTCCATGAGGATGAATTCATTCAAGAAGGTGGATCGGGTAGAAATGTCTCTTTGGAAGAGCACAATGAAAGTCCTGAGGTGACATCTGATCAGGAATCAAGAACCGAACCTATTGTAAAATAAACTCCACTTCGAAGGTCTGATAGGGTTTCTCACTTACCTGAGAGGTATGGATATACACATGTCAAAGAACTGGGTCTCCACGATGTACCTGATAGCTGGGAGGATGAACCTGTCACATATGACCAGGCGATAGTGGATGTGGACTCCGATAAATACCAAGAAGCTATGGAAGCTGAGATAGACTCGATGCATGCCAATCAGGTCTGGACTCTAGTAGATCTACAAACTGGCATGAAGCCTATTGGAAGTAAATGGATCTATAAGAGGAAGACTGATGGGAATGGCAAGGCTTACACCTATAAGGCCAGGCTTGTGGCAAAGGGTTAGACCAAAAAAAAAGGGATCGATTATCAGGATACCTTCTCGCCCGTAGCTATTATCAAGTCTATTCGCATGATGCTTGCCATTACTACCCATTATGATTATGAAATATGGCAGATGGACGTCAAAACAGCTTTTCTAAATGGATACCTTGAGGAGGAAATCTACATGAAACAGCATAAGGGTTTTGTGTCCAAAGCTATTCATAAGGTGTATAAGTTGCAAAAAGCCATTTATGGGCTGAAGCAAGCTTCTAAGAGTTGGAACCTTCCATTTGACGAATCAATCAAGGACTTTGATTTCATGCAAAACGAGGAGGATCCATGTGTTTACAAAAAGGTCAGTGGGAGCAACACTGCATTCTTAATACTATATGTAGATGATATTCTACTTATCGGAAATAACGTAGCAATGCTCAGCACTGTGAAAGCTTGGCTTTCAAAAATGTTCTCCATGAAAGACTTGGGAGAAGCTTCCGATATTCTAGGTATCTGTATTTATAGAGACAGACCACGAAGAATGATAGGATTTTCCCAAGCCCTCTATATAGAAAATATCCTGAGATAATTCAAGATGGATAATTCTAAGAGAGGTTCCTTCCCATGCGACATGTAATTCATCTCACCAAGAAAATATGTCCTCAAAGTGAGGAAGTCAAAAGAGAGATGAGTAAGGTACCATATGCCTCGGCAGTAGGTAGCCTCATGTATGCTATGTTGTGCACGAGACCGGACTTAGCCTACGTTGTGAGTGTGGTAAGTCGTTTTCAAGCAAACCTGAGAAGGGAACACTAGATTGTCGTTAATAAGATTATTAAGTACTTAAGAAGGACTAGAGATATGGTTCTTACTTACGGTGGTGGAGAACTGAAGGTGGTTGGATTTATCGATTCTGATTTTCAAGGAGAAAAGGACGACTGTAAGTCGACATATGGGTATTTGTTTACTCTCAATGGAGGAGTAGTGTCTTGGAGAAGCTCCAAACAAAGCGCTACTGTAGATTCCACCTGCAAGCAGAATACCAAGTTTCCTCAAAGGCTAGCAAGGAAGCATTTTGGATGCAGAAGTTTGTGCAAGAACTTTAAGTCGTGCCTAACTCAGAGCTGCCTATATCATTATTCTGTGATGATGGAGTTGTCACCCAAGCCAACAAGCCTACGGCTCACCACAGCACCAAGCATATAGAGAGAAGGTATCACCTCGTTCGAGATATGGTTAGCAAAGGATATATTTGTTGCAAAGAGTAGACACGAAAGACAATGTCTCTGACCCGCTGACTAAGCCGTTATCTCAGGCTATCATAGAAAGACATCTGAAGAACATGGGTATTGGATACCATGATGTGTAGGATTGAGTGCAAGTGGGAGATTGTTAGGAATATGCCTTCGAGTGCCACTCATAGGATGAGAGAGAAAAATTACTTGTAATGATATAATTATCAATAAAAAGGCAATATGATTCATTCATTGTTTATTGTATTTCAAATGCATTCTTGATTTGGTAAACATTGAAGTGAAGTCCTTGTAAATAAGAGCGAACATTCCACTCTCGTTATTGGATAAGAGAGAAGTGCACTAGAAGTGTTTAGGGCTTATTTACGTAAACCATTTACAAGTCGAGAAACTTAATTGGGCATTAAGTTTTGAGTAAGACTTGTATAAGTGATACTCGGACATGTGCATGTCTTGATAGCATAGTTATAGGTATATTGGTGGGACCAGTATACTCGAACACGACTCATACTTGATTCAATCACATGGTATTCACTCTTTGAGATTCGATGACGAATCGAAAGGTTATGATAGTATACGTGGACCTTTGACTTGAGGGTTCACTAAGAGATGTGCCTGTGACATTTAGTTTGTCATTAGAGTAGTTAGGCCCATTTGCTTAATCGCTGGGTCAACCTAGAAGTGCGGACTATACGGGCATGTAGCAGTCTTTACTATACGCCAAGAAAGGATTCTATCTCCTGTTAGTGAGCAGGCGAATGTCCTATACGGTTAATGGCAAATAAGATCATAAGTCTTTGGCTAAAGCATTTTGATCTAGTCGTATTGGATACACCAGTAATCAGTCGTTCGGTCTTGATTTGCATTAACACATGTATATAGTGTCTAGTTAACAGTTGGGTTTGACTTTACCGTGACCCGAAGACTTGACCGGGACATCTGATGAAGGGTCTATAGGTATATGGTATTCACGACATAATGGTTCTGGAATGATCCCTTCATTCGTTCTCAGTCGGGGTTTACAGTGCCGCCCCCTAGGCTAGCTAAGCGCTGCACGCACTAATTGGTTCCTCCCCATACCGGCTCAGACGGACCTACAGAGTCGCGCATGAGGATCGTTAATGGATAAATATGAATATACTATCTTTCTATTTATATTAGATATTGGATATCTAATTATGATTTGTTCGATAAATCATACAGCGGTCTTATGAATTGAAAATAAGTTAGTGAGTAATTAATTTAATTCATAATTATATTTTTTAGAGAAATATATTTGTATTTGATATAATAATTAATTGGATTAATTAATTAGTATAAATACATTGGAGATGAAACGAAGTGTATTAATGGAGTCGTTTGACGAACGTCCGATGCACGAGCCGAGTGACTCGGCCCGTTTCCTAGAAATTTCCATACAGGCCGCACCCCCATATTACTTGGTGATTTTTGTCTTGTTGTTTTGTGATAAAAAATCCCACCATGATATGTCAACACATGGTGCCAAAATCACATGATATGGTGGGATCACATTATCACATTATATAACAAAAACATAAATCACACCACCACCACTACCTAAGGTTCGGCCGAGAGGAGAGAAGTGAGAGGGGGAATATTTTTACTTAATCTTGTTCATCATCTTCGAGGTTAAAATCAAGTAAGAAAACTGAGAGAAAAAGTTCCTATAGTAATTCCTATCCGTGTTCTTTCAAGAACAAATTACTATAGATTTTTCCGATCAAGTTCCAACTCGTGTGAAGTAGAGAGACATCGTGTTTTTGGTGTTAGCGACAAAGGGATTTCGTGCTCATGTTTGGGTTCATAATCATCATCAAAATTACGAAGATATTATAAAAGGCTTCAGAGGTATGGGACTTTAATCTTTTGTCTTCGTCAATTTATTTTTCGTACATACGTTACTTGATCGATCCTGTTTGGGATTATTTATATTGAGTTTTATTATTCAGCCGTGCACTCGATTTTGTATCTGGAATCCCAACAGTGGTATCGGAACGAGGTCAATGATACAATATATATGAATTTTTGCATTTTGAATGCTATTGGATGGTGATTTTGATTTAGAATCAAAACGGTATAATCGGAGATATTTAATTGTTCGTTGAAATTTTTATTTCTATGATTTCATGTGAATTATAAATCTAAAATATTTTATAATTGATTTATAAGTTCTACATAAAAGTCAGAAATATCACGTTTTGGAAACGGGCCGAAAAAAATGAAAAAAACAGGGATTGAACTCGATGACACGAGGTCACCGAGTCACTGCCGGTAGGCTGCCGGCAGTGCAGCCTGGGCGGCTAGGCAGCCGTGAGTGGCTGAGTCATGGCTCGGCCATATGGCTCTCGGATTTTTGGCCAGATTTTGAATCGTGCCACGGGCTAGGCCCAATGCCGGATTGTCCGGGACTCCGTTTGTTTTTAATATTTCCCGCAATTTAAATTGGATTTAATTTGACTAAAATAAATATTTGTATATTTTTTTTAAGGGAAATAAATTAAACGAGAGCATTATTTTGGCTGGATTGCTTCGAATGAATTAAAATGACGATTATAAGTATTAATTGGATTAATACCGTTAAAATTGAATAGATAATTGTTTTATATTAATTAAATTAATATATTAATTGATTTTTTAATTTTAATGCCACCAAATAGTAATTGATTAATATTGTAGAAATTGAATAGATTAATTTCATATATTAATTGGATTAATATATTAAATTAATTATTTAATTTCGTTGTCATTACATGTTCTATGGAATTCCTTATGTGATGGTGATATAGCTCGTGGACTTAGTTTTTGATTTGTTCAATTTGATTGGGTTGTAAAGGCCATTTTGAGCCTATTTATTTTTACTAGAAAATTTGTATAATAGGATGCATTTTTTCTATGATGTAATTATTTATTTGGCTGTGACGAAGACCGAAGACAACCGACCGAGAAGACGAAGAATTGAGACTGTATTTTTTATTTTCTTTATTGGGTCATTCGCTTGGCCCAATACTTAGGAAAAAGTCCATGAGCTATATGTTGGTAGTAACTAGGTTGCTATTTACTGTTTTTCATTTTGAATGATTGACAAACACAAATGCGCTTATAAATGAATTAATGTGCAAAGTGGAACATTAATCGCGAAATTCTCCCAACTAACAAACAGACTAAGTTTGAAAAACGTTACGAGGTTTCCTACCCTCCATGAAACTCGTAGAAAATTGGTACCCGAGCCGGTGTGCTATGATTCCGAGTTATCGGGGTAGTACTTTTGGTAGAGGTTGATAAATTCTTAAGTGCATTAGATGCCTTTAGTTGGTGATAAATTTCGCACCTAGAAACCTGATAGGTTGCCGGGCAAGATTCAATAGTCAGACTGATAGACGTTGATGGTCAACACCTTAGATAGTCCGGATTGCCAAGAAACCTGATAGGTTGAGGGCACGAAGACTAGGGGTAAAAGTAGATCGAATCATCCATTGGACAGGTTGGTGTTGGAAACCATTTTACATAAATTAATAGGCAGGAAACCTGACAGGTTGCATCTGTTAAAATTTGTAAAGAACTCGATCACCACTAAAAAATAGATCTTACCATGACTTCCAGGTTATAACATGAGAGTGTGTAATTCCGATAAAATTAGTGGGAGCCAAGACAAGAATTATACAAGCACTTAAATTTTATACTCGGTCATAATAAAACAAGTCACTAATTCACTCTTGTCTATATCAATGCAGAGAAACAAAACAATATCTCTCTGAAAATGGCAAAGAACTCACTCGCAATACTACTTGAAAAGAATATCCTAACTCACGCCAACTTTGTTGACTAGTTGCGGAATTTGATGATTGTACTCAGCATGGAGTCTCTAAGATACATCTTGGAGGCGGACATTCCACCGACTCCAGTCCAGACTAAGGGTAATCTAGAAGAAATTGACGTCCATGAAAAATGGGTCAAGGATGATGTGCTGATCCATAGCTTTATGATGGGCTCAATGACTAATGAGTTGCAGAGAGCGCATGAGAAAATGACTTCTGTTAGGTAGATTCTCGCACACTTGACCAAGCTTTGTGGAGAGAACAATAGGTATGCTAGATGTGAGATATCGAAGCAGTTATTCAGTGCTAGGATGAAGGAAGGGGAGAAAGTGGGAGACCACGTCCTCAAGATGATATCTATGATTGAGAGGCTCAAGGTGCTCAATTTTCATATAGATTTATCCCTTCAGATTGATCTCATCATTCAATCTCTGCCTGACTCCTTCATGCAGTTTGTAATGAATTTCAACTGTAATGAGATTTCATGCACATTAGCTAGGCTAATGAACAAATTGGTGATGGCACGGTCTAATATGAAGACTAAGCCGAGGGAGACTGCTCTTGTGATTTCTTCTAGGCCTCGAAGGTCCAAGAACAAGAATAAACAGACCTATGAGTAGTATAAACCCAAGAGAGGGGTGCAGAAAGGCAAGGGCAAGGCCCTTAAGGTTTTGAAGGTAGGAACTTGTCCCTAGGTCAACGGGTGTAGAACTTGTCCCTAGGTCAACGGCGCATCAGGTATGGAACTTTTAGTTTTTGAAACCAATTATTCCGCTACTGTATATTCTGCTTCATGGATTTTGGATTCAGGTGCTACTTCTCACATTTGTACTAAGAATCAGGATCTGGAACGAAGTAGGCAGCATGGAGCTGGGGAAGTGATGGTCACTGTCGGAAGCAGACAAAGTGTCGAGGCAATCGATATTGGATCACTCCTACTGGGATTGGAATCCGGTTTTATTTTGATGTTAGATGAAGTACTGGTTTTGCCCAAGGGGCATAAAAACAATGTATCCATTCCAGTCTTGGACCGAAAAGGATTTTCTTACTTCATTGGCAATGGTAGTTGTGAAATTT
Organism: Orobanche coerulescens; assembly: GCA_033398695.1. Lineage (NCBI taxonomy): Eukaryota > Viridiplantae > Streptophyta > Magnoliopsida > Lamiales > Orobanchaceae > Orobanche > Orobanche coerulescens. The sequence continues at coordinate 70,622,147 of CM065817.1, forward strand.
ACTTTCAAAATAAAATTGTTGGTACAACTACATTGTTGAATGGTTTATATCGTCTGAACATGCAAAATAAATCAGCAGTGAACACTATAACTAGGAAACGTGCCAGGCATGATACTAATCAAGCTCTTAAGTGGCACCTTAGACTTGGTCATGTTGGTGAGACCAAGGTTCTCAAAATGGAGAAAGATGGACTTTTAAGTACATTGGGTGAAGAACCTTATCCAACTTGTGAATCCTGCCTTTGAGGCAAGATGACTAAGTCCCCCTTCAGAGGATATTTAAAAGGGCTGCTGAGAAACTTGGGTTGGTACGTACCGATGTTTGTGGTGCTTTGGAAGCAGCCCGAGATGGATATCAATATTTTGTAATGTTTATAGATGATCATACTAGGTATGGGATTGTGTACTTGATGAAACATAAATCCGAAGGCTTTAGTAAATTCAAGGAACTTAAGGCCCTAGTTGAAAAACATACTCAATGTCATATCAAAACCCATCGATCGAACTGAGGTGGCGAGTATAAGAGCACCGCGTTTGATGAGTTCCCTAAGGAACGTGGAATAGTTTCACAATTCTCGCTGCCAGGAAACCCCACAGTTAAATTGTGTTTCATAAAGGAGAATCGGACTTTGTTGGACATGGTTCGCTCCATGTTGAATTACACTGATTTACCGATTTACCTGTAGGGGTACGCCCTACTTACCGCTGCATATAACCTTTATAGATGTCCTTCCAAATTTTTTCCTATCACTCCGCATGAGATATGGAAGGGTAAGAAACTAAGTCTTAATCACATAAGGGTATGGGGATGTACAGCCTATGTCAATAAGGCCAAGGTGGACAAACTGGAAGTGAGGTCCGTCAAGGGACATTTCACTGGATACCCAGAGGACTCAATGGGTTATCTATTCTACATGCCAGAAGACCATAGAGTCGTTGTGGCTATGCAAGCGCACTTCCTTGAGGATGAATTCATTCAAGAAGGTGGATCGAGTAGAAATGTCTCTTTGGAAGAGCACAATGAAAGTCCTGAGGAGACATCTGATCAGGAATCAAGAACCGAACCTATTGTAAAACAAACTCCACTTCGAAGGTCTGATAGGGTTTCTCACTTACCTGAGAGGTATGGATATACACATGTCGAAGAACTGGGTCTCCACGATGTACCTGATAGCTGGGAGGATGAACCTGTCACATATGACCAGGCGATAGTGGATGTGGACTCCGATAAATACCAAGAAGCTATGGAAGCTGAGATAGACTCGATGCATGCCAATCAGGTATGGAATCTAGTAGATCTACAAACTGGCATGAAGCCTATTGGAAGTAAATGGATCTATAAGAGGAAGACTGATGGGAATGGCAAGGCTTACACCTATAAGGCCAGGCTTGTGGCAAAGGGTTAGACCAAAAAAAAAGGGATCGATTATCAGGATACCTTCTCGCCCGTAGCTATTATCAGTCTATTCGCATGATGCTTGCCATTACTGCCCATTACGATTATGAAATATGGCAGATGGATGTCAAAACGGCCTTTCTAAATGGATACCTCGAGGAGGAAATCTACATGAAACAGCATAAGGGTTTTGTGTCCAAAGCTAATATTCATAAGGTGTATAAGTTGCAACAAGCCATTTATGGGCTGAAGCAAGCTTCTCAGAGTCGGAACCTTCCATTTGACGAAGCAATCAAGGACTTTGATTTCATGCAAAACGAGGAGGATCCATGTGTTTACAAAAAGGTCAATGGGAGCAACATTGTATTCTTAATACTATATGTAGATGATATTCTACTTATCGGAAATAACGTAGCAATGCTCAGCACTGTGAAAGCTTGGCTTTCAAAAATGTTCTCCATGAAAGACTTGGGAGAAGATTCCTATATTCTAGGTATCTGTCTTTATAGAGACAGACCACGAAGAATGATAGGATTTTCCCAAGCCCTCTATATAGAAAAGATCCAGAGATAATTCAAGATGGATAATTCTAAAAGAGGTTCCTTTCCATGCGACATGGAATTCATCTCACCAAGAAAATATGTCCTCAAAGTGAGGAAGTCAAAAGAGAGATGAGTAAGGTACCATATGCCTCAGCAGTAGGTAGCCTCATGTATGCTATGTTGTGCACGAGACCAGACTTAGCCTACATTGTGAGTGTGGTAAGTCGTTTTCAAGCAAACCTGAGAAGGGAACACTGGATTGTCATTAAGAAGATTATTAAGTACTTAAGAAGGACTATATATATGGTTCGTACTTACGGTGGTGGAGAACTGAAGGTGGTTGGATTTACCGATTCTGATTTTCAAGGAGAAAAGGACGACTGTAAGTCGACATATGGGTATTTGTTTACTCACAATGGAGGAGCAGTGTCTTGGAGAAGCTCCAAACAAAGCGCTACTGTAGATTCCACCTGCAAGCAGAATACCAAGTCTCCTTAGAGGCTAGCAAGGAAGCATTTTGGATGCAGAAGTTTGTGCAAGAAGTTTAAGTGGTGCCTAATTCAGAGCTGCCTATATCACTATTCTGTGATGATGGAGTTGTCACCCAAGCCAACAAGCCTACGGCTCACCACAGCACCAAGAATATAGAGACAAAGTATCACCTCATTCGAGAGATGGTTAGCAAAGGATATATTTGTTGCAAAGAGTAGACACAGAAGACAATGTCTCTGACCCGCTGACTAAGCCGTTATCTCAGGCTATCTTAGAAAGACATCTGAAGAACATGGGTATTGGATACCATGATGTATAGCATTGAGTGCAAGTGGGAGATTGTCAGGAATATGCCTTCGAATGCCACTCATAGGATGAGAGAGAAACATTACTTGTAATTATGGAATTATCAATAAAAAGACAATATGATTCATTCGTTGTTTATTGTATTTCAAATGCATTCTTGATTTGGTAGACATTGAAGTGAAGTCCTTGTAAATAAGAGCGAACATTCCACTCTCGTTATCGGATAAGAGAGAAGTGCACTAGAAGTGTTTAAAGCTTATTTACGTAAACCATTTGCAAGTCGATAAACTTAATTGGGCATTAAGTTTTGAGTAAGACTTTTATAATTGATGCTAAGACATGTGCATGTCTTGATAGCATAGTTATAGGTATATTGGTGGGACCAGTCTCGAACATGACTCATATTTGATTCAGTCACACAGTATTCACTCTTGGAGAGTTGATGACGAATTGAAAGGTTGTGATAGTATACGTGGACCTTTGACTTGAGGGTTCAGTAAGAGATGTGCCTGGGATATTTAGTTTGTCATCCTTAGAGTAGTTAGCAGTCTTTATTGTACGCCAAGAAAGGATTCTATCTCCTGTTAGTGAGCAGGCGAATGTCCTATGCGGTTAATGGAAAATATGAACATAAGTCTTTGGCCAAAGCATTCTGATCTAATTGTATTGGATACACTAGTAATTAGTTGGTCTTGATTTGCATTAACATATGTATAGTGTCTTGTCAACAGTAGGGTTTGACTTTACCGTGACCCGAAGACTTGACCGGGACATCTGAGGAAGCATCTATACGTATATGGTATTCACGACATAATGGTTCTGGAATGATCCCTTCATTCATTCTCATTCGGGGTTTACAGTGCGGCCCGCTAGGCTGGCTAAGTGCTGCCCGCACTCATTGGTTTCTCCCAATGCCGGATGAGACGGACCTACAAAGTCACGCATGAGGATCGTTAATGGATAAATATGAATTTATTATCTCTCTATTAATATTAGATATTGGATATCTAATTATGATTTGTTTGATAAATCATATAGCATTCTTATGAATTGAAATTAAGTTACTGAGTAATTAATTTAATTCAGAAATTATATTTCTTAGAGAAATATATTTGTATTTGATATGATTAATTAATTGGATCAACTAATTAGTATAAATACATTGGAGATGAAACGGAGTGTATTAAAGGAGCCGTTTGACGAAAGTCCGGTACACGAGCCGAGTGACTCGGCCCGATTCCTAAATATTTCCATATGGGCCGCCCCCCTCATGTTACTTGGTGATTTTTGTCTTGTTGTTTTGTGATAAAAAATCCCACCATGATATGACAACACATGGTGCCAAAATCACATGATATGGTGGGAACACATTATCACATTATGTAACAACGACTTAAATCACACCACCACCACTACCTAAGGTTCGGCCGATAGGAGAGAAGTGAGGGAGAATATTTTTCCTTAATCTTGTTCATCATCTTGGTGGTGAAAAACAAGTAAGAAAATTGAGAGAAAAAATTCCTATAGTAATTTCTAGCCGTGTTCTTTCCAGAATGGATCAATATAGATTTTTTCGATCAAGTTCCGACGCGTGTGAAGTAGAGACATCGTGTTTTCGGTGTTAGCAACAAAGGGATTTCTTGCTCGTGTTCGGGTTCATGATCATCATCAAAATTACGAAGATATTATCAAAGGCTTCAAAGGTATGGGACTTTAATCTTTTGTCTTCGTCGATTTATTTTCGTATATACATTACTTGATCGATCCTGTTTGGGATTCTTTATATTGAGCTTTATTATTCCGTTGTGCACTCGATTTTGTATCTGTAATCCCAACAGGCACTTCTCCAAGATACTCCCCCACCATTCAGAGTAAAGATATACCCTGATGTGGACATCTAAACATCCATGTTTCTCAAAAAATCGGAGTCTCTATAACCAATCACATTAAGTTCTCTACCTTCGTATGTAAGAACCAAGTCTTTAATCCTCTTCAGGTACTTAAGAATGTTCTTCACAACAATCCAATGTTCCTGCCCTGGATTTTACTGAAACCTACTTACTATGCTCACATCATAGGCAATGTCTGGTCTAGTGCAAATCATAGCGTATATGAGGCTACCCACTGCCGAAGCATAGGGCACTTTACTCATTTCCTTTTTGTCTTCCTCACTTTAGGACACATCTCGAAGGAAAGTTTTGCACCATGTTGCATAGGTAGGAACCCCCTTTAAGAATTTTCCATCCTAAATCGCTTCAGGATCTTTTCTATATATAGGGCATGGGAAAGACCTAACATTCTTTTCGGTCTATCCCGGTAGAGGTGAATACCCAGAATATATGTAGCTTATCCCAAGTCTTTCATTGAGAACTCTTTAGAAAACCAAGCTTTCACAGAACTGAGCATTTCAATGTTGTTTCCTATAAGTAGAATGTCATCAACATATAGTATTAAAAATGCAATTTTGCTCCCACTAACCTTCTTGTAAATACAGGGCTCCTCTTCATTTTGGACAAAATCAAACTCTTTGACTGTCTCTCAAAAATGAAGATTCCAACTTCGTGAAGCCTGCTTCAGTCTATAAATGGCATGCTGAAGTTTGCATACTTTATGGATATTGGTTTCAGACCTTAGGCTATTCTTTGTAAATATCCTCCTCGAGGAATCTATTTAGGAATGCCGTTTCGCATCCATTTGCCATCTTTCATAATCTAAGTGGGTTGCTATAGCAAGCATCATGCAAATAGACTTAATCATAGCTACAAGCGAGAAGGTCTTGTAGTAATCGATTCCTTCTCTTTGGGAATAACCCTTTGCCACAAGCCTGGCCTTATAGTTATCAACCTTGCCATCTCCATCAGTCTTTCTTTTATAGATCCATTTGTATCCAATAGGCACCATGCCTTTTTTAGGAATATGCCCTCGAATGCCACTTAGGGTATGAGAGAGTAGGGGAATTGTACTTGTAATTATGGAATAATTAATAAAAGGAAATATGACTCATTCACTGTTTATTATATTTCAAATGCATGCTTCATTTGGTAAACGTTGAAGTGAAGTCCATATAAATAAGAGCGAACATTCCACTCTCATTATTGGATAAGAGAAAATGCACTGGAAGTGTTTAAAGTTTATTTACGTAAACCGTTTGCAAGTCGATAAACTTAATTGGGCATTAAGTTTTGAGTAAGACTTGTATAACTGATGCTAGGACGTGTGCATGTCTTGATAGCATAGTTATAAGTATATTGGTGGGACCAGTATACTCGAACACGACTCATACTTGATTCAGCACACAGTATTCACTCTTGGAGAGTCGATGATGATCGAAAGGTTGTGATATTATACGTGGACCTTTGACTTGCGAGTTCAGTAGGAGATGTGTCTGTGATGTTTAGTTTGCCATTAGAGTAGTTAGACTCATTTCATTAATTGCTGAGTCAACCTCGAAGTGCGGACTACACAGGAAGGTAGCAGTCTTTATTATACGCCAAGAAAGGATTCTATCTCCTGTTAGTGAGCAGGCGAATATCCTATACGGTTAATGGAAAATAAGATTATAAGTCTTTGACCAAAGTATTAGATACGCTAGTAATCAGTCGGTCTTGATTTGCATTAACACATGTACAAAGTCTAGTCAACAGTAGGGTTTGACTTTACCGTGACCCGAAGACTTGACCGGGACATCTGATGAAGGGTCTATACGTATATGGTATTCACGACATAATGTTTCTAGAATGATCCATCCATTCGTTCTTAGTAGTGGTTTATAGTGCGGCCCGCTAGGCTGGCTAAATGCTGCCCGCACTCATTGGTTCCTCCCCATGCCGGCTGAGATGGACCTACAAAGTGTAGTATCCGACGGAAATTCTTACTTACTGTTGTACTATTCAGATAATTCAATATTGTTGTAGTCTTGTTGCATTTGTGAAATGAATATTGATGTTAGAATATATCATAATAGACTTAAAAAAAATGATCACGCGCTCTATGTTTGAATTTTCAGCGTTGTATAGATAAGTACATATTGAACTATTAAAATCTGGGCCTAACGTACGTTAATCATTAGGCATAGCATACGCTATTTTGAGGCCTTTACGTACGTAAAGGGGTACCTGTTACGTACGTAACCAGTGCAATCGTATCCGATCTCAACTTTCGACGTGTGGGGCCGGATGGGATTCGAATATCTGATCTTTTGGAGGCAACCTAGTTGACCTACATTACATACGTAATGCTTCTAGAGGTAACGTACGTAATGAAGTTCGTATTTCAGTCCAGTAGCCTCTGGACTTAGCTTACGTACGTAACACTTTTTGTGTAGCATACGTAAAGATGTTAACATACGTTATCCTCTTGTGATAACGTACGTAACGAACTGTGCTGTTATAAAAAGACAACTTGTGTCTTTCATTTTGCACGTCCAAACTCCGATTTTCACCCATATAATCATCCCCCTTCATCCCTAGATCAAGTTTACCTTCTTCCAACTTGTGTTGGAGCTTTACATTTTGATTTTGGAGCTTGTTGATTGGAAGTTGGAGACATTCTTGAAGCTTATATTGTGTTCTTGTGGTTTGGTGTATTGTTCTTCATTTCTAAAGGTATGTTCTACGATTTAACCCTATAATCTCGTAATTATAATGATAGTGATTAAGTATATTTCACCTAGTGATGAATTAATCAAAATAAACATGTTGTAGTTAAGCTTTCAACAAACTTAATGATGAACATGACGATTAGGGGATTTGTAACGGTGTGTTCTTGGTGTTTTAAAATAGTAAGGATCATGTTTAGTTTAACCACACTCCCCTTGCTAGACTAATAACACCATTGGTATAATAATAATCCTTGTTTCATTGTAATGTAAATGACTTGTTGGAATAATTACCATAAATGTTTTAAGTAACCCTTGTTGATCATTAGAATAATGAAATGATCTTCTTGAACCTAGGCTAAGTGAATTCAGAGGTATGATGTTTGAATCTCCAAGTTAGTTGGAAGAGTATAAGGGTGGTGCTAAACTTGAGATAGTCTTCATAATCATGATATGGATTTACAACTAATTAACTCAACATAAGTAATTGTGTGTAGTGCAGATTTTACTTTTAATCATTTGAGATGTTCTTGATAAGATTAAAGGATAGGAGATTATTGTTTAACACATTATGGAATGATTCTTAATCCAACAAACATTTGGTATCATCTTGTAATCAATTGTAAGAATTGAATGGTATGAATAAGGTTCTTGAAGTAACACTTCAAAAGTTGAACTACTCAATCGGGAATTAAGATGTTATCTCATTAAAATTCGGTATAGATGATCATATAAACGTATTAATGAGCAAAATATACTTCATTCAAGGTTGATTGTTCGAGTACACAATATTAGTCGAGGACCGTTCGTTCGTTCCGACAAGAAGAGGACTATTCTCGTCTCCGTATTGAGGCAAGTTATCTTGCTTGGTTATAATGATGATTAGATTCTTGTGATGGTTATATATTTCATATGTATGAATTGTTCATGTAATGTTTGTCGTGATTTGACATTGTCCTTGACGTTATTCCGTTTTCTTCATGGGGTTGCATTCCCAAGTACGTCGTTTTGAATCGTTGATCTCGTTGGTCTTATTTTCACTTCGGTGAGTTTTTCATGCTCCTTAATCGGATATGTGATTTATTGAATTCGTTGTCATGTTGTATCGTGACATATCCGGAATCATATCTACGTTCCGATTGGTCATTTTGTAGGATTTTTAGCCAGGCACATATATAGTCATGGATGGATATTATTCCGCATTGGACTGTGCACACGAGACGTAGTTTTGTGAGGCTAATTAGGTACATTGTCCCACGTATATTATGGATTCCATATACGGGGCGGACATGTACACGGACACATTTCTGGATCGGGCATACTGTGATGTCCATCTTGAGCCATATTGTTAATCGTCCATAGTATTGGATGTGTTCGACGGTTTGTGACTGATTGTTTCATACGCCCGAGGGGTATGATTAATAGTCGGAATGATTTCCTTGAGATCTATATATATGTGAATTTTATAATGTCGGAAGAATTAATTATCATGTATATCTGACCTTGTGTTTTGGAAAAATACTTGTATTGTATTTCAGGTCGAGGCAAAGGCAAGGGACGGGAAGAGCATGTTGACGGCGAAGGGTTCGAAGGATACTAGTTCGGGGGCCCCACATCATTTGTAGTCCGGTTATGTTAAACTGTGTTATGTTATTTTATTTTCTGCTTCATTTAAATTACTATCTGGTTGTATTGACATTTAAAGTATTTTCTATTTCCATATGGTTTATACTTGTTTTTCGGATCCTGTGTATTATAAGGCCGTTGGCCATATTTTTGATAAACTCCTAATCGGAGTAATGACTATTCATTGTGATTCGGTATTACAAATAATATTTATTTAATTTGTTTTGGTTATCGCCTGGTGGGTCCCAGTGTGGGATCCACGGCACTGTAATAGCCGTCTTTTGGGGTGTTACAGAAGATGGTATCAGAGAGTTGTTTCCTTTTTATGAGTCATTGTGAAATGAACTAGTATCAAGAGACCTTCGTGTCACGTGTGACCTATGCAAGCGCCTGACCCTACGAGCCAAATACGGTATGTACTTTATGAGCCATGATTTAATTACTGGCATGATATTGATATCAGTATGGGTCTCCTTGTTGATCATATTATTTCGAGGAATTGTGACAGGATTTATCTGATTGATAATCCGAGGTAAATGCTGAATTGATTATATGATTGAAATTGTTCGACTTGACGCCGATATAATATTCGGTGCGACATTCGTGGTATCGATAACCGTTTCCTTGAATATGTGATTCCTTGTTTCTATTAACTTAGCATGAATTTTAGTATCTTGAACTGTACTTATGGTTATCATTATGATTCATTCTTTCAGTATGGAAAGAAACCAGAGAGGTCGTGGCAGAGGGGGACGAGGCCGCGGAAGGGGCCGAATCCCGATACCTCGAGCCAACAGACGCGCGAATGCGGATCAGAGTTCCGCAGACAGTGGTTCACCTTCTAGGGAACAATCTCACCACAATGGGCGCGGGGATGCGCGTGTCGATCCTTACGTCGTGATGCAGGGCATGATGACACAGATGACCAGATGGGTCAACTAATGGAAGCTATGCAGAGGGCCGCTACTGGCCAGCACAGGGGCCTCTTCCTCCTCCTGTGATTGGCGGACCCGTGAGTCGGATTATCAGCGACATCTCTCGCCAGCGACCACCAACCTTTGAAGGCTCCTCTGAGCCTGCTGACATTGTGCATTGGATCGAGCATTTTGAGAAACTTTTCTAGATGGTGGACTGCCCGGAAGAGAACCGCGTCTCGGAAGCCGCGTATTATATTAGCAAAGGCGCTCACACCTGGTGGCTTTCAGTAAGGCCAGCTAATGGTGTTTACACTTGGGAGGAATTTAAAAACCTCATGCTAGACCGTTACTATCCAGGGCCACTCCGGTAGGCCAAACTGTCGGAACTACTGAACCCCGACCCGTCTGAAGACGATGATGTATTATCTGATGCTGAGAAATTCCGGGCACTCCTTCCTTTCGCCACAACAATTATCCGAACAGAGGCCGATAAGATCAAATACTTTCTCAAGAGGCTTAAACCCCGAATGAGAATGCAGCTGTTAAATCACCACTGTACTACCTTACCAGAGTTCATCGAGAAAGCTCTGGAGTATGAACTCACCGCGAAGGAGATTTCCAAGAAACAACCACAGTCCAACAACAAAAAATCCAGGAACTAGAACCAGATTGAGAGTAATCGGGGACATTCAGGAAGCCCCAGTCATTGGATCGACCACCCATGGTGTCAAAGCCAGCCGGATCGCACTCTCGAGCGGTTCCCTCATCCGTGGTGTATCATAACTGTGGGGACCAGGGGCATATCAACTTCAAATGCCCAAAGACTGCCATCACATGCCATACTTGTGGTAAAAATGGTCACCGTGCTCGTTTTTACAGAAGTGGGCCCGGACCTGAACCAGTAGCGTCTCATGCTCCTGTTCAGTCCTCTGTCCAGAACTAGACGCCTCCGTCCGCTTCCTATCAGACCACCGGGGCGAATAGGGGAATGGGCCGTGGGAATCAAAGTGGTATAGCTGGTGCCGGAACTGCGAACCCCAGGATTTACGAGATGAAGAAAGCTGACGATCCCGAGGCCAGCATGATTTCAGGTATACTCAAGATCCACTCCCAGCCTGTGTGTGTTTTTTTTGATATCGGTGCTTCACACTCCTTTATATCTTCTTCTTGTTTAAGTCGTTTGCCTCTAGACCATGTTATCAATTGTGAGCCCTACGTGATTGGTCTACCTGATGGTAGAAGAATTATTGGAAATCGTGAAGTCCACGACTGTCCGATTCGTTTGAACGACCGTGAGTGGTTGTCAAATATGATTGTAGTCGATTTACCTAAGGATGATATAATCTTGGGTATCGATTGGATGGATCGTCATGATGCAATACTCAGTGTCCGCAAGCGGATGGTAACCGTCACTTCTGATGATGGTTTCGAGTGTATCTTTCGAGGGGATAATCCCAGTTGTTCTGGGAGAGTCATCAACGCTATGAAAGCAGTGAAACTGCTTAATCAAGGGTGTATTGGTTATTGGTGCTACATGGCCAAAACAGCAGATCGACCAGTTGAATTGGCCGACATTCTGGTAGTCCGAGACTACCTAGATGTATTTCCGGATGAGTTTGCCAGGCTTACCTCCTCATCGTGACGTGGAGTTTATTATTGAGTTAGAACCAAGGACATCCCCGCTTTCAAAAGCACTGTATCGTATGGCTCCGACTGAGATGCAAGAATTGAAGAACCAACTTGAGGAGTTGACTGACAAGGGCTATATTCGACCTAGTGCGTCCCCTTGGGGAGCACCAGTGTTATTTGTACGGAAGAAAGATGGATCGCTGCGCTTATGTATTGATTACCGTGAGCTGAATACGGTAACCATCAAGAACAAGTATCCTTTGCCTCGTATTGATGATTTATTGGACCAGCTTCAGGGAGCTGCCGTGTTCTCTAAGATCGAATTGAGATCTGGTTATCATCAGTTGAGGATTCGAGAGTCTGACATTTCGAAGACAGCATTCCGTACTCGCTATGGGCATTATGAGTTTGTGGTGATGCCATTTGGACTGACTAATGCACCGGCGGTATTCATGGAGTTGATGAATCGAGTTTTTATTAACTATCTGGATTGCTTTGTAGTCATTTTTATTGACGACATTCTTATTTACTCTCGTGACCACGAAGAGCACGAGTGTCATCTCCACCAAGTTCTCGATACATTGAGGCGGGAACAGCTTTATGGGAAATTTTCTAAGTGTGAATTCTGGATGCCTGAGGTTGTCTTTCTCGGGCATGTGATATCAGCCGAAGGGGTGAGAGTGGACCCACAAAAGACGGAATCCATTCGAGATTGGCTACCACCGAAGAACGTGAAGGAAGTTCGTAGTTTTCTCGGCCTAGAAGGTTACTACCGACGGTTCGTAGAAGGATTTTCTAAAATTGCGCAATCGATGACTAACTTACTGCGGAAGGACAAGAAGTATTTGTGGTCAGAAGCATGTCAGCAAATTTTTGATGAGCTCAAGAGTCGATTGATTTCGGCACCTGTTTTGGTCTTACCAAAAGGAATGGAAGGATTTGTGGTGTATAGTGACGCGTCGAGACAGGGTCTGGGATGTGTACTAATGCAGGAAGGGAAAGTGATTGCCTATGCATCGAGACAATTGCGACCCTATGAAGTTAACTATCCGACCCATGACTTGGAGTTGGCAGCCGTGGTGTTTGCCTTGAAAATATGGCGTCACTATCTTTATGGAGTTACCTGCCAGATCTTTACAGATCACAAGAGCCTAAAGTACATTTTTACTCAAAAGGAGTTGAACATGAGACAGAGAAGATGGCTAGAATTAATCAAGGACTATAATCTCGAGATCCTTTATCATCCGAGTAAAGCAAATGTGGTTGCCGATGCTTTGAGCCGAAAGACAGTGCAGGCAGAGCAGATCTTGAGCCGTTTGGACAAAGACAGAGAGTTGCAGTTGGACCTTATGAGGCCAGAAATTGAAGTTTGGTTACAGCATGTTCAGGGACAACTTTGCACCCTTGAGATTTCTTCGTCTCTTGATGATATGATCAAATCGAAGCAAATTATGGACCCATTCTTATCTTGAGTTCGGGATGAGGTAACCCAAGGGAAAGCCCCTGGATTCGTGATCCACGAGGATGGATTGATACGCTTTAGAAATCGAATTTGTGTACCCGCTGACGAGGAATTGAGGAACTCTATCATGAGAGAAGCCCATGCTACCCCGTACTCTATTCACTCGGGCTCTAGCAAGATGTATAAGGATTTGAAGCAGAATTATTGGTGGGGGAATATGAAACGTGAGGTAGCCGAATTCGTTTCGAGATGTTTAACCTGTCAGCAGGTTAAAATTGAGCACCAGCGACCCGCAGGAATGCTGAAACCGCTTCCGATTCCCGAGTGGAAATGGGAGGACATATCTATGGATTTTATCACTAGCTTGCCGACGAGTCGTAGAGGAATGAATACGATTTGGGTGATTGTGGACCGTCTGACCAAATCAGCCCACTTCTTAGAGATTAAGGACACGTGGGGTCCCGAGAGATTGGCCCAGCTGTTTATTAAGGAAATGGTGAGATTGCATGGTACCCCCAAGAGTATTGTATTAGACCATGACGGGCGATTTGTGTCGCACTTCTGGAAGGCAGTTCATCGTGCGATGGGCACGCAGTTGAATTTCAGTACGGCTTTTCATCCACAGACCGATGGTCAGTCTGAGAGAACCATCCAGACTCTAGAGGATATGTTCAGAGCATGTGCTCTTGATTGGAAGGACGATTGGGAAGCCCAGCTGCCTTTGGTGGAATTCACTTATAATAACAGTTGGCAAGCTTCGATTTAGATGGCACCGTATGAGGCATTGTATGGCCGTCGCTGTAGGTCCCCTTTGTGTTGGGACGAACTGTCAGAATCTCTGGGTACGGAACCCGATATGTTATTAGCAGCCCGTGAGAAGATCACCTTGATTAGGAGCCGGTTGTTAACGGCTCAAAGTCGACAGAAGTCTTATGCTGACCACCGTCGACGACCGCTTGAGTTCGAGGTTGGTGACCATGTGTTAATGAAGGTGTCTCCTACCCGAGGAGTTTTTCGTTTTGGGAAACGAGGCAAGCTGAGTCCGAGGTATATCGGGCCGTTTGAGGTGTTGGAACGAGTAGGCGATTTAGCTTATCGCCTGGCTTTACCACCAGCCCTGAGCCGGATCCATAATGTGTTCCATGTATCCCAGTTAAGGAAATACGTTGCTGATCTGAGTCATGTACTTCAGTTCGATGAGATCGATTTAGTGGAGGATCATTCGTATGAGGAGCGCCCCATACGGATACTTGAGAGAAGGATCAAACAATTGCGGAATAATACGATTCCCCTACTGAAGGTTCAGTGGTCACGACACGGGGTCGAGGAGGCCACATGGGAGATGGAGAGCAGCATTCAAGAGAGGTATCCTGAATTGTTTACCCCTTAGTTTCGAGGACAAAACCCCTTTTAAGGGGGGGAGTATGTAATATCAGATGGAAATTCTTACTTACTGTTGTACTATTCGGATAATTCAATACTGTTGTAGTCTTGTTGCATTTGTGAAATGAATATTGATGTTAGAATATATCATAACGTACACTATTAAAATCTGAGCCTAACGTACGTTAAGCATTAGGCATAGCGTATGCTATTTTGAGGCCTTTACGTACGTAAAGGGGTACCTGTTACGTACGTAACCAGTGCAATCGTATCCGATCTCAACTTTCGGCGTGTGGGGCCGGATGGGATTCGAATATCTGATCTTTTGGAGGCAACCTAGTTGACCTACATTACGTACGTAATGCTTCTAGAGGTAACGTACGTAATGATATTCGTATTTCACTCCAGTAGCCTATGGACTTAGCTTACGTACGTAACACTTTTTGTGTAGCGTACGTAAAGATGTTAACGTACGTTATCCTCTTGTGATAACGTACGTAACGAACTGTGCTGTTATAAAAAGACAACTTGTGTCTTTCATTTTGCACGTCCAAACTCCGATTTTCACCCATATAATCATCCCCCTTCATCCCTAGATCAAGTTTACCTTCTTCCAACTTGTGTTGGAGCTTTACATTTTGATTTTGGAGCTTGTTGATTGGAAGTTGGAGACATTCTTGAAGCTTATATTGTGTTCTTGTGGTTTGGTGTATTGTTCTTCATTTCTGAAGGTATGTTCTACGATTTAACCCTATAATCTCGTAATTATAATGATAGTGATTAAGTATATTTCACCTAGTGATGAATTAATCAAAATAAACATGTTGTAGTTAAGCTTTCAACAAACTTAATGATGAACATGATGATTAGGGGATTTGTAATGGTGTGTACTTGGTGTTTTAAAATGGTAAGGATCATGTTTAGTTTAACCACACTCTCCTTGCTAGACTAATAACACCATTGGTATAATAATCCTTGTTTCATTGTAATGTAAATGACTTGTTGGAATAATTACCATAAATGTTTTAAGTAACCCTTGTTGATCATTAGAATAATGAAATGATCTTCTTGAACCTAGGCTAAGTGAATTCAGAGGTATGATGTTTGAATCTCCAAGTTAGTTGGAAGAGTATAAGGGTGGTGCTAAACTTGAGATAGTCTTCATAATCATGATATGGATTTACAACTAATTAACTCAACATAAGTAATTGTGTGTAGTGCAGATTTTACTTTTAATCATTTGAGATGTTCTTGATAAGATTAAAGGATAGGAGATTATTGTTTAACACATTATGGAATGATTCTTAATCCAACAAACATTTGGTATCATCTTGTAATCAATTGTAAGAATTGAATGGTATGAATAAGGTTCTTGAAGTAACACTTCAAAAGTTGAACTACTCAATCGGGAATTAAGATGTTATCTCATTAAAATTCGTATAGATGATCATATAAACGTATTAATGAGCAAAATATACTTCATTCAAGGTTGATTGTTCGAGTACACAATATTAGTCGAGGACCGTTCGTTCGTTCCGACAAGAAGAGGACTATTCTCGTCTCCGTATTGAGGCAAGTTATCTTGCTTGGTTATAATGATGATTAGATTCTTGTGATGGTTATATATTTCATATGTATGAATTGTTCATGTAATGTTTGTCGTGATTTGACATTGTCCTTGACGTTATTCCGTTTTCTTCATGGGGTTGCATTCCCAAGTACGTCGTTTTGAATCGTTGATCTCGTTGGTCTTATTTTCACTTCGGTGAGTTTTTCATGATCCTTAATCGGATATGTGATTTATTGAATTCGTTGTCATGTTGTATCGTGACATATCCGGAATCATATCTACGTTCCGATTGGTCATTTTGTAGGATTTTTAGCCAGGCACATATATAGTCATGGATGGATATTATTCCGCATTGGACTGTGCACACGAGACGTAGTTTTGTGAGGCTAATTAGGTACATTGTCCCACGTATATTATGGATTCCGTATACGGGGCGGACATGTACACGGACACATTTCTGGATCGGGCATACTGTGATGTCCATCTTGAGCCATATTGTTAATCGTCCATAGTATTGGATGTGTTCGACGGTTTGTGACTGATTGTTTCATACGCCCGAGGGGTATGATTAATAGTCGGAATGATTTCCTTGAGATCTATATATATGTGAATTTTATAATGTCGGAAGAATTAATTATCATGTATATCTGACCCTGTGTTTTGGGCAAAATACTTGTATTGTATTTTTGGTCGAGGCAAAGGCAAGGCACGGGAAGAGCATGTTGACGGCGAAGGGTTCGAAGGATACTAGTTCGGGGGCCCCACATCATTTGTTGTCCGGTTATGTTAAACCGTGTTATGTTATTTTATTTTCTGCTTCATTTAAATTACTATCTGGTTGTATTGACATTTAAAGTATTTTCCATCTCCATATGGTTTATACTTATTTTTCGGATCCTGTGTATTATAAGGCCGTTGGCCATATTTTTAATAAACTCCTAATCGGAGTAATGACTATTCATTGTGATTCGGTATCACAAATAATATTTATTTAATCTGTTTTGGTTATCGCCTGGTGGGTCCCAGTATGGGATCCACGGCACTGTAATAGCCGCCTTTTGGGGTGTTACACAAAGTCGCGCATCAGGATCGTTGACGGATAAATATGAATTTATCATCTCTATATTAATATTAGATATTGGATATCTAATTATGATTTATTAGATAAATCAAAATAGCGGCCTTATAAATTGAAATTAAGTTTCTGGGTAATTAATTTAATTCATAAATAATATTTCTTAGAGAATATATTTGTATTTGATATAATTAATTAATTGGATTAATTAATTAAGTATAAATACATTGGAGATAAAACGGAGTATATTTAACAGAGTCGTTTGACGAACGTCCAGTACATGAGCCGAGTGACTCGGCCGTTTCCTAGAAATTTCCTAATGGGCCGCCCCCCACCTTCTCTTTTCTTGTCTTGGTGTGTTTTGTTTAATGGTGATATCTCACCATTTTTGTTCAACTAATAATGCCAAAGGCATGTTATATGATGGAATCTTATCATGCCTTTAGTCTTATAAAATGAACAAAAGCAAAACACATCTCACCACCACATTGTGATACCATTCGGCCGAGAGATAATATAGAGAGGGGGAGAAAATTATTTATTTAAGCGTTGTTCATTTTGGAAGTGAAAACAAGTATGATTTGAGAGAAAAATTCCTATAGTGATTCCTAGACGTGTTCCTTCAAGAACGGATTGCTTTAGATTTTTCTAGTCAAGTTCCATCGTGTGGTGACATAGAGACATCGCACTTCAGGTATTTGGAACGAAGGGAATTCGTGTTCGTATTCGGGTTCGTGATCATCATCTACTTACGAAGATAATATAAAAAGCTTCAAAGGTATGGGACTTTGATCCTTTTATCTTCGACGCTTTATTTTTTCGTATATACATTACTTGATCGATCATGTTTGGGATTCTTTATTGTGTATTATTATTCCGCTGCATATTCGATATTATTTCCGGAATCCCAACAGCCTTTAGGACAATCTACTAAAGTCCAAACTTGATTAGCATGCATTGAGTCTATCTCAGCTTCCATAGCTTCTTGCCACTTGGCGGAGTCAACATCTACCATCGCTTGGTCGTATGTAGATAGATCATTCACATGACAACTTTCCGTCATCTCATGGACACCCAATTCCTCTTGATGCAGATAGCCATACCTCTCAGGTAATTGAGAAATTCTACTAGACTTGCGAGGTTGTGTTTGTATTTCAGAAGGTTCGGTTCTAATATCTTGCACAGGTGTCTCATTCGGCGTTTCTTTTATTTCTTCCAAAGAAATATTTCTACCTGCACCTCCTTCCTGAATGAACTCATTTTCTAGGAAGTGTTCTTGTAAAGCAATAATGATCTTATGATCTTCGTGCATGTAGATTATATATCCCATGGAAACCCCTGGATATCCAATGAAATGACCTTTCACAGACCTAACTTCTAATTTCTCTATTTTAGTCTTCTTGACATAAGCAGGGCATCCTCAAATCTTAATATGATTAAGACTTGGTTTCCTACCTCTCCACATCTTATGTGGAGTCTTAGGAATCGATTTGGAAGGACATCTGTTTAAGATATGTGCAGTAGTAAGGAGCGCATGACCCCACAAATAAATTGGTAGATAAGTCTAGTTAAGCATGGAGCAAACCATGTCTAACAAGGTTCGGTTCCTTCTTTCTGATACACCATTTTATTGGGGAGTAGCTGGAGGAGTGAATTGTGACACTATTCCTAGTTCTTTTAAGAACTCATCAAACTCAGTACTCATGTACTCACCACCTCGGTCTGATCAAAGAGTCTTAACATGGTTACCTGTTTGGTTTTCAACTAGGGCTTAAATTCCTTGAATTTTTCAAAAGCTTCAGACTTATGTTTCATTAAGTACACGAATCCATACCTAGTATGGTCATCAGTGAATGTAATGAAATATTGAATGCCATCTCCTGCCACTTCAAAAGTGCCACAGACATCGGTAAGTATCAATCCAAGTATTTCAAAGGGCAACTTAGTCATTTTGCCTTGAAGGCAAGATTCAAAAGTTGGATAGGGATCTGATCCCAATGGACCCATAAGTCCATCTTTCTCCATTTTATGAACCTTGGTCTGACCAATATGACCAAGTCTAAGATGCCACTTAAGTGCTTAGTTTGTTTCATCCCTACCACACTTCCTAATTATAGTGTTCATAGTTCTTTTATTATTTAGATTCAAATGGTATAAACTATTTAATAATGCAGAAGTACCAACCAATTTACTTCTAAAATAAATTCGACACAACCCATCTTCAATAAAAAAGTGAAATCCCTTTCGGTCCATGACCGGAATTGATATAATATTTTTATACCCCTTGGACAAAATAAGTACATCATCTAAAGTAAGAGTAAAACCAGATTCTGAATTCAACATAAGAGATCTAATATCAAAAGCCTCGACATTATGTCCATTTCCGATGGTGACCATCACCTCCCCTGAATCCAGCTTCCTATCGTTCCAGATCCTGATTCATTGTACAAATGTGAGAACTCGCACCAGAATCAAGTATCTATAAAGTAGAATATACAGTTACAGAACAATTTGTTACCAAAACCAGTAGTTCCGTACCTGAAGGTGCATTACGGTCAAGCTTTGGATAGTACCTCCTCCAGTGACCTAGCTTATCAAAGGTGAGGCATATATTCGTTTTCTTAGATCCCTTGCTATTTTGAACCATTGGCGCTTTGTCCTTTCCCTTATCGATCTTGGCTATTGGACCTGACTGCTTTTTGTTCTTTTTTTCTTATTCTTTGACTTCCAAGTACCAGAAGAAATTACAAGTGCGGCTTCTTTTCCTTTTGTCTTCATATGAGACTGGGTAGTCGTCAGTTTGTTCAGTAGCCCAGCTAAGTTACATGTTCATGACAAATTGGGAAAATGAGTCAGGAAATGACTGCAGGATAAGGTCAGTTTGGATAGATGCATGCATCTGTAAATCAAGAGCTTCTAATCTCCCAATCATCGAGATCATCTTGAGGACATGGTCTCCAACTCTCTTTCCTCCCTTCATCCTGGTGCCGAATAATTGCTTTGATATCTCATATCTAGTAGTTCAACTATGCTCTCCACAAATCTCATCTAGGTGCAGTATCTCGAAGACATCATCTTTTCATGGGCATGTTAAACCTCATCTTTTCATTGAGCATGTTACACACTCTTACGTCGTCTTTTTCCCATTTCTCATGGGCATCGACTTCCTCTTGATTGGCTCGGGCTCTTGTAGGAGCCGCTGGGATGTCTGCCTCCAAGACGTATCCCAGCATTTCCATAGTGAGGACAATCCTCAAGTTCCAAAGCCAGTCCACATAGTTCAGACCAGTCACGGCGTTCTTTTCAAGTAGTATAGCGAGTGGGTTCATTGTCATTTTGAGAGATATTTGTTAACTGCAGAGGATAATTTAAATTCGTTAGTGATTGTTTAATTATAATCCGAGGAAAGAATTTAAGGACTTTCTTTATTCATAACTTGGCTCCCACTATTTTATCAGCATTTACACACTCTCATGTGAAATCCGGAAGTCACAGTTGACTTCATAGTGGTGATCGAGTTCTTTACAAAGTTTATAGAGGGAAACCCATTCTGTTTCTATTCTATCATTCTTTATAAAGTGGTGTCTAACACCATACCATATAATGGATGATTCGATCTTCTTTTACCCATAGTTCACTTGCCCTCAACCCATTCGGTTTCTTTGGCTCGCTGGACTATCTAAGTTTAAACTGTCAACTCCTATTAGTCTGACAAATGAATCTTACTCGACAACCCATAAGGTTTCTAGGGGTTTGATTTGTCACAACCAAAGGCATCTAATGCACTCTAGGAATTTATCAATCTTCTCCAAAAATATTACCCCGACATACTCGGAAGAATAATATTTCAGTTTAGATTTCAATTTTCTATGAGTTTTACGGAGGGTAGAAAACCTCGTACCCTTTATAACTTAGTTTTTTTAAGTGGGAGTTTAACACGATTGTATGTTAAACTTTGCACATTAATACATTTATAAGCGCGGTTTGTCGATTTGTTTGTTTGTCATACAATATGAAAACATACACAACCTAAACCTAACAACATGCACTTCATCGACCCATCCTAATTATCGAGTCTTCATCGACTCGATAAAAATATAAGTAATCTAATTATAAGTCTTGAATCTTCATCTTCATGGGGGTTCGTCCTCGACTCTTCGTCATAGCTAGTTTATTACATATATAAATTTTGCATCCAATACAACTTTACTAAAAAATAAATTGGCTCAAAACGGCCACTACAACCCCATCGAATAAAAATTCAATAAACTAAGTCCATGAACTGCATCACTGTTCAAATAATAATGCAACCATTATATTAAGATAAATGGAAAATAATAATTAATCTAATTATTGATCCAATCAATATAAAACTAATCCTACTATTGGAATTAATCCGATTAATTCACACAGTTGTTAATTTTAATTTTTTCCGGACAAAATAAATATTTCATTAAATTAATTCCCTTAAAATAAAATTACTATAATTATATTTTAGTCAAATTAAATCCAATTTAATTTGTGGAAAATTAATTTATCGAACGAAATGTAAAAATGGAGTCGGAAAACACAAGGCCCGGGCCAAGACCGCGGCCCAAAAGGTATCCGGCCCAGTAAAGCTGACCAAGATAGCGTGGCAGCCGCCTGCTCCTCCCGTGAGCAACTTGTTGTGGGCGATCCCGAGCTGTAATATCCGCAATTTCGATTTCTGCTAATTTTCATTTTCCGGCGTAGGTCCGTTTCGACGACTCGCTTAGGACCGTTTCGTCAGTTTGGGAATATTTTATTCTGCACTTTTTGTCATCCGAGTTCGTTTCGGTGTCGTTCTGTCGAATCCCGTGTTCTTTAGCGACTTTTCCACGTATGAGTTCGACTTTGTTAGATCACCATTAAATTTTGGAAACTCCAAAAATTCTGAACCTTTGCAATGTTTTAAAACATTGAGTTAGCTTTCCAATGGTTCAAACGGCGAGTCAATCGGAGTCTGTACGAGAGAGTTATGGTCGAAATATCTCAGACACTCGTTTTCCAGTTTTGGCCGAGCAGTCTGTACTGTGAGCCGCGGCACAAGCCGGCAGGGCCGCGGCACACTGTCGAGTCACTGCCGCGGCACACCCGTCCGCGCCGCAGCACACTCGTGTTGCAATTGTCCTGGCCGACCCGTCTGTACTGTGAGCCGCGGCACATGCCGGCAGGGCCGCGGCACACTGCCGAGTCACTGGGCGCAATTTTGGCCCTGTGCCGCGGCACACTTCGACTGGGCCGCCGGTCTGCCGATCACTGGGCGCAAATTTTGGCCCTGTGCCGCGGCACACTTATGCTGGGCCGCGGCACACTATGCAGACAGCGCTATAACTGTGTGTTTTCAGCGAGATTCGCTCATTTTCCTCCTTTTCTTCAACCGTGCGAGAGAGAGGGTTTGAGAGGGAGATTTTCCTTCATCTATCAATTGATTGTGTGACTTTATTCATCTCCTTTCAATCGTGAAGCTCGGATTGTGGATCTAACACGTGTTCTTCGGACCAAAGGGCTTGAATCTTCAAGAGGTAAGATCTCCTATAACCCTAGTATGAATTTGGGGAGGGTTTGGTGGTGATCTTGTCTTTTAATCCGATTTAACCGATGTTGTTGTTAGATTTCTATAGTATACTCGTGACCCTTGGTTCCCTTGTTATTGGATGGGGTGAAATCCCGTTAATTCACCATTGACCGATTTCAATTCCCTATGCACTCTTGATGTTCGATGAATTGTCCTAACGGGTAGAACTAGGAGGAATTTCTTCGTATTCATGATCTTGAGATTGATTGTATTTCATTATTGTGTTAGGGTCATATTTGAGAGGATTGTTCGGACAGAAACCTATCCCTTCGTCGTCTCCTTCGCGTCGTATTACCAAGGCAAGTACCTCGATATACGAATTGTAACTGCGTGAAATCATTGTTGTCGAAGTGTATGAGTTTATACGGATGTATATATGGGTATATATACATATGTATGTATGTATATATATATATGTTAAATATATGTATGTATATACGTATATTGATATATATGCTTATGTCGGTGATCGACGAGTGATGAATGCTAACACTAGTTGACGTACTTAACTTGGATTGATGGATGAACTATAGTTATTCATATATTATAGTAAGGTTATATATATATCTATATATCTATATATATAAATATGTATATATTCGTTTGAGTCGCAATATAGATATATATGTGCGGTGTTGATTGGTTATGCTTGAAGGCTTATTGTGATTGAGTTTGATTAATAACGTGCATGTTACTGGTTATTTGTGTGGTTATGGACTGGCCGAGAAATTGTGTGACTTGATGTACCGAGTTGAAAATTGTTGTGACGTTTGTCCGTGTGCTTGATGTTTGAAACAATGTGGATACTTGTTGTGAGAAACGTCATATCCGGGAACCTCTGAGGGCGGGGCGTGCACTCCGGCCTAGTGTACGCTGCAATGTGCGGCTCCATGTCGGTGGTGAATGCCGGTGTTACCTAATGCGCGCGCAAGGGGCGGCTCTTACGGTAGTGATCGCTGGCGCGGTGACATGTTCAATGAGCGGCCAACATGATGGAGTGAACGCCGGTACACAGGTGCGCAAGGGAGGCGCCTGGCAGGCTTATCGGTTATGGGTATTTGAGTGATAGCTAAGACCCCGTTACCGAACGATGTTCGTATCTCAAATTCTTTCAACTCACTTTTAAATGTTTGTCTTGATATAGACCGCGATTCGTGTTTTTGAAAGCTTGTTTCAAATTGTTTTTAAAGCGTTGGTATCAGGGTTAATTAACCAAGGAGGTTTCACGAAATCTCCGAGGGTTAATTAATCGGGGGTCTTGAGCAGGATATGTCGAATAAGAGTTTGTGCCTTTGATTGAATTGTGGTGCTATTCTGTGAAATGGGTCGAGGACCATGTGGAATGTTGAGATGATTGATTTCGTGAAGATGTTATTTGGATTGGGTCGAGGACCCCGAATAAGTTGACTTGGTTTTCGTGTAATTGCTTTCCATATATTGGGTCAAGGACCCGAGAGCTTTTGAAATTATTTCCAAAAGTATTCCCATTCGATTTTAAAAACCCCAAGAAGGCCCGAGTCAATAATAACATTTGCAAACTATCTTATCAAGATATTTTTCCTTTTACAAAAGGGATTTTCCTGACTCCTTGGGCTCGTTTAAAGTTTCATTAATGTTATGTTCCGTAAAGAGAATATGACTATGTGATTATCTTTCACCTTGTGTATGCGAGTGTTATTCTGTGCTGACAGTGGGAATGTATGGTTTGTGTTAAGGCTTCACGGCGGTTGAAGTGTGTGTTGTTACTGTTCGTATATCTTGTATATTATGTACTTGCACTAGCAAAATTCCAGTTTGCTAACCCCCGAGTTTCGGGGGGTGGGTGCCTGTTATGCGCTCAGGTTTTGGCAGCTCGAGAGCAGTCACGAGATTGGCTTAGAAGGAGATGGAAGACGATGATGCTAATCACACCAGAGTCAGAGTCTTTTCTTTTGTTTCATTTTGGTCGGTATTTCTCTGTAGTTCGAGTATTCACCCTTGCATGGGTGTAGTTATCAAGTATTAAATTGAGTCGTCATTCTTTTCTGTGTTCAAGTTTATTGTTGTCATTGTCATATGAATGTCGTTAGTTTCTGAATTGGTTTATGACCTTGTCGGTCTGCTTTGTATTTAATTTTGACCCCGGTCGGTCAATCTTTGAGTAGTCTTTTAGAGTTTAGCCTGGTGGATCCTTGTGATAAGGGTCTACTGTGTGTGACATTCCCGGTCGTATTATGGGGGTGTTACACGAGCTGCCGGGTCCGGCCATTTTTCCGGCTCGTCTTTTTATCCCGAATCTAAAAATAATATTTCTAATTTTTATATTACACATTTAAATCAGTTTTTCAAAAAAAAAAAAATAGATTTATATTGTAACATAAAATCATGAAAAATAATTGTTAGATGAACAATTAAACATTAACCATTAAAATAATTATGATTCCAAATTATAAAAAATAACCAAGCATTTCAAATGCTAATATTGAATATACGATCGCATAGACCTCTCTATGATACCACTGTTGGGATTCAGTGATAAAAAACGAGATACGCAGTGGAAAATAAATCGGCCCAAACGGATAAAATTAAACCCCAAAAACGGATCGATCAAGCATCGTATAAATGAAGATAAAATTAAGAGATCATACCCTTGTAGACCTTTGATAATATCTTTTTGAAGAAAAATTCCCGAGCCAAGCTTTGATCATTTCCGGTCACCAACGCGAACATGAATCCAATTTGTTGTAGCTTGATGAATGATCAAAACACCAAAGATGCCGAGTGTCTCTATGATAATCCTATTTTTCCCATTTCTGTATGTCTCGGTTTTTGTGATTTATAACATTATTATATTTCGTTACGACCTTTCTTCTGCTATATTTCTCCTGGTGCGTAATTAGAAAGTTAAAGTGTGATTGAGACTCCTACCGAGCGTTTCATCATGTTCTTTTCCGTGCGATTTCGGAAAATCAAGTTGTCGAGTCATGGCGGCTGGGCACTGGCCAGACGGGTGCGGGCACTGGCCGGACAGGTGCGTCCAGAACCAGCATATCGCGCGCTTCCCGGCCGAGCAGATAAGTCCAGGAAGTCTCTGGATTGTGGCACAGGCTGACAGCGCACATGTCTAGCACATGATGGCGGGCCCCGGCCGAACGTTCTCGACCAAGACCTCCCGTTAGCGCGCGCTAGCTCGGAAGCCTAGCGCACGCTAGTGCGCACCAGTATATATATGGTCGAGCAGTCCAGTTTCAGTCATTTTTTCCATTTCTCTTTTTCCCTTCCACGGCTGGAGCCTTGGGGAACTTGAAGGCATGATGTTAAACAATTAATCCATGAAGTTCCTGAGCCTATATCATCGATTTATCATCTCATAACATCCTTCGATCCAGCGAATCAAGGTTAGTTTTCCTAAAATCCTAGGTTTGGGAAAATTGTGGGTTTTGCTTGATTTTATCCGTTTAATCCGTAATAACTTAGATTGGTGATGGATAAACAATTATTAAGCTGTATTCTAACGTTTTCCTTGTTGTTCCATGGTTAATTTCCAAGGATTCGTCATTTTGTTGAACTTCTAATCGACGCCTTCAAGGTGTCCGATAAAATGCCATAGAGAGAATCCGGGCGTTCTACGATGTTTTTCCTTGCGTGTGTATATACATAAAGGTGTATTTGTTATATTTATTATAGTATATTTGGTTAGATGTTAGGATATTAGGGTCGAGTTCCCTACGAGGAGCTGATGTCAAACCTTTCCGTTCGACGTCTTCATCAAAGTCCGTTTCCAATTGATCGTGTTCTCCGGAGTATTCCCGGAACTTGCCGAGATCCAAGTATGGTGAATCGTCCATCCTGATCCTGTTTTCGTATCAGTCAAACTTTTCTCATCCGTTGAAAGACCGGGCGAGTATTTGATTATGTTTATGTATTGTCTTGCCATTCAAATCGTATAAATTTGCTTTTAGAATTGAATTTTATGTATTTTGACTTTCACTAATGTTTATTGGTGTTTTAAAAATATTTTTGAAAATATTTTCCAAACAAAGGATTTTCAAAATATTTTCCAAACAAATGAATACATTTTGAAGTTTTAAAAATAATAATTACGAACTATGTTTAAAAAGGATGTTCAAAGGGTTTTTCGGGAAAGTCCTTCAAAAAAATGTCAAGGGCTGATTTTCATAAATTTATCGAGATGATGACACTTCAGAAATAGTTTGTTGAAACGTTGATGATATTATTTCTGATTGTGATTGAAGCACAATTCTAATGTTTGATGATTTGAAATTAGCATCGTTAAAGTATGTGGCAACGGATTATATTCCTAAATGTGAAAAGTAATGCACATGAGTGTGAGAATGTTTTATACGTTCACTCCTTGAAGGTCTGACAAGGCCTTAGGAGGGTTCCGCTTATGACGGTTCCGCGAACATTTGGGTTAGCCACTCCTTGAAGGCTGACGAGGCCTTACGAGCGATTTTCACTTATGATGGGTCCACGGCTAATCAGGGAGGTTGTTTTGTGCATGATTGATGATACGCGTATTATTCCAGAATAATGACGTGGAGTTTGTTGCCGCAGTCACGATACTGTGGAGACTTTGGTAAATGATGGTTATTCTTGTCTCTGGTATTTTACCTTACTCGGCCCTATGTTTGTTATGATTGCACCTTATACATACTCATGTATGAAATACTCATACCGGCTGTTTGCTGACCCCTTCGGGGGTGGATACATTGTTTGTGTATTCACGTACATATCCAGTTTATGAGCCGGTGCAGGAAGGGAACAAGGATGACGAGCAACACTGATATTTTCTCGATATATATTGTGTCGTGTTAGTTGATATTGTTTTGGGTATGTACTCGCGAGTACTGTTTTTATTGATGTCATGTCGGGTGTACCGTCTGGATGTTGTTACTTGTTTATTGATCTGGTTTTGGCTATGATCACATCCGACCTGTCGGTTGAGATGTTATGAGTATATTGTGTTGATGACCTTGTTCTTCTTGATTATTGTTACGTTATTATGTTCGACCTGAGTGGTCGCTATGTCTTTATAAGTATGTTAAATAGGTCTTGCCTTGTGGTTTCTCGAAATGGATCTACGACGCTTTAACAGTGCCGGCCCGGGACGGTGTTGTTACAGAATGTGGTATCGGAGCCTAGGTTTCTGAATGCCTAGGTCGTCGGTTATTGGGTCTGTTTTGTCGTGTTGTGTTGATTGTTGAGGAATATCACTGGCTGCCATCATCTCGTGCCACCTACCCTGTAAGTCTCTCTGATCCTTAATTTCCTTTTCCAAAATGTTTGGAACTCTTTTCTGAACATACGTAGACTTTGGGTTCCTCTTATGAATTGTATTCCATTAGAGTCGTACCCATTGATTTCTGATTCTATCAAGAGACCTGAGAGACACCAGAGTAACCTGTTGTTTCCCCTCGAACTGCGTCCATTATTTTTCCTCCCCTTATACGTTTGAGGAACTTGTGCATACGGGTGTATGGAGATGGTAAGTCTCTCGATTATATGTTCCCTCCTACGTGTGCGGTAGTTATGTTGTACTAATTCGATCAACCTTGGTCGAGGAGCTAGAACTCGTTGGTGGTATTAAGGTTTTTGGGATATACAATGCGCATTCGGTCCGGGGAAAATGGTTATATTGAGTATTTTGAAAAAAAAATGGATACATTATCGATTTTCATATTTCATAAGAATAAACTCTTAAATATTAATTCTATCCGTTGCACGAACATTTTAAAGTTGAGTTTCGAAATTTTGAGACATTGTGGAATCCTACGGTTTTAAATCGTCAGATCAAATGATCACGTACTTCGATGAAGACTCTTTTCGATCAAACCTTTGATAGAAAAGGAAGGATTGTAAACTTTTGGCATTTAAACTTTGAATTAAATTCTTGAAATATTTCAAATTAGTTATGATATCTTTAAAATTTTAAAAATATTAACTATTTTAAAAGTCGGCGTGTGAAATAAAACTTCCTCTTCTAAAGTACCTACATGTTTTGGGCGTAACGTGACTCGCCCCTTTAATTTTCAAAGAGATCATTTTTTTTCATATAGTGCCGGCATGATATTATCGTCCTCGCCAATGGACTAAAATTTGGTTTTTAAGAAATTTACACCCTGCAAGTTCTAAAAAAAAATCTACGGCTCGTATAGTGTCGTTTTTTGATATAATATGGACACTCGGACTTGTATATAGTACGCATGCTTCCCGAATTACTTGTCATCTTAGTGTTGCTTACTTTAAACATTCGGGGATGTTGATTGAACCCGTAATACCTGAGGTTTCATTCTGGTTGTGTTGAATTTCTCTGCGGCTTTACAGATTGTTCTAGTTCATGTCTTTGGATCGTGTGTCATGATTGGACACGTGGTTGGTTTCGAATCAGATCATTGCGTGGTTTTCGTCCCGGTGGGGAGTATCGTTATTATGAGGAGTTTTGGTTCGATATAGGTGTAGCGCACGCTACTAGATGGTGTAGCATGCACTACTGTACAGAATTAATGCACACTACCTTGTGGATAATGCACGCTAACTGGTAGTTCTAGGGCAGTCCGGGAGCTACTGGGCTAGGACAGAAGGTCTCGATAGCGCACGCTAACGCTTGTAGTTAGCAAACGCTAACTGTACATTTGGTAGAATGCTTGTATTGATGTTTCGTTAACACGCGCTACTTATATGTGTTAAGCACGCTAATCTGTGTGGACTATAAACCGGACAGTAGTCGTGTTTTATCATTTCCACCTCATTTTCTCTTTTTCTGCGGGTGTGAGTAGAGGGCGACTAGGGTTCATGGTTTTGACCGACTTTGTTCCAATTCAAGGTGCTTTGAAGTATCCTCGATGATTATAACATCATCTAATCTATTGTTCTTCGTCGGACCGAAGTAACCCCTCGATTTTTCTTGATATAACCATTTTGTTCTTGATCTCGTTTCCACTCCAATTTTGATAAATCTATTGGCGTTAAATATTGTTGTTAATAATGTTTCATAGATTGTGTATCCATAATTCTGACTTGATCAATTCAGCTGACGATCCTAGGGTTCTATGAACTGTGAACATTCATTGTTCGAATAAATTTTCATATGAATTTTCCTTCGCTAGTTTGAGACGATATCCGTTGTTATTAGTCTTGCTCTTCATTGTGAATGAATTTTCGTTGTTTCTTGGCGAAAGAGGATGTGATGACGGTTGTGGAAGCACTAAGGTGACTCATACGACAATGATTCATGCTACTGCGAAAGAGTACCAAAATCAGACGATACCCTATGAAACCTCCTTAGTGATCAAGTCAATGACCGAGGCAAAGAGGCAGAAGACCTCTGGAAGATTTTTGTAATATGTTCTAAACCGTTTCTATACCCAATAATTGTGACTTGGTCATTTTTCATCTCAGCGCTTCACATTTTCAGCTCTTGTTCTGCTAAGCTTGGGGTCGGAATTTCTTCTTAATGTGGGGGAATGTATTACCCGAATTTTCCTAATAATCTCCATGTTGGGTGATATTTCATCGTAAATAACTCGTATATAATATCTTCGACAATTTCAAGATATATTGTTTTGCACAATTACTTTGTTCTGCTCAATTTTTAACTACCTGGTGTGGATATGTGGGATGTCCATATATCACAAGTCGCTGCTAAGATGTTTTGGGGAACCGAATTCTTATTTCTACTCCTGAAGAGCCAAGCGGTGATAAATGAAGATTCCGAGAGTCGCTGGTCGGAAACGAGTTCGATGTACAGATTTTATAATTAATGCCCTGCTTAGTTCTTTTCGACAATTGCTGGTTGATTTCATTTGTTGCACTGCTTGACTTTTTAGTCTTCCTTGTCCCGTGTATCGGAGGCAGACCCTCTTCCTTTTAAAGAGGGGATGTAAGGTTCATATTTTTTTCATTTCTCGTACCTTTTTCAGATTCTAGCGACTCGTTTGCACTCGTCTTTATTTTTGTGATATATTTTCTTTCTTATATTTTTGTGAAACGAACGAGTTGGTAATCATTTTGAATTATTCCATGATCATACTATCTTGGTCATTCTCGGTACAATTATCCTTCGAGCCTATTTACTGGTATTCCGAATGGTTCATTGCGTAGCGGAAGCCGTATTTATTTCTACACTTCTAATTTTGGGCGAAATCGAAAGTTGTTCTAGAGTAATCCAGAGGTGATACGATTTATTTTCGTGTGAATACCAGTTTCTGTTGATCTCATATGGTTAGCTGTTCCCATTAGTTCATTTTTATATGTTCAATCGTGCTGTGAACTTACGCGCTAACGTTGGTTGCAAAAAAAAATTCAAACGATTGGACCATTCTGAGATTTTTCCAAATTTCGTGGCATTTATTTTTGAACCCATCTTCCTCAATTCGGATTCCCCATAGTCATATGTATAATTGTTGCTTAGACTTGTGTATCGGATCCGAGTCATATTGTCGGATACGGTGAGATTAAGGTAGCCGAGAATGTTATGTGTGAAGAGAAGACTCGTTCGAGTTACCCCGAACTTTTTACTTCTTGAGTTTCGGGACGAAACTTCCTTTTTTAGGGGGGGATGTAATATCCGTATTTTCTGTTTTTGGGAAATATGTATTTCAATGCTTTTCCAAACTTTGACGACGCGCTTGTAACTGTAACACCCCAAAAAACGGCTATTACAGTGCCGTGAATCCCACGCTGGGACCCACCAGGCGATAATCAAAACAGATTAAACAATTATTATTTGTGATACCGAACCACAATGAATAGTCATCACTCCAATCAGGAGTTTAATAAAATATGGCCAACGGCCTTACAATACACAGGATCCAAAAACAAGTATAAACCATATGGAGATGGAAAATACTTCAAATGTCAAATACAACCAAATAGCAAATTAAATGAAACAGGAAATAATATAACACGGTTTAACATAACCAGACAACAAGAGATGTGGGGGGCCCCCGAACTAGTATCCCTCGAACCCTTCGCCGTCGACATGCTCTTCACGTGCCTTGAATTTGCCTCGACTTAAAATACAATACAAGTATTTCGCCCAACACAGGGTCAGATATACATGATAATCAATTCTTCTGACATATACAATTCACATATATAGATTTCAAAGAAATCATTCCGACTATCAATCATACCCCTCGGGCGTATGAAACGATCAGTCACAAGCATCCAATACTATGGACGATTTACGGTATGGCTCAAAGATGGACATCACAGTACGCCCGATCCGGAAATGTGTCCGTGCACATGTCCGCCCCGTATATGGAATCCAGAATATACGTAGGACAATGTACCTAATTAGCCTCACGAAACTACGTCCCGTGTGCACAGTCCAATGCGGAATAATATCCGCCAATGACTATATGTGCACGGCTAAAAATCCTACACAATAACCAATCTAACGCAGATATGATTAGGATATGTCACGATACAACATGACAACGAATTCAACAAATCACATATCCGATTAAGGATCAAGAAAAACTCACCGAAGTGAAAATAAGGCCAACGAGATTCAATGATTCAAACGACGTACTTGGGAATGCAACCCCATGAAGAAAACGGAATAATGTCGAGGACAATGTCAAATCACGACAAACATTTCATGAACAATTCATACATATGAAAGATATAACCATCAGAAGAATCTAATCATCATTATAACCAAGCAAGATAACTTGCCTCAAATCCGTAAGTGAAAGATAGTCCTTCTCCAAATGATCAAACGGACGGTATCCTCAGTTAAACACTCAATCGAACGAGCAACCTTGAATGAAACGTAATTCATTCAATAATTTATTCACATAATATTAATATCAATTCGTAGGAAACGACGCCCGCAAACTACTCGAACAATTCATCTTCCAAAATCGGATTATTATACCAAAAGTGTCCGAAAATTTTCTTGTTATTCCATGAACAAAAACATCTTCAATTTGCCAATAAAATTGGTTTAAATCAAATTCTCATGTTCTTCAACATCTCTTATTACAAAAGGATAGTCATAATGAATTTGATACTCAATCTACCATGATAGTATCATTCATAACCAGCATCATCTACTTACGAACACAATCTATTTAGCATGATGATGAACCACATTCTAAGTTATCTATACCATAGATTAATGAAAGTTATTGTTGAAAGATCCTTATCATTCTTCAAAGACTTGTGAAACTGAACAAATGTGATTTGTTAAAGCTTCTAAGATTTCTGAACTAGATCATCTAATCTCATCTTAAACATTATCAAGTTCTGTTCAAAGTAAATAAATGCCTAGAATGGTGTTTAAACACTTTATGATATCAAGTTCTTGACTAAGTCCAGTTATGATGAAGCTAACCGATCCAACACTGTTCTACTGAGCTAAATTCGTCCAGAAGGTGAGTAATGACAACTACAAACATGGTTACCATTACTACAATATCAAGAACTCATCTAATCTAAACCCTCATTATCATATTCATCAAGAAGTGCTTAAAGAGTTTAATTATAACCATGTTTTACTTGCTTAATCTAATTCTAGGTGAAGTACAATTCGTTTATAACATCAACATAAGAAATTAATGCAGAGAAGAAAACACACCAACCTCCAGAAATGAAGAACAACTTCAATGCTATGATAGAATATATATTCCAAGCTCAAAAACAACTCCAATTCTCCATGGGAATGAGCTCCACTCCAAGATTCAAGGCTTAGAAACAAGTTGGTGTAGGTTGATATCGTTCTTAGAGTGCAGAGGGACGATAAAATGGAGAGAGAATCGGTTTAGAGTTGTGAAGAAATGAAAAACAGGCTGGCCCTATAAATAGACTGGACATACTTAGCGCACGCTATCGGGACATCTTAGCGTACGCTAATGCACTTACGTACGCTATCCGGTCGATATTACGTACGTAAGCGGCTTACAGTGGCTACTGTCTTGAATTATCGCAGGCCGTTAGCGCACGCTAACGAGAAATGGGTTACGCACGCTAATAAAAGTAGATTCTCACCGACACGCCAGCTCAGATTTAGATCTCATGCATGCTAGTGGTTAAAAGGGTTCACGTGCTGAAGTCAACTGCTGCCAGATTCCCTCTTAGCGTACGCAACAGAGGAAACCTTACGCACGCTACGTCACATCATTAGCGTACGTTAATAGTATTGTGTAGCGTACCCTACATTAACAAAAATTCGAAAATGCAACACTCTAATGACATTGAATCATCACATATGAAATAACAATGATATGATATTCAAATCTATAATACCTCAACATAATACTAAATGCAACAATTCATGATAATCAGATTATCCGAATAATACAATGACAGGTAAAAATGAAAAGTTACAGTCGGATATTACATACTCCCCCCCTTAAAAAGAGTTTCGTCCTCGAAACTAAGGGGTAAATAACTCGGGGTATCTCGCTCACATACTATCCTCGGTCTCCCACGTAGCCTCCTCGACTCCGTGTCGTGACCACTGAACCTTCAGTAGGGGAATCGTCTTGTTCCGCAACTGCTTGATCCTCCTCTCGAGTATCTGTACAGGACGCTCCTCGTACGAATGATCCTCTGCTAAATCAATATCTTCGAATTGAAGTACATGGCTCGGATCAGCAACATATCTCCTCAACTGGGAGACATGAAATACGTTATGAATCTTACTCAAGGTCGGTGGCAAGGCTAGTCGATAGGCCAGATCACCTACGCGCTCCAGAACCTCAAACGGCCCAATGTACCTTGGGCTCAGCTTGCCCCTCTTCCCGAAACGAAAAACACCTCGAGTAGGAGACACCTTCATTAACACATGGTCACCAACCTCGAACTCAAGCGGTCGTCGACGATGGTCAGCATAAGACTTCTGTCGACTTTGAGCCGTTAACAACCGACTCTTAATCAAAGTGATCTTCTCACGGGCGGCTAACAACATATCGGGTTCCGTACCCAGAGATTCTGACAGTTCGTCCCAACACAAAGGGGACCTACAGCGACGGCCATATAATGCCTCATACGGTGCCATCTGGATCGAAGCGTGCCAACTATTATTGTAAGTGAATTCCACCAAAGGCAGCTGGGCTTCCCAATCGTCTTTCCAATCAAGAGCACATGCTCTCAACATATCCTCTAGAGTCTGAATTGTTCTCTCCGACTGACCATCAGTCTGTGGATGAAAAGCCGTACTGAAATTCAACTGCGTGCCCATCGCACGATGAACTGCCTTCCAGAAGTGTGACACAAATCACCCGTCACGGTCTGATACAATGCTCTTGGGGGTACCGTGTAGTCTCACAATTTCCTTAATAAACAGCTGGGCCAATCTCTCGGGGCCCCACGTGTCCTTAATCTCCAAAAAGTAGGCTGATTTGGTCAGACGGTCCACAATTACCCAAATCGCATTCATTCCTCGACGACTCGTCGGCAAGCTAGTGATAAAATCCATAGATATATCCTCCCATTTCCACTCGAGAATCGGGAGCGGTTTCAGCATTCCTGCGGGTCGCTGGTGTTCAATCTTAACCTGCTGACAGGTTAAGCACCTCGAAACGAATTCGGCGACCTCACGTTTCATATTCCCCCACCAATAATTCTGCTTCAAGTCCTTATACATCTTGCTAGAGCCCGGGTGAATAGAGTACGGGGTAGCATGGGCTTCTCTCATGATAGAGTTCCTCAACTCTTCGTCAGCGGGTACACAAACTCGATTTCTAAAACGTATCAATCCATCCTCGTGGATCACAAATCCAGGGGCTTTCCCTTGGTCTACTTCATCCCGAACTCGAGATAAGAATGGGTCCGTAACTTGCTTTGATTTGATCATATCATCAAGAGACGAAGAAATCTCAAGGGTGCAAAGTTGTCCCTGAATACGCTGTAACCAAACTTCAATTTCTGACCTCATAAGGTCCAACTGCAACTCTCTCTGTGCTGTCAAACGGGTCAGCATCTGCTCGTGCACGGTTTTACGACTCAATGCATCGGCAACCACATTAGCTTTACCTGGATGATAAAGGATCTCGATGTCATAGTCCTTGATTAATTCTAGCCACCTTCTCTGCCTCATGTTCAACTCTTTTTGAGTAAAAATGTATTTTAGGCTCTTGTGGTCCGTAAAGATCTGGCAGGTAACTCCATAAAGATAGTGACGCCAGATTTTCAAAGCAAACACCACGGCTGCTAACTCCAAGTCGTGGGTCGGATAGTTAACTTCATAGGGTCGTAATTGTCTTGATGCATAGGCGATTACTTTCCCTTCCTGCATTAATACACATCCCAGACCCTGTCTCGACGCGTCACTATACACCACAAATCCTTCCGTTCCCTTTGGTAAGACCAAAACAGGTGCCGAAATTAATCGACTCTTGAGCACTTCAAAACTTTGCTGACATGCTTCTGACCACAAATACTTCTTGTCCTTCCGCAGTAAGTTAGTCATCGGTTGCGAAATTTTAGAAAATCCTTCTACGAACCGTCGGTAGTAACCTGCTAGGCTGAGGAAACTACGAACTTCCTTCACGTTCTTCGGTGGTAGCCAATCTCGAATGGCTTCCGTCTTTTGTGGGTCCACTCTCACCCCTTCGGCTGATATCACATGCCCGAGAAAGACAACCTCAGGCATCCAGAATTCACACTTAGAAAATTTCCCATAAAGTTGTTCCCGCCTCAATGTATCGAGAACTTGGTGGAGGTGACTCTCGTGCTCCTCGTGGTTGCGAGAGTAAATCAGAATGTCGTCTATGAAAACGACTACAAAGCGATCCAGGTAGTTAATAAAAACTCGATTCATCAACTCCATGAATACTGCCGGTGCATTAGTCAGTCCAAACGGAATCACCACGAACTCATAATGCCCATAGCGAGTACGGAATGCTGTCTTTGAAATGTCAGACTCTCGAATCCTCAGCTGATGATAACCAGATCTCAAGTCGATCTTAGAAAACACGGCAGCTCCCTGAAGTTGGTCCAATAAATCATCAATACGAGGCAAGGGATACTTGTTCTTGATGGTTACCCTGTTCAGCTCACGGTAATCAATACATAAGCGTAGAGATCCATCTTTCTTCCGTACGAATAACACGGGTGCTCCCCAAGGGGACGCACTAGGTCTAATATAGCCTTTGTCAGTCAACTCCTCAAGCTGGTTCTTCAATTCTTGCATCTCAGTCGGAGCCATACGGTACGGTGCTTTTGAGAGCGGGGACGTACCTGGTTCTAACTCAATAATAAACTCCACGTCACGATGAGGAGGTAAGCCTGGCAACTCGTCTGGAAATACATCGGGGTAATCTCGGACTACCGGAATGTCGGCCAATTCAACTGGTCGATCTAATGTTTTGGTCATGTAGCACCAATAACCAATATACCCTTGATTAAGCAGTTTCACTGCTTTCATAGCGCTGATGACTCTCCCAGAACGACTGGGATTATCACCTCGAAAAATACACTCGAATCCATCATCAGAAGTGACGGTAACCATCCGTTTGCGGACACTGAGTATTGCATCGTGACGATCCATCCAATCGATACCCAAGATTATATCATCCTTAGGTAGATCGACTACAATCAGATTTGACGACCACTCACGGTCGTTCAAACGAATCGGACAGTCCTGGACTTCACGATTCCCAATAATTCTTCTACCATCAGGTAGGCCAATCACGTAGGGCTCACAATCGATAACATGGTCTAGAGGCAAACGACTTAAACAAGAAGAAGATATAAAGGAGTGTGAAGCACAGGTATCAAAAAGAACACACACAGGCTGGGAGTGGATCTCGAGTATACCTGAAATCATGCTGGCCTCGGGATCGTCAGCTTTCTTCATCTCGTAAATCCTAGGTTTCGCAGTACTGGCACCAGGTGTACCACTTTGATTCCCACGGCCCATTCCCCTATTTTCTCCGGTGGTCTGATAGGATGCGGACGGAGGCGTCCGGTTCTGGACAGAAGATTGAACTGGAGCATGAGAC
The DNA here is from genome assembly GCA_033398695.1 of Orobanche coerulescens. NCBI lineage: Eukaryota > Viridiplantae > Streptophyta > Magnoliopsida > Lamiales > Orobanchaceae > Orobanche > Orobanche coerulescens. Next base: position 70,659,697 of record CM065817.1, read on the forward strand.
GCCACTGGATCATGTCCGAGCCCACTTCTGCAAAAACGAGCACGGTGACCATTCTTCCCACAAGTATGGCATGTGATGGCAGGCTTTGGGCAATTGAAGTTGATATGCCCCTGGCCCCCACAGTTGTGGCACACCGCGGAAGAGGGAACCGCTCGAGAGTGCGATCCGGCGGGCTTTGACGCCATGGGTGGTCGATCAGAAGGGTTTGGCAATGACTGGGGCTTCCTGAATGTCCCACGATTACTCTCGATCAGTTGGTTCTTGGACCTTCTGTTGTTGGACTGTGGTTGTTTCTTGGAAATCTCTTTCGCGGTGAGCTCGTACTCCAGAGCCTTCTCGATGAATTCCGGTAAGGTAGTACAGTGGTGATTCAACAGTTGCATTCTCATTCGGGGTTTAAGCCTCTTGAGAAAGTATTTGATCTTATCGGCCTCTGATCGGATAATTGTCGTGGCAAAAGGAAGAAGTTCCTGGAATTTCTCGGCAACAGATAATACATCATCGTCTTCAGACGGGTCGGGGTTCAATAGTTCCGACAGTTTGGCCTCGCGGAGTGGCCCTGGATAGTAACGGTCTAGCATGAGGTTTTTAAATTCCTCCCAAGTGTAAACACCATCAGCTGGCCTTACTGAAAGCCACCAGGTGTGAGCGCCTTTGCCAAGGTAATACGCGGCTACTGAAACGCGATTCTCTTCCGGCACCCACCATCCGGAAAAGTTTCTCAAAATGCTCGATCCAATGCACAATGTCGGCGAGGCTCGAGGAGCCTTCAAAAGTCGGTGGTCGCCGGCGAGAGATGTCGGCGATAATTCGGCTCACGGGTCCGCCAATCACGGGAGGAGGATGAGCCCCCTGGCCGCCGCCGGCGGCCCTCTGCATAGCTTCCATTAGTTGACCCATCTGGTCATCGTGTCATCATGCCCCGCATTACGGCGTAAGGATCGACACGCGCATCCCCGCGCCCACTGTGGTGCGATTGTTCCCTAGAAGGCGAACCACTGTCTGCGGAACTCTGATCCGCATTCGCGCGTCTGTTGGCTCGAGGTATCGGGATTCGGCCCCTACCGCGGCCTCGTCCCCCTCTGCCACGACCTCTCAGGTTTCTTTCCATACTGAAAGAATCAATCATAGTGATAATGATAAGTACAATTCAAGATACTAAAATTCATGCTAAGTTAATAGCAACAAGGAATCACATATTCAAGGAAACGGTTATCGATACCACAAATGTCGCACCGAATATCATATCGGTGTCAAGTCGAACAATTTCAATTGTATAATAAATTCAGCATTTACCTCGGATTATCAATCAGATAAATCCTGTCACAATTCCTTGAAATAACATGATCAACAAAAAGACCCATACTGATATCAATATCATGCCAGTAATTAAATCATGGCTCATAAAGTACATACCGTATTTGGCTCGTAGGGTCAGGCGCTTGCACAGGTCACACGTGACACGATGGTCTCTTGATACTAGTTCATTTCTCAATGACTCATAAAAAAAATAATTCTCTGATACCATCTTCTGTAACACCCCAAAAAACGGCTATTACAGTGCCGTGAATCCCACGCTGGGACCCACCAGGCGATAATCAAAACAGATTAAACAATTATTATTTGTGATACCGAACCACAATGAATAGTCATCACTCCGATCAGGAGTTTAATAAAATATGGCCAACGGCCTTACAATACACAGGATCCAAAAACAAGTATAAACCATATGGAGATGGAAAATACTTCAAATGTCAAATACAACCAAATAGCAAATTAAATGAAACAGGAAATAATATAACACGGTTTAACATAACCAGACAACAAGAGATGTGGGGGGCCCCCGAACTAGTATCCCTCGAACCCTTCGCCGTCGACATGCTCTTCCCGTGCCTTGCCTTTGCCTCGACCTAAAATACAATACAAGTATTTCGCCCAACACAGGGTCAGATATACATGATAATCATTTCTTCTGACATATACAATTCACATATATAGATTTCAAAGAAATCATTTCGACTATCAATCATACCCCTCGGGCGTATGAAACGATCAGTCACAAGCATCCAATACTATGGACGATTTACGGTATGGCTCAAAGATGGACATCACAGTACGCCCGATCCGGAAATGTGTCCGTGCACATGTCCGCCCCGTATATGGAATCCAGAATATACGTAAGACAATGTACCTAATTAGCCTCACGAAACTACGTCCCGTGTGCACAGTCCAATGCGGAATAATATCCGCCAATGACTATATGTGCCTGGCTAAAAATCCTACACAATAACCAATCGGAACGCAGATATGATTCCGGATATGTCACGATACAACATGACAACGAATTCAACAAATCACATATCCGATTAAGGATCAAGAAAAACTCACCGAAGTGAAAATAAGGCCAACGAGATTCAATGATTCAAACGACGTACTTGGGAATGCAACCCCATGAAGAAAACGGAATAACATCGAGGACAATGTCAAATCACGACAAACATTTCATGAACAATTCATACATATGAAAGATATAACCATCAGAAGAATCTAATCATCATTATAACCAAGCAAGATAACTTGCCTCAAATCCGTAAGTGAAAAATAGTCCTTCTCCAAATGATCAAACGGACGGTATCCTCAGTTAAACACTCAATCGAACGAGCAACCTTGAATGAAACGTAATTCATTCAATAATTTATTCACATAATATTAATATCAATTCGTAGGAAACGACGCCCGCAAACTACTCGAACAATTCATCTTCCAAAATCGGATTATCATACCAAAAGTGTCCGAAAATTTTCTTGTTATTCCATGAACAAAAACATCTTCAATTTGCCAATAAAATTGGTTTAAATCAAATTCTCATGTTCTTCAACATCTCTTATTACAAAAGGATAGTCATAATGAATTTGATACTCAATCTACCATGATAGTATCATTCATAACCAGCATCATCTACTTACGAACACAATCTATTTAGCATGATGATGAACCACATTCTAAGTTATCTATACCATAGATTAATGAAAGTTATTGTTGAAAGATCCTTATCATTCTTCAAAGACTTGTGAAACTGAACAAATGTGATTTGTTAAAGCTTCTAAGATTTCTGAACTAGATCATCTAATCTCATCTTAAACATTATCAAGTTCTGTTCAAAGTAAATAAATGCCTAGAATGGTGTTTAAACACTTTATGATATCAAGTTCTTGACTAAGTCCACTTATGATGAAGCTAACCGATCCAACACTGTTCTACTGAGCTAAATTCGTCCAGAAGGTGAGTAATGACAACTACAAACATGGTTACCATTACTACAATATCAAGAACTCATCTAATCTAAACCCTCATTATCATATTCATCAAGAAGTGCTTAAAGAGTTTAATTATAACCATGTTTTACTTGCTTAATCTAATTCTAGGTGAAGTATAATTCGTTTATAACATCAACATAAGAAATTAATGCAGAGAAGAAAACACACCAACCTCCAGAAATGAAGAACAACTTCAATGCTATGATAGAATATATTCCAAGCTCAAAAACAACTCAAATTCTCCAAGGGAATGAGCTCCACTCCAAGATTCAAGGCTTAGAAACAAGTTGGTGTAGGTTGATATCGTTCTTAGAGTGCAGAGGGACGATAAAATGGAGAGAGAATCGGTTTAGAGTTGTGAAGAAATGAAAAACAGGCTGGCCCTATAAATAGACTGGACATACTTAGCGCACGCTATCGGGACAGCTTAGCGTACGCTAATGCACTTACGTACGCTATCCGGTCGATATTACGTACGTAAGCGGCTTACAGTGGCTACTGTCTTGAATTATCGCAGGCCGTTAGCGCACGCTAACGAGAAATGGGTTACGCACGCTAATAAAAGTAGATTCTCACCGACACGCCAGCTCAGATTTCGATCTCATGCATGCTAATGGTTAAAAGGGTTCGCGTGCTGAAGTCAACTGCTGCCAGATTCCCTCTTAGCGTATGCAACAGAGGAAACCTTACGCACGCTACGTCACATCATTAGCGTACGTTAATAGTATTGTGTAGCGTACGCTACATTAACAAAAATTCGAAAATGCAACACTCTAATGACATTGAATCATCACATATGAAATAACAATGATATGATATTCAAATCTATAATACCTCAACATAATACTAAATGCAACAATTCATGATAATCAGATTATCCGAATAATACAATGACAGGTAAAAATGAAAAGTTACAGTCGGATATTACAGAACGATTTTGATATTTCTTAATTACCTCATTCTGCATTTTTTATCTATGAACGAATCTCGGAACCTGATAGTTTCATGGGTCGCCTACCTTTCCTTGCCTTAAGTTTCGGGACAAAACTTATTTTAAGGGGGGTAGAATGTGATAATCCTATTTTTCCCGTTTCCCTATGTCTCGGTTTTTGTGATTTATAACATTATTATATTCCGTTACGACCTTTCTTCTGCTATATTTCTCCCGGTGCGTAATTAATAAGTTAATGTGTGATCGAGACTCCTACCGAGCGTTTCATTTTGTTCGTTTCCGTGTGATTTCAGAAAATCAAGTCGTCGAGTCATGGCGGCTGGACACTGGCCGGACGGGTGCGGTGATGTGGACCAGTCCAACATGATCCAAACAGTACAAACGGACCCGATTCAAATGACCATTGGACCTATGACAAGAGGTCGGATCAAACAATTCAAAACAGCTCTAAACGGATTGATAGTACACCATATGAAAATGAGTCGAAGGATAATGAGAGTGAATCAAGATATTTAATTTCTTACATACAAGTACTTTAGGATTTTATGCCTTTTTTTAATAAAACTCGAGTATTGTAACTTGAGCCGTGTGATTGTTCAATTTAATCGAGTCTTATGTATTTTATTTATCGAGTTGTACGTTTATTTGTTTTGTATTTTCTTTGAGTTGTATTTATGTTGAAAATAAAGTCCAAAATAATCAAGTCTCAAGTCGTGAGTAAAAGGCAAAAGGCGGGCGAAAACCGGACAAACTAATAATTTCCGCACGTAAGAAGAGTATGTACCAGTTTTGGTATTTTGGTCAGAACTTTCTCGTCCGAAATCCGATTAAGGTGATTCAAGTGACCACGGAAATATAAGAGAAAAATCTACGATTCTTGTTTTATGGTCGAATGTCCAAATCTGCTTCTATCGGTCAGTACAGTCCATGCAAATATTCAGCACTTTATTCCACCAAAGTAGAAGCTTCCTACACCAACCTTTGGCCACTTTGTGATCAAATCTTCACATTTATTTGGTCTTGATTCTCTTTGATTTGTTCTTTGGCTGATTTTTATTTTTATTTTATTTTATTTTATCTTAGTCTTCATAGGAAGTTACTTGAAAATTTTCCTTTTATTTTTATATTATTATTGTAGTAGGATTTTTGGCTCTTTGGTCATTTGTAAGGACACCACTTTGATGAAATACATTGATATCACTTTGAGTGTTTTTTCTCAAATTCTCTAAGTTCTTTCTAAGACTTGTAGAATTCCACACATACTTGTACTTGTTAGTTCACTTCAATTGAGAAGTCCGGTTTTCAAAGCATATTTGTTTCCGATCGTTTGTGACGATCAAAATCTTGTCTAGCTTTCGCTTCTTTGTTTTTTATTGATCAATTTGGATCGAGTTCACTCCTATCAAGGAGCCGGGTTCGTATCAGTTGGTAATCAGAGCCAAAGTTTCTTAGGACCTTATCCTTTAATTTCTAGTCGATTTTCTTTCTTGCCAATATATATATATATATATATATATATAATATCACGCTTGGTCGGTTGTACCGCCTTTGTGAATATATACTTATAAAATATCACGATTGCTTGGTTATACCACCTTAGTGATTAAAACGAAAAAAAAGAAACCAAAAAAAAAAAACAAAGATAAAAAAACAAAACAAAAAAAAATTATATATATCACATTGGTTGGTTCTATCACCTTGGGAAAAATTGACAAAGAAAGGTCTTCGCCTTAATATTCATCAAGAACCTAAATATTGAAAACTTGATCCATACTATTTTATTTCTTGTTCTTATTTCATTTCTTACCATATCCTTCTTCACATTGATCTTAAAGTTCTTTGTGGACCATACTTCTTTCTTTCGTTCTTTTCCGAAATTTTGTATGAGTATTTTGTTGATTCTTTGAGTCGATGGGAGTATTTATGAGAATTTGAAAACACGAGTGGAATAAGACGTAAGGGTGTGAGCACATTAGAGTGAGCAAAAGTAAAAAAAAAAGAAAGAGTGATACACATTTTTGTAACATGTCTGAAGAAAGTAGTAAGGGGGGAAGATATGATGACAAATTTATGTGGGAAGCAATGACTAAGGAGATGAAAATATTGATGGACAGAATAGAAAGTACAGGGGAGGAAGTGAGGGAGAACAAAAGGAATACTAGTGCTTTAAAAATTAATGCTAGAAGGGGGAGATTCTTTGAAGAAGAAGACTTTGAGGAGGAGGATAGGCAACTCGAGGGGGAGGAAATAATCGGTGCAATTATCGAGAAAATGATAACTTCAATAATATCAAAACCAATATTCCATCTTTTCACGGTAAAAATGATCCAGAAATTTATTTGGAATGGGAAACTAAAATTGAATTCATATTTAGTTGTCATAATTTTTCCGAAGAAAAGAAACTAAAACTAGCGATGATTGAGTTTTCCGATTATGCTATATTTTGGTGGGATCAACTTTGCCAAAATAGAAAACGTAATAGGGAACCTCGAGTGGAGAGTTGGAAGGAGCTGAAGGCTATAATGAGGAAGAGGTTTGTTCCTTCTCATTATTATCGGGAACTTTACCAAAAATTGCAAAATTTAAGGCAAGGTAACCGTAGTGTGGAGGATTACTTTAAGGAGATGGAGGTATTGATGATGCGAGCTAATATTGATGAGGATCGAGAAGCTACTATGGCAAGATTTTTGGGAGGCTTGAATCGAGAAAATGCCAATATGGTAGAGTTACAACAATACGTGGAGTTGGAGGATTTGGTGCACTTGGCCATTAAAGTTGAGCAACAGCTCACGAGGAGGGGTACATTTCGCAACAATACAAGTACCTTGAACACACCATGGAGATCAAACAAAGCCAAGGACAACAACCCAACGTCAACATTTCATCCGAGGCAAGATGGACGTCCGAAATTCACACCATCACCTAACCCATCATAAGGCACTTCTAATCCATCAATCTAGAAATAGAGACATCGAGTGCTTCAAATGTCATGGAAAGAGGCATTGATGAATGAAAGTCCAAATAGAAGAACTATGATTTTACTTGATAATGGTGAAGTCATAACGGATGGTGAAAGTGATGATAAAAATGAAGAAGATCCTATCTTGGAAGAAGATGATGATTGTGAGATTCCTACCTCTTTAACCCTTGTCTCTAAAAGAGCTTTAAATCTAAATATTAAAGAAATTGATGAAATGCAAAGGGAAAATATTTTTCACACTAGATGCTACTCAAAGATAAAGTTTATAGTGTGTTAATTGATGGAGGAAGTTTCACTAATGTTGCTAGCCAAACCATGGTCGAGAAGTTAGGGTTGACTGTAATGAGACACCCAAAACCCTACAAGTTACAACGGTTGAATGATAGCGGAGAGGTAAAGGTATGGAAGCAAGTAGTCGTACCTTTCAAAATTGGAAAGTACGAAGACGAAGTTATTTGCGATGTTCTTCGAATGCAAGCCGGACATCTATTATTGGGAAGACCGTGGGAATTTGACCAAAAAGCCAACCATGACAGCTTCACGAACAAATACTCATTTGTATTCCAAGGGAAAGAATTTCACACTTGCTCCTTTGACACCAAGTCAAGTTCAACAAGATCAACTCTGGTTACAAAAAGAAAATGAAAAAGAAAGAGAAAAGAAAAAAGAAAAAGAAAATGAAAAAGAAAAAGAAAAGAAAAAGAAAAAGAAAATGAAAAATAAAATAAAAAGAAAAAGAAAATAAAAAAGAATAGAAAGAAAATGAAAAACAAGAAAAAGAAGAGACAAAAGAGAGGGTTGCAGAAAAAATCGAGAGAAAAAAAAATCTATTCGCCACAAAAGGAGACCTCAAAAATGCTTTGAACTCAAGTCGGACTTTTGTTCTTCTTGCGTACAAAGAAATTCTTTTTACTAAAAATGTCGATTCGTTGCCTAGTGCAATTGAGTCTCTTTTGCAGGAATTTGAGGCCCGATGAGATTCCAAGTGGTTTACCACCGATTAGAGGAATCGAACATCAAATTGATTTTATTCCGGGGGCAACCTTACCAAACGATCCGGCATACCGAAGAAATCCCGAAGAGACCAAAGAAATTCAACGACAGGTAACTGAGTTTTTAAATAAAGGTCATATTAAGGAAAGTTTAAGCTCTTGTGCGGTTCCTGTTTTACTTATCCCAAAAAAAGATACCTCATGGAGAATGTGTACGAATTGTAGAGCAATCAATAACATCACCATCAAGTATAGGCATCCAATACCTAGACTTGATGATATGTTACATGAGTGGCACGGATCTTGCATATTTTCAAAAATTGACTTACGAAGTGGTTATTTTCAAATCCGAATGAAGGAAGGGAATGAATGGAAGTGTGCTTTCAAAACAAAGTATGGTTTATATGAGTGGCTAGTTATGCCTTTTGGTTTAACTAATGCACCAACCACTTTTATGAGATTGATGAACCATATTTTGCGACATTTAATCGGAGTTTTTGCCGTGGTTTATTTTGAAGACATTTTGATCTACAGCAAATCTTTAGATGAGCATGTGCTACACGTTAAACAAGTTCTAGAAGTGCTTCGAAAAGAAAAGTTGTATGCTAACATGGAAAAATGTTGTTTTTGCACAAATGAAGTTTCCTTTTTAGGCTTTGTTGTTACTAACGATGGCATACGAGTTGATGAAGAAAAGGTTAGGGCTATACAAGAATGGCCAACTCCTACAAGCATCACAGATGTTCGAAGCTTTCACGGGCTTGTGAGTTTTTATAGACGTTTCGTGAAGGACTTTAGCACTATCGCGGCACCACTCATGGATGTAATAAAAAAATTGTGAATTCAAATGGGGCGATGCACAAGAAAAAGCTTTCAAGGAATTAAAAGGGAAGTTAACTCAAGCTCCTCTTTTATCATTACCTAATTTTGATAAAACTTTTGAAATTGAATGTGATGCTTCTAATCTTGGTGTAGGTGCGGTCCTAATACAAGAAGGAAAATGCATTGCTTATTTTAGCGAGAAATTGAATGGGGTTACCTTGAACTATACTACCTATGACAAGGAATTGTACTCGTTGGTTAGATCATTAGAAACTTGGAAACACTACCCTTGGCCAAAAGAGTTCCTCATTCACACCGATCATGAGTCGTTAAAATATTTGAAAGCCCAACATAAATTGAACAAACGACATGCAAGGTTGGTGGAATTTATAGAATCATTTCCTTATGTGATCAAGTACAAAAAGGGGAAAGAAAATATTGTGGCCGACGCACTTTCTCGAAGGTATGCTTTAATTTTGACGTTTAGTACAAAAATGTTTGGTTTTGAACACATAAAAGAATTATATCCTAATGACGAAGATTTTTCTAATATATATTCTTTGTGTGTCAAACATGGACATGAAAAATTTTATCAAGTGGATGGTTTCTTATTTCGAGAAAACCATTTATGTATTCCAAAGTGTTCACTACGAATTTTACTTGTCAAAGAAAGTCATGGTGGAGGATTGATGGGACATTTTGGAGTTGCTAAAACTTTGTCTACCTTGATTGAACATTTTTTTTGGCCAAGCATGAAAAAAGATGTCGAGAAAATGTGTGAAAGATGCGTTACTTGTAAACAAGCAAAATCTAAACTAAAGGCCCATGGGCTATACACCCCACTTCCAATTCCTAATGCACCATGGATTGATATTTCAATGGATTTTGTGCTAGGCCTACCTAGAACAAAACATGGAGGAGATTCTATTTTTGTTGTTCATAGGTTTTCAAAAATGGCACATTTCATTCCATGCCACAAAACCGATGACGCGTCACACATTGCAAATTTGTTTTTCATAGAAATTGTGAGGCTACATGGCATGCCTAAAACAATCGTGTCCGATCGAGATACCAAGTTTTTGAGTTACTTTTGGAAAACTTTGTGGGGAAAGTTAGGGACAAAGCTATTGTCTTCTACTACTTGTCATCCACAAACGGATGGGCAAACCGAGGTTGTTAATCACACTTTATCCACATTGTTGAGAGCTGTTATTTCTAAAAATAACAAAACTTGGGAAGATACTTTACCACACGTTGAATTTGCTTACAATCGAGCTGTTCATTCACTACACAATATTCACCTTTTGAGATTGTATATGGTTCTAATACTTTAACTCCATTGGATTTAATCCCTTTACCTATTTCTTAGTTGATTAACCTAGATGGTAAAAAAAAGGCCGAGTATGTAAGAGGATTGCATGAAAAGGCGAGGCGCAACATCGAAAGAAAAACCGAGCAATACATGAAGCAAGCAAATAAAGGACGAAAAAGAATTTTGTTTGAACCCGGTGATTTGGTATGGGTTCATTTTCGGAAAGAAAGATTTCCCCAACAAAGATCGTCAAAGCTACTACCACGAGGGGATGGACCTTTTCGAGTCCTTGAGAAGATAAACGACAATGCATATAAACTGGACCTCGAAGGTAAATATAATATAAGTGCTACTTTTAATGTCTCTGATTTAAGTCCGTTTGATGCAGATAACGATTTGAGGACAAATCCATTTCAAGAGGAGGGGAATGACGTGGGCCAGTCTAAACATGATCCAAACAGTACAAACGGACCCGATTCAAATGACTATTGGACCTATGACAAGAGGTCGGATCAAACGATTCAAAACAACTCTAAACGGATTGATAGTACACCATGTGAATAATGGGTCGAAGGATAATGAGAGTGAATCAAGCTATTTAATTTCTCTCATACAAGTACTTTAGGATTTTATGCCTTTTTTTTAATAAAACTCGAGTATTGTAACTTGAGCCGTGTGATTGTTCAATTTAAGCGAGTCGTATGTATTTTATTTATCGAGTTGTACGTTTATTTGTTTAGTATTTTATTTGAGTTGTATTTGTGTCGAAAATAAAGTCCAAAATAATCAAGTCTCAAGGTCGTGAGGAAAAGGCAAAAGACGGACGAAAACCGAACAAACTAATAATTTCCGCGCGTAAGAAGAGTATGTACCAGTTTTGGTATTTTGGTCATAACTTTCTCGTCCGAAATCCGATTAAGGTGATTCAAGTGGCCACGGAAAGATAAGAGAAAAATCTATGATTCTTGTTTTATGGTCGAATGTCCAAATCAGCTTCTATCGGTCGTTTCAGTCCATGCAAATATTCAGCACTTTATTCCACCAAAGTAGAAGCTTCCTACACCAACCTTTGACCACTTTGTGATCAAATCTTCAGATTTATTTGTTCTTGATTCTCTTTGATTTGTTCTTTGGCTGATTTTTATTTTTATTTTATTTTATTTTATTTTAGTCTTCATAGGAAGTTACTTGGAAATTTTTCTTTTATTTTTATATTATTATTGTAGTAGGATTTTTGGCTATAAATAGCCATCTTTGGTCATTTGTAAGGACACCACTTTGATGAAATACATTGATATCACATTGAATGTTTTTTCTAAAATTCTCTATGTTCTTTCTAAGACTTGTAGAATTCCACAAATACTTGTACTTGTTAGTTCACTTCAATTGAGAAGTCGGGTTTTCAAGACATATTTGTTTCCGATCGTTTGTGACGATCAAAATCTTGTCTAGCTTTCGCTTCTTTGTTTTCGGTTGATCAATTTGGATTGAGTTCACTCCTATCAAGGATCCGGGTTAATATCATGCGGGCACTGGCCAGACGGGTGTGAGCACTGGCCGGATAGGTGCGGCAGGAACCGGCATAGTGCACGCTACTGCCGGAAGGCAGCGCACGCTACCCGGCCGAGCAGATTAGTCCAGGAAGTCTATGGATTGCGGCACAGGCCGAAAGCGCACATGTCTAGCATATGATGGTGGTCCCAGCCAAATGTTCTCGACCAAGATCGCCCGTTAGCGCGCGCTAGCTCGGAGGCCTAGCGCACGCTAGTGCGCACCAGTATATATTTATGGTCGAGCAGTCCAGTTTCAGTCATTTTTCCCATTTTTCTTTTTCCCTTCCACGGCTGCATCCTTGGGGAACTTGAAGGAATGATGTTAAACAATTAGTCCATGAAGTTCCTGAGCCTATATCATCGATTGATCATCCCATAACATCCTTCGATCCAGCGAATCAAGGTTAGTTTTCCTAAAATCCTAGTTTTGGGAAAATTGTGGGTTTTGCTTGATTTCATTCGTTTAATCCATAACTTAGATTGGTGAGGGATAAACGAGTATTAAGTTGTATTCTATCATTTTCCTTGTTGTTCCACGGTTTAATTTCCAAGGATTCTTCGTTTTGTTGAACTTCTAATCGACGCCTTCAAGGTGTCCGGTAAAATGCCATAGAGAGAATTCGGGCGTTCTACGATGTTTTTCCTCGCGTGATCACTATTGGTTAGGGTCGAGTTCCATGTGAGGAACTGATGTCAAACCTTTCCGTTCGACGTCTTCATCAAAGTCCATTTCCAATTGATCGTGTTCTCCGGAGTATTCCCGAAACTTGTCGAGATCGAAGTCTGGTGAATCGTCCATCCTGATCCTGTTTTCGTATCAGTCAAACTTTCCTCATCCGTTGAAAGACTAGGCGAGTATTTGATTATGTTTATGTATTGTCTTGCCATTCAAATCGTATAAATGTGCTTTTAGAATTGAATTGTCTGTATTCTGACTTTCACTAATGTTTATTGGTGGTTTGAAAATATTTTTGGAAATATTTTCCAAACAAAGGATTTTCAAAATATTATCCAAACAAATGAATACATTTTGAAGTTTTAAGAATATGAATACATTTTGAAGTTTTAAAAATAATAATTGCGAAAGATGTTTAAAAAGTATGTTCAAAGGGTTTTTCGGGAAAGTTCTTCAAAAAAATGTCAAGGGCTGATTTTCATAAATTTATCGAGATGTTGACACTTCATAAATAGTTTGTTGAAAGGTTTGATGATATTATTTCTGATTGTGATTGAAAGCACTATTGTAACATTTGATGATTTGAAACTGGTGTCGTAAAAGTATGTGGCAACGGATTATATTCCTAAATGTGAAAAGTAATGCACATGAGTGTGAGAATGTTTTATACGTTCACTCCTTGAAGGTCTAACGAGGCCTTAGGAGGGTTCCACTTATGACGGTTCCGCGAACATTTGAGTTAGCTACTCCTTGAAGGTCTGATGCGGCCTTAGGAGGGATTTTCACTTGTTGGTCCCCTTCTTCAAGTATACTCGACACAGCTTGGGAAATGTTTAAGCAACAGGCTGTATGGTTTTGAGCTTTTGATTCTCCAATGAAGGCTTTGAGTTGGTTCTTCATCCTGTTTCTCGAGTCATCAAACTCGTTAATGTGAAACATAGATATCTTATTTGAGATAAAGGTATCCATATTAGAGGATGGGAATTACAAAGACTGTTTTCGAAAATAAGTGTTTTTAAGGATCTAATTCAGTTAAAAATACGACTGATTCTTTTTAGATTCAACCGCTCTGATACCAATTGTTGGTCCCCTTCTTCAAGTATACTCGACACAGCTTGGGAAATGTTTAAGCAACAGGCTGTATGGTTTTCGAATCTGAGTGCGTAGCGGAAGTCTTTAATATAGTAGATATCTTTGTCGTCTGACAACTCGGTCTATTCTCCTGTTAGCTTGGTGCTTACAGGGTTTTGTAGTGTATACTTGTATAAATCAAAGTTATGAAAACAGTAACGGCGAAAGGTAAATAACACAGTATTTAAGTGGTTCGAGGTAAACCCCTCTACGTCCACTGGTCCTCCACACAGGAGTAAAACGTTTATTATAAATACTGCGTACACAACTATGTATCTATAATCAAACCTATCCTTGTATCGTTCACACAGATAGATACAAAGACTGTCGCTTTCAACCGTTCACACAGATTGGTTAAAGCTTCCTTCTTGACTAGCTTCTTCACACACAGTTCCAAAGCTTCGTCCTCTTATTCGTCCCACACAGGTCAGAATAACTTGTTGAGTTCACACAGAGCTCAGTTTTTACACAAGGTAAAAGGTAGGTAAACAGGTAAGAACAGCAGTTTTGAATATGATGTTCTTCAGCAGATGATGACTGTCCTTGATGTTGAGCACTGTATATCTCTTTGGATCTTAATTTGCAGAAAGCTTCTGGAGATATGTTTTGCTCTGATGTATATAATGATAGCTTCTTCACTTGGTAACTTCGGTGTATATATGTATATGTGATCTTCAACGCTCTTTTTGAGATATATATAGTCTTCTGAATATTATATCCGTTGAGATAGATCCGTTGGGCAGGATTCCGTGACGACTTGAGAAGACCAGGATCCGGATATTGCGGGATTTGAAGATCTCTGACAGCTTCAGTATTTTAAATACTTTATCCATTCAGTATTTAAATACTTCTTTATCAAACGGTACTTGACTTTAGTGAATACTAAAGATTCCTTTTCAAACGGTCTTCAGTCCTGTTCCGATGTGAATGCTGTATCCATTTATGTTGTAGGCATATTTGAATAGTCAGGCGCTGTATGGAAGGGTGCTGTATTGAGGTTTCGAGGCAGCTTCCATACTTGGCTTTTTAACTGAGACTTTGTAACTGTATCTTAGTAGCGCGATAGCTTGCTGTATGCTGGCGCTATCAGAAGGTCTTCGATACAGGATTGCAACTTCAACCGGCTTTCGATACAGGGCTTGCTGTATCAAGCTTTTGGCAATTATCAAAACAAAATTATTTATCCCCACAATTTCCCCCTTTTTGATAATTTCCAAAACTACTTTGATGATTCAAAAACTTATTGATCATGCCAAGGTTTTTATACCAAAAACCTCTTCAAGCTAAAACAATTTCCCCTTTTTCGATAACCACTTGATGACAACTTCGATACAGGAGATGATTTAATTTTCCCAACAGTTTCCCTCTTTATTTGATAGTTTCTTGAGCAGGCTTCTTGATCTTCTGTCAAATGATCTGGTCTTCTGCACTTGATCTAAAAGAAATGTGAACTGCTCGCAGGCAATTTCTAACATGATAGGAAAGTTTATTACATCTTAAACTTATGATTGGCGCGCAGGCACAATCTTACATTTGTGATCTAGTTGAGTACAACTTAACCTATGAACTGTTCGTAGATAAATCATAATTGATGCCATACTGTATCCGTGAATAATATAGTGTTCTCCCTTAAAAGGTACATACAATATTCAGTTCTTACATGTATGTTCGGATTAACACTATATTCATGGGTCGTACTGTATTCCCCCTTAATTAATGCACACGTCAGCTGTAGGAAGGTTTCATGCCTTCTTAGTCCTACAATCTTTGTCTTGGTATTCTTAGTGTACAGTTAATTAATGGCAGATACTGTATTCATGGGTCTTACATCCCCCTCACTTAATGAGTAAAAGCATATAAACTTACAGGGATTTCTGGCTGTAGCGTTTCCAATTCATGTCGACGCATGGATATCAAGTAACTTTGGGTCCTGGTGTGATATTGCCTTTTGGTACCCAAATTTGCCGGGCAACAATTTGTTTGTTGTAGGCTACTTTTGGTCCATTATATCGATATCTACGTGGGGCAGGCACGTAGTCGTTGTAATCATGATAATTATAATGCATGAAAAATCGAGAATTATAGTTGTTATTCCAGTACAATTGTCGTCTCGGAGGTGGAGCCATTTTCTTTGGCCTAACATCTTGCCTTGGGTCTCGGTTGGATTCCCAACGATGTTGTTGATCTTTGCGAGACACCGCTTTCTTGATGAATAACGGGGCTCCTGTATCCGGTGCAGGCACGCTTTACCGAGAATCTTGTTATGCGGGCCTTTGTTGGTTGGAATCTGACCTTCTTCTGAATGATCTTGGAGTTTATGATATGCTTGTGGAGCATCTTTGTTGAGTCATATACAGTGGTATTGGTTCCACTGTCTCGAATAGTAGAGTTGCGGGGCGGAATGGCGGCTTTTCTTGTTCGCGGTGCAACAGTTCCTTCACGACTCGGAACTTCTTTCGATACGGGAATGGATTCCTCACCGTTGACGAATCTTGTACTAGATTTTTATTTGTTGGAGAACGAGTTGTACCTAAGCCACGTTTATCATGAGCATGTTGCCCGGTGCTTAGGATCTCTTCCATTCTTTTAGATGATTTCTCGAAAGATTTCATGATTGTGTCTAATTCTCGTTAAAGTTTATCGATAGTTTTTAATTTGGCTTCAAGTATAGCCAAATCATTTTTCTTGCTGTCAAGATGAGACTTGGTCTCATTTAGATTATAAGCAAGTTGATGATTGCTCTCCATGAGTTTTTCTAAATTGACTTTGCTGTTTTCGCAATCAACTGACATATTTTCGTAATTATTCTTCAGCAAGTCATTTTCTTCTTTCAGCTCAAAGTTAGAAATTTCAAGCTGTATGTTTTCTCCTTTCAATATCTCATGGGCCGTTTGAATGTTATTAAATTCATTCAACATATTTTCAAAGGTATGAGATGCATTTATAGGAATAGTTGAGGTGGAGCTTACCTCATCATCATCGTCTTCATTTTCCTCTTTAACTTCGGCCATAGAGCACACATAAGCTCTATCCTCTAGCTCATCATCAGACGATTCACTATCAGTGACCACCTGAAGACATTCTTCGGACTTTGTTGATGCGGGTGGAGCTTTTGATTCTCCAATGAAGGCTTTGAGTTGGTTCTTCATCCTGTTTCTCGAGTCATCAAACTCGTTAATGTGAAACATAGATATCTTATTTGAGATAAAGGTATCCATATTAGAGGATGGGAATTACAAAGACTGTTTTCGAAAATAAGTGTTTTTAAGGATCTAATTCAGTTAAAAATACGACTGATTCTTTTTAGATTCAACCGCTCCGATACCAATTGTTGGTCCCCTTCTTCAAGTATACTCGACACAGCTTGGGAAATGTTTAAGCAACAGGCTGTATGGTTTTCGAATCTGAGTGCGTAGCGGAAGTCTTTAATATAGTAGATATGCTGTCGATACAGCAACTCGGTCTATTCTCCTGTTAGTTTGGTGCTTACAGGGTTTTGTAGTGTATACTTGTATAAATCACAGTTATGAAAACAGTAACGGCGAAAGGTAAATAACACAGTATTTAAGTGGTTCGAGGTAAACCCCTCTACGTCCACTGGTCCTCCACACAGGAGTAAAACGTTTATTATAAATACTGCGTACACAACTATGTATTTATAATCAAACCTATCCTTGTATCGTTCACACAGATAGATACAAAGACTGTCGCTTTCAACCGTTCACACAGATTGGTTAAAGCTTCCTTCTTGACTAGCTTCTTCACACACAGTTCCAAAGCTTCGTCCTCTTATTCGTCCCACACAGGTCAGAATAACTTGTTGAGTTCACACAGAGCTCAGTTTTTACACAAGGTAAAAGGTAGGTAAACAGGTAAGAACAGCAGTTTTGAATATGATGTTCTTCAGCAGATGATGACTGTCCTTGATGTTGAGCACTGTATATCTCTTTGGATCTTAATTTGCAGAAAGCTTCTGGAGATATGTTTTGCTCTGATGTATATAATGATAGCTTTTTCACTTGGTAACTTCGGTGTATATATGTATATGTGATCTTCAACGCTCTTTTTGAGATATATATAGTCTTCTGGATATTATATCCGTTGAGATAGATCCGTTGGGCAGGATTCCGTGACGACTTGAATAGACCAGGATCCGGATATTGCGGGATTTGAAGATCTCTGACAGCTTCAGTATTTTAAATACTTTATCCATTCAGTATTTAAATACTTCTTTATCAAACGGTACTTGACTTTAGTGAATACTAAAGATTCCTTTTCAAACGGTCTTTAGTCCTGTTCCGATGTGAATGCTGTATCCATTTATGCTGTAGGCATATTGGAATAGTCAGGCGCTGTATGGAAGGGTGCTGTATTGAGGTTTCGAGGCAGCTTCCATACTTGGCTTTTTAACTGAGACTTTGTAACTGTATCTTAGTAGCGCGAGAGCTTGCTGTATGCTGGCGCTATCAGAAGGTCTTCGATACAGGATTGCAACTTCAACCGGCTTTCGATACAGGGCTTGCTGTATCAAGCTTTTGGCAATTATCAAAACAAAATTATTTATCCCAACATCACTTATGATGGGTCCACGGCTAATCGGGGAGGTTGTTTTGTGCATGATTGATGATACGCGTATTATTCCGGAATAATAACGTGGAGTTTGTTGCCGCTGTCATGATACTGTGGAGACGTTGGTAAATGATGGTTATTCTTGTCTCTCGTATTTTACCTTACTCGGCCCTATGTTTGGTATGATTGCACCTTATACATACTCATGAATGAAATGCTCGTACCGGCTGTTTGCTGACCCCTTCGGGGGTGGATACATTGTTTGTGTATTCAGGTACATATCCAGTTGATGAGCCGGTGCAGGAAGGGAACGATGATGATGGGCAGCAGTGATAGTCTCTCGATATATATTGTGTCGTGTCAGTTGATATTGTTTTGGGTGTGTATTTGCGAGTACTGTTTTTATTGATGTCATGTCGGGTGTACCATCTGGATGATGTTACTTGTCTATTGAGCTGGTTTTAGATATGATCATATCCGACCCGTCGGTCGAGATGTTATGAGTATATTATGTTGATAACCTTGTTCTTGTTGATTATTGTTGCGTTATTATGTTCAACCTGAGTGGTCGTTGTGTCTGTATAAATATGTTAAACAGGTCTTGCTTTGTGGATTCTCGAAATGGATCCACGACGCTATAAAAATGCCGGCCCGGGACGGGGTTGTTACAGTCTCTGTCTTGTCACGCGCCGGATATTGATCGGAAAAATAATATATCAATTCGTTCTCAAAGAACTAGGAATTGATATAATATTTTTCTTCTCTTCTCTTCTTCCTTTTTCTTTCTCTCAAAGATGAACAAGAAAATGAAAATTGATTTTCTCCTCTCCTCCAAAGTACCTCACGGCTCAAATGATTTCTTAGTGGTGTTGTGGTTTGTTGTTTGGTGTTATTTTATAACATGATGTGATAAGATTTCAATATAACAATCTTGATCTCTTTTGTAACCATGTGAAAAAATAAATCAAAACACACCCCACACATGACAAGATAATCAAAGAAATCATATTAAAGGTGGGAGGAGATGGGGGGCCCACTTGATTTTAGGTGAGAAAAATGAGCTGATCCACTCGGTTCGTGTACCGAACATTCGCGTATTTAGTCCGTTAAGTACACTTCATTTTATCTCAACGATTTTGGGGGTTTTGGTGGTGATTTTGACTTTTTAATCCAATTTAACCTATATTGTTGTTAGATTCGATAGTATACTAGTAATCCTTGGTTTCCTTGGTGTTTTGTGGATTGAAATCCCGTTATTTCCACCGTTGATCAATTTCGATACATTATGCACTCGTAGTGTTCGTCAAATTGTCCATAAGGCTAGGATTTAGGATGATTCCTTTCGTTCTTCATAGTATTGAGTTTGACTTGTGCCATTGTGTATTAGGAACGGAACTTTGAAGGGAGTTGGACCAAAACCCTTCCTCTTTTCCGTTTCGTCACGTCGTGTGATTCAAGGCAAGTACTTATTTTACATCGTATTATATGGAATGTAAATTCGACATTGATGAAAAGTTGTGATAAATGTGTGTGTGTGTGTATGTTGATGCTGTTCTTCCACCTGGGGATGGCTCGACGGGACCTCTGGGGTTGCTACTAAGGGGTACGACGGCGGAAGTGGTTTTCCACCTGGGGACGGTCCGACGGGGCCTCTAGGGGTCGATACTAAGGGGTACGGCCACGGGTTACCAAGTATGGAATCGTGTTGGAGTAATATGATGTTATTATTTCTTCGATGGTCATGTTTTGATGAAAATGTGATATTCCGGAATAATGTATTTCTCATATTTTCAAATGTTGTTTTCATGTTGGATGGTACTCGTATGTAATATTATGTAAATCTGTACTTGTACTAGCTATTCGAATGTTAACCCCTTAAATGGGAGAAATGCGTTTCATGCATTTCAGGTATCGGACGAACTGAGGAGCAAGTACGGGACGCGCATGTCAAGGATGGCCAAGCATGATGATGAGGCTCGAGTCTATGTTAAATATTTTGTTATCATGCTTATGTGGGTTGTCAGAGTTAGTTTTAATATTATCTGAAGAATGTTCATTAAAGTACCCTATGTGGGCAATAAACTTGTTTTACCTTGTGTTTTCTGATGATTAACTAAAATGTTTTGGCCGAGGCCACGGCCTTACTATTATTACTAAAGCTTCGATATGGGATTTTAATATATATTGTGTGTCATATGTTAGCCTGGTAGACCTCGATGAAGGTTTTACGGCGTGTAATATCCCTTATGGATTTGAGGTGTTGCATTTATGGTATCAGAGCCTCGGGTTGTGAATACCTAGGCTGTTGGCTAGGGTCAGTCAGTTGTGTCGTAAGAGTCATTTGTTGAGCCTAATGTCATTGTGCTACCATCTCTTCATGCGACTCGTGGCTGTAAGTCTCCGCAATCTATTACGTTTCTGTATTACGTCTATTTCGTAAATTGAAACTGTGATATGTGGCACCAATGTTATAAGTTGTGAATATTGCTGACTTTACTCCTTATTTTTCTTACTCTTTAGTATGTTTAGAGGCCGTGGTAGACCAGCTAGGGGATGCAGCCGAGGCCGTGGTCGTGGTGCTGATAGTGAGGAAGTTCCGCTTTCTCTGTCGCCTGCAGATTAGGCCTCACATTCAGTGCCAAATACCTTACCCTTGAGTTCTGACGGGCAGCAGAACTTATCAGTTAGTCAGGACCAACCGTCGGGTAATAATGCCGACACGGAAGCTACTGCTATACTTCAGCAGTTGGTAGCTCAGTTAACTCAGATAGCTCATGGGGGACGTCAGAATCCACCCCAACTCCGGAAGACGAAGCTAGTAAATGGCTTCAGAAAGTGACTAAGATGCACCCCCTCGCTTTGCTGGTTCAACTAACTCCCTAGGTTGCAAGAATTAGCTTTTTCAGTTGGGTAGGACGTTTGATGTTGTAGCTTGTCCTGATAACAGGTGGGTGCCTATTGCTCAGTATTTCCTGGATAAGAAAGCTGCAGAGTGGTGGGAAGCTGTGATGCCCAGTGACCGTGTAGCAACCTGGGAGGAGTTTAAGACCGCGGAAGCGGAATATTGTCCACAGCCAGTCCGGGAGCGTAAGATTGTAGAGTTCTTTACCGCTACACCTCAGGATGTGCTGATCTCTCAGGCCATCGTCACTTATAACCAGAAGTTGGTATTCATGAAAGAACAGGTGAGGACCGAGGCTGATAAAATTCGCTACTTCAATATGCGCATAAAGCCGCATATCAGGCAGAGTATGGCACCGCTCATGTGTGCCACATTGAAGGAAATTTTTTGTCGGCTAGAATGCTCCGGTATCACAGAGTCCTCAGGGTATGGGTCGTGGTAGAGGTCGGGGTCAACCAGATTACACCCCCGATTATATCACATGAGGTGCTCGGAGGAGACAGACGCTCCATTAGCATCAGGTACCACTCAGATCCTTTCTCATCCAGTTTCAGTGCTTTTTGATTAGGGTGCTAGTCACTCTTTTATTGCATCGGATTGTGTATGTCGTATCGGTATTAATTACTTGTTTGAGTGTAAGCCGTTCGTAGTGGGTATGCCAAGTGGGGACCGTATGGTCGGGGATTGGGAAGTCAGAGATTGCCCAGTGAGGATCGGGAACAGAGATTCTCGAACCTCATTGTGGTAGACCTAAAGGGCGAGGATTTGATCCTCGGAGACGATTGGTTGGACCATCATGGTGCTATCATGGACTATCGGACTCGTACCATCTCGATTGTGACCGAGGATGTCACGGAGCATACTCTTGTGGGTTGTAATCCCAGTAGATCGGTAAATGTGATTAGCGCCTTGAGGGCGATGAAACTTCTGAACCAGGGTTTTGCATAGGTTACTGGTGTTACGCTTTGAAGGCGGAAGATAGCGGAGTTGACATATCATCGATTCCGTTGTTAACAAATACCCAGATGTATTTCCAGATGACTTACCAGGACTACCACCGCAATGGGAAGTCGATTTTCCTATTGATTTAGAACCGAATGTGGCACCTGTCTCTCGGGCACCGTACCGTATGGCACCGTCGGAAATGTTGGAGTTGAAGAAATAATTGGGGGAGTTGCTGGATAAAGGGTATATATGACCGAGCGCTTCACCTTGGGGTGCGCCTGTGCTTTTCGTTATGAAGAAGGATGGGTCGCTTCGTTTATGCATCCACTATCGAGAATTAAACAAGTTGACCATCAAAACCAAGTACCCTTTACCTCAGATTGACGACTTGTTTGATTAGCTTCAGGGGGTGATGGTCTTCTCGAAGATTGATTTATGATGGGGTTACTACCAGTTGAGGATTCGGGATAGTGATATACCGAAGGCTGCCTTCCAGATTAGATATGGCCATTACGAGTTTGTGGTTATGCCT
Organism: Orobanche coerulescens; assembly: GCA_033398695.1. Lineage (NCBI taxonomy): Eukaryota > Viridiplantae > Streptophyta > Magnoliopsida > Lamiales > Orobanchaceae > Orobanche > Orobanche coerulescens. The sequence continues at coordinate 70,682,380 of CM065817.1, forward strand.
TTTGGGTTAACCAATGCCCCCACAGTGTTCATGCAGTTGATGAACAAAGTCTTTATCGAGTATCTAGACAAATTCGTAGTCGTCTTTATCGATGACATTCTTATCTACTCCCAGAGTCAGGAGGAACACACTGTACATCTTCGGATTGTGTTAGACATTTTGAGAGTTGAGCAGTTGTATGCAAATTTTTCTAAGTGTGAGTTTTGGCTCAAGGAAGTAACATTCCTCGGTCATGTGATTTCAGAGGAGGGAGTTCGGGTTGATCCGCAGAACATAGAGGCAGTGTTGGCATAGGAATCGCCTAAGAATGTGAAAGAAGTGAGGAGTTTTCTAGGAGTTGGGGGCTATTACTGTAGGTTCGTTGAAGGATTTTCTAAGACTGCTAGACCACTCACGCAATTACTTCAGAAAACTCAGAAGTTTGAGTGGAACGCACACAAGCACAATAGTTTTGAGGAATTAAAGAAACGATTGACCACCGCACCAGTTTTGGCTTTGCCTCAGGGGACCGAGGATTTCGTAGTTTATAGTGATGCTTCGGGTCTCGGACTTGGATCTGTTTTGATGCAAATAGATACAGTTATTGCTTATGCGTCTCGTCAATTGAAACCTTATGAAGTGAAATATCCTACGCATGATTTGGAGCTAGCTGCGGTTGTTTTCGCCTTAAATATTTGGAGGCACTATCTCTATGGTTCGTCATGTAAGATTTATACGGATCACAAGAGTTTGAAGTACATCTTCAGTCAGAGGGAGTTGAACATGAGGCAGCGTAGGTGGCTAGAATTAATTAAAGATTATGATCTTGAGATTCTCTACCATCCGGGCAAGGCCAATGTTGTGGCGGATGCATTAAGTCGTAAGACGATAGCTTTACAGATGCTAGATCTACTTACACATCAAAGCAGGATCCAGCGAGATCTAATTTGTCAGAATATAGAGGTTTAGGTTCAAAAAGTTAAGGGTCGGTTATGCACGCTAGAGATCACTTCGTCTTTGATTGATGAAATCAAGGCGAGACAGTATGATGACCCATTTTTAGTACAGTTGAGGGAGGATGTGAATAGGGTAAGAGCTCCTAGTTTCGTAGCTCAAGATGACGGAATTTTGAGATTTCGAGGCAGATTGTGTGTACTGCGTGATGTCGAGTTGAGACATAAAATCTTGAAATAAGCTCATAGCCTTATTCCATTCATCCTGGTACAAGCAAAATGTATAAGGATGTAAGGAGTAACTACTGGTGGAGGAATATGAATACGGACGTCACTGAGTTTGTGTCGAGGTGTTTGACCTGTCAGCAGGTTAAGATCGAGCATCAGCAACCCGTCTAAGACTCAGTACATCCTACCATCCCCATACCGACGAACAGTTGGAGTGGATGATTCAGACACTTGGGGACATGTTGAGAGCATGTGCCCTAGACTAGAAAGATGATTGGGAGTCACACTTGCCGTTGATCGAGTTGATCGAGTTCACATACAACAATAGTTGGCATGCCTCGATCAAAATGGCACCATTTGAGGCATTGTACGGACGGAGGAGTGATCGTCGTTGTGTTGGGATGATGCATCCGAATTGATTGGCATGGAACCAGATATGGTAGTCGAAACAAGAGAGAAGATTGCCTTGATTCGTGATAGATTGTTAACAGCCCAAAGTCAACAAAAGTCCTATGCCGACTGTCACCGTCCGTTAGAGTTTGAGATTGGAGATCGTGTTTGACTGAAGGTGTCACCGACTCGGGGAGTTTACTGCTTCGGCCGAAAAGGTAAACTTAGCCCGAGATATATTGTACTGTTTGGGTTTTAGAGAGAATTGGAGATCTTGCATATCGGTTGGGCTTGCCACCGTCCTTGAGACATAGCCTTCGATAATACCCCGCCAAACTAGAAAACTACGGACCTCCTTCACGTTCTTGGGCGGCGCCCAATCCAACACTGCCTCTATCTTGTGTGGATCCACACGAACACCCTGGACCGAGATCACGTGACCGAGATGATGGAATTCGGTGATTAAAAACGAGTTACGCAGCGGAAATAAACCGGTCAAACCGGATAAAAACCAAACCCCAAAATCGGATCGATCAAGCATCATATAAACGAATATAAATATACGAAGATAAATAAAGAAATCATACCCTCGTAAACCTTTAATAATATCTTCTTGATTCCGAGTACGAACACGAATCCAATCGAACAAGCTTTTGGAAATTCCCGAGCACTGAAAACACCGTGCCTCTACGTATCACGCGTCGGAAGATGACCGGAAAATATTTCTATCAATTTATACTCTAAGTATACGGCTAGAAATTGATAGAATTAACTTATATATATTTTTATAAATACTCTAAGTATTTTTATAAAAATTGTTTTCTCTCAAAATACACTTAGAACTCAAAATGTATAAAGTTAGAAAACTTTTCTCTCACTCCCCTTAGCAACTCACGGCTGATCCCTACCATTATAAATGAGGGAGATGGTGTTTATTTTATAAACAAATCACACACCTCATTAATTATTTCAAAAATAAATAATGAAGTAATAATACATCAAATGTATTATTAAGTCCCCACATTTATAAAAAAATCACCAAGTCAATTGATGAAAGTGGGGTGGTGGCTAAGGGAGGAGAAAAAGAAGTTGGTTCATTTCGTTCCGTGAAACGGACCCTCGTGTATCTAATCCGATAGATAAACCTTGGTATGTTTCAATATTAATATAATTAATTAATCTAATTAATTAATTATATTAAAAATAAATTCTCTAAGAAATAATATGAATAAATTAATTACCCAGTAATTTATTTAATTCACGAGACCGATTTAATTTATCCAATAAATTGAATTAGACATCCAATGTCCAATATTAACCAAGAGAGAATAAGCTAAATATAATCCGTCGTCAATTCCTGTGCCGCGACTCTGTAGGTTCGTCTTAGTTAGAATTGGGAGGATCCAATGAGTGTTAGCACCACTTAGCCAGTCTCGTGGCCCACACCGTAACCTAACTAAGAACGAATGATAGGATCATTCCAAAACCATTATGTCGTGAATACCGTATACGTATAAACCCTTCAATCATATGTCCCGGTCAAGTATTAGGGTCACGGTAAAGTCAAACCCTACCGTAAATTGACTCTATGCTTTCTATTAATGCAAAATGAGATCATCGAGCTATCGTGTATCAAATATAACTAGCTCTGAATGCTTTGGCCAAAGACTTATGATCTTATTTGCCATTAACCGCATAGGACATTTACCTGCTCACTAACAGGAGAAAGAATCCTATCTTGGTATTCAGTAGAGACTGCTACTTGCCCACTAAGTTGCATTTCGAGGTTGACCCCACCAACCGGTGATTGGATCGAACTACTCTAATGACTAACTTAATGTCACAAGCACATCTCCTACTGAAACCTCAAGTCAAAGGTCCACGTATACCTATCACAATCTTTCGATTCAATCATTGACAATCCCTGAGTGATTTCCATGTGACCGAATCGAGTTGAGTCGTGTTCGAGTATACTAATCCCATTAGCATACCTATAACGTGTGCTCCCACTAATTGTTAGTGAAGACAGGCACTCTACATGTCAAAGTACACGTTATACAAGTCTTGTCTAAACTTACTGCCCAGTTAAGTTTTATCCACTTGCGAACTAGTTAAGCATTCGAGCTCTAAACACTTCTAGTGCCTATCTCCTTATCTCCATAAGGAGTAGAATGTTCTCTCTAAAATGCAAGGACTATTATTCTATATACCAAATCACAATGCCAGTGATATACAATAATATAAAAATAATAATTGCCTTATTAAATATAATATTCATAATTACAATACAATTGCTCTCATTCTCTCATCCTCTGAGTGGCATTCGAGGGCATATTCCTAACAATCTCTCATCCTCTGATACAATATTCTTGTGCCCCTTGGGCAAAACAAGTACATCTTCTAAAGTGAGAATAAAACCAGATTCTAAATCCAACATAAGGGATCCGATATCAGAAGCCTCGACACTATGCCCACTTCCGACGGTGACCATCACCTCCCCTGAATCCAGCTTCCTACTTCGTTCCAGATCCTGATTCATTGTACAAATGTGAGAACTCGCACCGGAATCAAGTATCCAAGAAGTAGAATATACAGTTACAGAACAATTTGTTTCTAAAACTAATAGTTCCGTACCTGACGGCGCATTACGGTCAAGCTTTGGACAGTACCTCTTCCAGTGGCCTAGCTCACCGCAGTTGAGGCATACATCCGTTTTCTTGGCCCCCTTACTCTTTTGAACCATTGGGGCTTTGCCCTTTCCCTTATCGATCTTGGTTATTGGACCTAACTGCTTCTTGTTCTTTTTCTTCTTATTCTTGGACTTCCAAGTCCCAGAAGAAATCACAAGTGCAGCTTCCTTTCCCTTTGTCTTCATCTGAGACTGGCGGTCGTCTTGTTCATTAGCCCACTAAGTTACATGCAATCTCATTGCAGTTGAAGTTCATGACAAATTGTGAAAAGGAGTCAGGAAGTGACTGCAGGATAAGGTCAGTTTGGAGACATGCATGCATCTGAAAATCAAGAGCTTCCAATCTCTCAATCATCGAGATCATCTTGAGGACATGGTCCCCAACCCTCTCTCCTTCCTTCATCGTGGCGCCGAATAATTGCTTCGATATCTCATATCTAGCAGTTCGTCTATGCTCTCCATAGAGCTCAGCCAGGTGCGATAAGATGGCTCTTGAAGACGTCATCTTTTCATGGGCACGTTGAAGCTCATTGGTCATTGAGCCTAACATGTACCCACGCACTCTTATGTCGTCTTATACCCATTTCACATGGGCATCGACATCTTCCCGATTGGCTCGGTTCTTGCGGGAGCCGGGATGTCCGCCTCCAAGACGTATCCCGGCATTTCCATAGTTAGAACAATCCTCAAGTTCCGGCCATCCACATAGTTCGGACCAGTCAGGATGTTCTTTTCAAGTAGTATAGCGAGTGGGTTCATTGTCATATTGAGAGTTTTGTTAACTGCAGAGAATAATTTGAGATTCGTTAGTGATTGTTTAATTATGATCCGAGTAAATAATTTAAGGACTTTCTTTATTCATAACTCGGCTCCCACTATTTTATCGGCATTTACACACTCCCATGTTAAATCCGGAAGTCTTAGGTGACTTCATAGTGGTGATCGATTTCTTTACAAAGTTTAATAGAGGGCAACCCATACGGTTTATATTCTATTATTCTTTATAAAGTGGTGTCTAATACCAACCCATCTAATGGATGACTCGATCTTCTTTTACCCCTAGTTCACTTGCCCTCAACCCATTCGATTTCTATGGCTCGCTGAACTATCTAAGTTTAAACCGTCAACTCCTATTAGTCTGACAATTGAATCTTACCCGGCAACCCATACGGTTTATAGGGGTTTGATTTGTCACAACCAAAGGCATCTAATGCACTCTAGGAATTTATCATCTTTCCCCAAAAATATTACCCCGACATACTCGGAAGAATAATATTCCGGTTTAGATTTCAATTTTCCATGAGTTTGACGGAGGGTAGGAAACCTCGTAACCTTTATAACTTAGTGTTTGTAAGTGGGAGTATTAACGCGATTATATGTTACACTTTGCACATTAATCCGTTTATAAGCGCGGTTTGTCGGTTTGTTTGTTTGTCATACAATATGAAAACATACACAACCTAAAACTAACAACATGCAGTTCATGGACCGTTCCTAGAACAAAAATATCGTAATCTAATTACATGTCTTCGGTCTTGAATCTTCGTCTTCTCGAGTGGATCTTCCTCCGGTCTTCGTCATTACAAATAAATTTTACATTTGAAAAATTGCATCCTATACAAATTTTCTAGTAAAATAAATAGGCTCAAAACGGCCTTTACAACTCAATCGAACAAAACAAACGATTCAAAACTAGGTCCATGAACTACATCCCCATTCAAAATTAATGCAACAATTACATTAAAATAAATGGCAATAATGATTAATCTAAAATTGATCTAATCAACAAAAAATAATCCAACAATTAGAATTAATCCAATTAATTCACTTAACCGTTAATTTTAATTTGCTCCGGACAAAATAAATATTTCATTAAATTAATTCCCTTAAAATAAATTACCATAATTATATTTTAGTCAAATTAAATCCAATTTAATTTGCGGAAAATTAATTTACCGAACGAAATATAAAAACGAGTCGGAAAACACAAGGCCCAGGCCAAGCCCGAGGTTTGCCAGATTTACCTGACCCGACCAGCCAATTTAAATTATTGACCCAATTTGACCAGCGGCCAGAAGTCAGCTAAACAAGTTTCCGCTCATTTTTTTCGTCCCGAATCCAAAAATAATAATTTTTTAATTTTTATATTACACAATTAAATCAGTTTTTCAAAAGAAAAATATGATTTATATTGTAACATAAAATCATGAAAACTAATTTTTAGATGAATAATTAAACATCAACAATTAAAATAATTATGATTCTAAATCATAAAAAATAATCAAGCATTCCAAATGCAAATATCGAATATACGATTGCATAGACCTCGCTCTGATACCACTGATGGAATTCGGTGATTAAAAACGAGTTACGCAATGAAATAAACCTGGCCAAACCGGATAAAACCAAACCCCAAAACCGGATCGATCAAGCATCGTATAAACGAATATAAATATACGAAGATAAATAAAGAAATCATACCCTCGTAGACCTTTGATAATATCTTCTTGATTCCGAGTACGAACACGAATCCAATCGAACAAGCTTTTGGAAATTCCCGAGCACCGAAAACACCGTGCCTCTACGTATCACGCGTCGGAAGATGACTGGAAAATATTTCTATCAATTTATACTCTAAGTATACGGCTAGAAATTGATAGAATTAACTTATATATATTTTTATAAATACTCTAAGTATTTTTATAAAAATTGTTTTCTCTCAAAATACACTTAGAACTCAAAATGTATAAAGTTAGAAAACTTTTCTCTCACTCCCCTTAGCAACTCACGGCTGATCCCTACCATTATAAATGAGGGAGATGGTGTTTATTTTATAAACAAAACACACACCTCATGAATTATTTCAAAAATAAATAATGAAGTAATAATACATCAAATGTATTATTAAGTCCCCACATTTATAAAAAAATCATCAAGTCAATTGATGAAAGTGGGGTGGTGGCTAAGGGAGGAGAAAAAGAAGTTGGTTCGTTTCGGTCCGTGAAACGGACCCTCGTGTATCTAATCCGATAGATAAACCTTGGTATGTTTTAATATTAATATAATTAATTAATCTAATTAATTAATTATATTAAAAATAAATTCTCTAAGAAATAATATGAATAAATTAATTACCCAGTAATTTATTTAATTCACGAGACCGATTTAATTTATCCAATAAATTGAATTAGACATCCAATGTCCAATATTAACCAAGAGAGAATAAGCTAAATATAATCCGTCGTCAATTCCTGTGCCGCGACTCTGTAGGTTCGTCTTAGTTAGCATTGGGAGGATCCAATGAGTGTTAGCACCACTTAGCCGCCTCGTGGCCCACACCGTAACCTAACTAAGAACGAATGATAGGATCATTCCAAAACCATTATGTCGTGAATACCGTATACGTATAAACCCTTCAATCATATGTCCGGTCAAGTATTAGGGTCACGGTAAAGTCAAACCCTATCAGAACTTGACTCTATGCTTTCTGTTAATGCAACAGAGATCATCGAGCTCTCGTGTATCAAATATAACTAGCTCTGAATGCTTTGGCCAAAGACTTATGATCTTATTTGCCATTAACCGCATAGGACATTTACCTGCTCACTAACAGGAGAAAGAATCCTATCTTGGTATTCAGTAGAGACTGCTACTTGCCCACTAAGTTGCATTTCGAGGTTGACCCCACCAACCGGCGATTGGATCGAACTACTCTAATGACTAACTTAATGTCACAAGCACATCTCCTACTGAAACCTCAAGTCAAAGGTCCACGTATACCTATCACAATCTTTCGATTCAATCATTGACAATCCCTGAGTGATTTCCATGTGACCGAATCGAGTTGAGTCGTGTTCGAGTATACTAATCCCATTAGCATACCTATAACGTGTGCTCCCACTAACTGTTAGTGAAGACAGGCACTCTACATGTCAAAGTACACGTTATACAAGTCTTGTCTAAACTTACTGCCCAGTTAAGTTTTATCGACTTGCGAACTAGTTAAGCATTCGAGCTCTAAACACTTCTAGTGCCTATCTCCTTATCTCCATAAGGAGTAGAATGTTCTCTCTCAAATGCAAGGACTATTATTCTATATACCAAATCACAATGCCAGTGATATACAATAATATAGAAATAATAATTGCCTTATTAAATATAATATTCATAATTACAATACAATTGCTCTCATTCTCTCATCCTCTGAGTGGCATTCGAGGGCATATTCCTAACACGAGAAACATAACCTCCCGCAACCAAAACTCGCACTTTGATAACTTCGTGTAAAGGCGCTGAATTCTCAAGATTTCCAACACGATATGCAGATGACGTGCATCCTCATCCTTACTCCTCCAGTAAATGAGAATATCATCGATAAAGACGGCTACACACTTATCCAGATATTCGATAAAGACCTTGTTCATTAGTTGCATGAACACGGCTGGGGCATTGGTTATCCCGAACGGTATAACCACAACTCGTAATAGCTGTATCTCATCCGAAAGGCCATCTTCGTAATTTCATAATCCTTCACTCGGAGTTTATAATACCCTGATCTCAAATCAATCTTCGAGAACACAATCGCTCCCTGCAATTGGTCAAACAAGTCGTCAATCCTCGGAAGCGGATACTTATTTTTGATGGTCACTTTGTTCAACTCTCCGTAGTCGATGCATAAACGCAGTGACCCAGCCTTTTTCTTCACAAACAAGACTAGTACGCCCCAAGGCAAAGTGCTCAGTCGAATGTAACCCATGTCTAGAAACTCTCCCAACTGGTTCTTCAACTCAAGCATCTCGGCAGGCACCATGCGACACGGCATTTTCGAAATTGGAGCCGCACCCGGATCTAAATCAATGGTGAACTCAACCTAACGGTCCGGTGGTAAACCTGGGAACTCGTCTGGAAAAACGTCATGGTACTCATTTACTATCGAAATAGATGAGAGCTCAACTCCCCCTTCTTCCGATCTAAAAGTATAACACCAGTAACCAGTACAACCTCCTCAAAGTAATTTCACCACTTTCACAACGCTGATCAAGAATTTCTGACTACTCCATTTGCATCCCACAAAGGAGTGTTCAGTACCGTCAAGGGATAACATAGAAATGGTCCTCGCTCTATAATTCATGATCGCCCCATGTCGATCCAACCAATCCTCACCAAGAATCAAATCATCATCCTAAATGTCTACCACAATCAGATTAGAAGACCAATGCCTCCCCGCGATACTCACCGGAAAATCTCAAACCTCATGATTCCCCACAATACTATCTCCACTAGGTAGTTTAAAAACAAACGGTTCACATGCAACTAGACAATCAACATGCAGACGACGCACACAATCCAAAGAGATGAAAGAATGCGTAGCGCCAGAATCGAATAGCACGGAAACAGGATGGTCAAGGATGTGAACGGTACTTGTAGCCACTGTCGCGTCGGGATCTCCAGCACGTCTTATCTCATAGATACGGGGCAGAACAGACCCCGCACTAGAAGCTCCCCCTCTAGAGGACTACCCACATCCTCGACCTCTGCCGAAACTCTGCTGAGGCTGATTAGCTGTCGGGGCCTGATTTACGCTCGGTTCTCCCGTAGCCAGGGCTGACACCTGAGTAACTGGTGCCCGACTCTCATATCCACAATACTTAGCACGATGCCCCATACGACCACAATTAAGACACTATAGTGGCGGCTTGTCACACTCACTCATCATATCTCCCAGACGACTGTAGTTAAAACAAGTATGGCCACGAGCAGGAACAACCAGAGCAGACTTAGAACTGTGGCCTCACCCAAATGACAGGGACTGATTCTCAAAGGCTCGCGAACCAGACTGAGTCTTTTGATGCCCGCCAGACTTACCTCCCAAAAACTAACTCGAAGTCTTCTGTTTCTTACCCTCTGCTGCCACTTCTGTCACAGAAAAAGACATCTCATAGGCCATTGCCTTGTTCTGATAGTCTTTCAAAGTTGTACACCCAAGACCTGACATGTAGTGGCGGATCTTATCTTGCTCATCTTGTACCTGATTCCTCACATAATGTAGCTGCTGATTGTAGTACTTGATTGCCTGTGAAATGGGAACATCCTGGGGTTTTGCTTCAAAGAAAGCTCGAATCCTTCCCTCTTTCACCGGCCATGGACAATATTCATCCTCCATCAATTCTCGAAACTCGTTCCACGTAGCTGCCTGGTCACGCGGTTTCACTGCTTGCCACCATGTTGCCGCCTCCTGGCGAGGAAGTACTGAGCAATTGGTACTTTCCTCTCTTCGGAGCAGTTTGCCGCCTCGAACACATTCTCTATCTCGAATATCCAACTCTCCCAACCAGAAGGGTCGGAAGTACCATCGAACTGTGGAGGACGCATACGGATCACGTCCTGAAGTAACTTTTCGGTGCTCGAACCAGTAGGCGGAACCGGATTAGTATTAGCTTGATTAACCAGGACCGCCTGAGTTACTAACGTCATCTGATTTGCTACTTGCTGCAGAATGTTCGCTACCCCGACGTTATCATTAGCATTACCGAAGCTAGCAGACTGATCCTGCTGACCTTTGGCACTAGGCTGGACACTGTTCGACAAGGAAGTTGTTGCCGAACCAGCCCCAGAGCTATCGGACATGGCCGCCCCACCGGCTGCACCACGTCCCCTACCGCGTCTGCGACCGCGTCCGCGTCCTCTACCAACAGGCATTCTGAAGAAGTAACTAGTGAGTACAATGCAAATGCAAAACACATCACGATATTAGGAAAGGAATCACACAGGGTAACGCAACGAGTCAAAGTTAGGGAAAACTTACGAGCACTGGCGTACTGAGATGATGGCATATTAGTGATACTGTTCGGAAACGACACTCGACTAGACCCAAATAACCGACAGCCTAGGTATCCATAAAACCTTAGGCTCGGATACCATAATATATAACACCCCCAAGACGTTCAGGGCATATTACGGCGTCATGGACCCAACACTTTGAATCCACTAGGCTAACATACCACTACACCAAAAACAGGATTTTGTGACATTGAAACTCCCTGGATTTGTGACTGTCAATGACAACCACAATTTTATGACTGCCAATAACAGTAACAAAGACCAAACAGTAATAAATCCAAATGTTTGTGACTGTTAATGACTGTCAAAAGTGTTGTGACTGTCTTGAACAGTCATAAACTTTTCAAAGTTAAACGATAAGAACCCTCTCTCTCCCCTCTAACCTCTAACCTCTCTCCTCTCTCTCTAGGGTTAAAACCCCTTTCTGGATATGTCTTGGCCAACAATTCATTTCCTTCTTCCCATTTGACTCTCTCTACTATTTTCTCTCTCTAAAAGCTCCTCGGTTTCCACTCTCTCTGGCGGCACTCAATTTGAAAAGTAAGCACACAAGGAAATCCCGCACACACTGAAACCCACATACACACACAGAGACACCCACGATTTCACATCAGCTCATCCGCCGGGAATTCGAACAGCTGAAATGTAAGGGGTTCAACAGCGGGTCTGGAGGCGACGCGATGATGGCTTCACGGCAGTGACGATCCAGGTAAGGATGTTTAAACTGGGCTGGTAGTTTTTATGGAAATTAATTAAGGATTTGTTTGGTTAAATTCAATTTTGGGTTGGATGTTTGAAATCGAAAGAAGAAGGTTTTCAATTTCCTGGAGTTGTTTGATTTGATTAGCATACGGGTAAGATTCTGGTAGTGTGGAACCTAATGATTTTTTATTTAATCTATTTTGATGATTGTGAAACCTTGTTGATTGAATGGTTTATATGTCATGTCGGTCGATGGAGAGTAGCTGAAATTTGAGTTATCCGAGTTAAAATATGGTTTGTTGTTTGAAATAAAATCCAACGGGTTACGGGCTGAATTATCCCGAATGCACGAGTTAGGTTGAGGTGAAGTGATATCTTCTAGTCATCCGTTTTACAAATTCGATTTTTATATATGTGTATTCTCATTTGTCTTATCATATGGCATAAATTACATTCAATATCAGAAATAGTGACGATATAAGCATACGGGCTAGGCTGTGGGTTTATGTTAATGGGTTGGCCCAAACCTGATAAGTTGGTTTGGGTCGATTGAAGTTGGCTTGTGGTTAATGGATGAAAATTGGTGGTGAATGGTCGACAATTATAGTTCAATACTGATTAACTTCCGTATATACTAAGAAGAAAATACTGGTTTGTTAGATTTCATTTAAGCATCATCGTGCAGTCTGCTTTATTTATATTTCTTCAGTTTTTTCCAGTCAATCCCAAGGATTCTTGCTAATAGGCTTCTGCTATTTTTTCTCTCAACTTTGGTGCACTTAGTGTAAGTGAAATAGAAGCATTATATGAACTATTTAAAAAGATCAGCAGTTCTTGGTAGATGATGGGCTTAATAATAAGGTAACAGGTGCTATTTTCCTTATGTAAGCCTTTTCCCGGCCTTGATTCGCATCCTAGTTCTCAGCTTGGTATTTCTGCATGCTAAATGTATGTAATTGCAAGAGGATTTCCAGGTTGCTCTTTTGAAGTCAAATCAAAAGGAGAGCCTATTTGCTGACAGGGTTAGTTCCATGTGCCAATGCTGTAAATAAAATGTCCATCGTTTTTGGATTTTATTTCAATGAAACTCATGACGAAGTTTATCTATGAAGGTATTTGACCTGTTTGATGCAAAACACAATGGGAAATTAGACTTTGAAGAGTTAGCGCAGGCTTTATAAGTTTTTCATCCAAATACTTTTATTGATGACAATATTGATTGTAAGTCATAGTTATAATTGATGCCTACTCATACTTAGGTGTCCACTGATATTGGGCTGACTCTATTTAGTAACAGTCATTAAATGCTGAAAAAAAGGTGATGGCTTCTTGAACCTAACCATTCTGTACTCCAAAAGATAGTTATTTTCTCAACATACTTCAAGAACTTGTAATATTTGGCCGTTGTGTCGTATAGTACAGATGTTTGATTATTTAATTGTTTGTTGTGTGATTCTTAAAATCTACTTATATTGTATTCCTTGTGATTGACTTTACTTTTATAATTATTTTGCTTTATCCTGATATTGCTCTTACTTTGCCAAATATTTGTTGTTTCAGTTTCATTCCAATTATATGATCTGAAGAAGCAAGGATTCATTGAAAGACAGGAGGTCGGTTAATTAGGTTTGGCCCTAACCATTCTCTCCAATCCTTGAATATTGTAGTGGAACGGGTATATTAAGATTATTTGGTCGACATATTCAAATGAACTAAATAGTTATTGCTGCCCTTTGTATTCCTAAATTATATCTCAATGTAGTACTGCACAGCAAGGATTTGTTATCTTTATTTATTTTGGTTAATGACTAATTTATATATTTTATTTTGTTGTTTAGGTAAAAGATGCTCCTTAAACCGTTGTTTTAGCAGGCGTTGCTCCACTTGTGTGTTCCATGGATGAAGCTTATGATTCTATTAGTTTAACTTGTTAGTTGTTGATATTTTCAATATATAGCTAATATTCCGTACTTATTTTATTCCCAATGGGTTGGTTCGGAGTTTTTTTTACATGCAGCATTACATTGTGATTTTTATATATGTTGTAAAAATTAATTGGAGTGTTGTGTGAATGCTTTGAGAAATATGTTTGGATTATATTATGAATTCATTGTGAAAATTAATTAGATTGCATTCAGAGAAAAATGGGGTTTTACTATTTTTTTGTATTTTTTTCAACATTTGTGACTTCTAAAAACAGTCACAAGACAGTCAAGAAAAATGATATTTGTGACTGTCCATGGAAGTCACGAAAGTTGAAATTCGTGACTGCTAATGACAATCATAAATGATATTTTTGACAGCCATGGAAAGTGGTATTGTAAAGTCATATAAATGAGCTTTTGTCATGGTTTTGTGACTGTTTTTGATAGTCACAAAAAACTTGTGACTGGTGATTTTATGACAGTCATTTGTGACTATTTTTACCATTTGTGATAGTTTTTTACAGTCACAAAATCGTGATTCTGGTGTAGTGTACGACTCAACCACGCTCGACCAACAATAGACATTATAAAATAAATACACCGACATGTAATGAAGATACAAAATATTAAACAAACAGTTCTCATAAGACATTACTCAATAACCAAACATCTTCCCAAACTGGGACTAAGAGTAAAACAACTCAATTAAATTGAAGGAAGTACTCGAGTACTAAGATAGACGACAAAATTAATAAATTTAAAAGATAAGACATCAATGAACGACCATCGAATAGAATCACCCTTGCCCATCACCCTCATACTGTTTGCATGCTCATTTGCCTCCATGATCTGTACCTGAAATACAAAAGTATTTCCCCCATTTAAGGGGTTAGCGACAACAGCTAGTGCAAGTACAATCCATTTGAACTACCATTCTAATCATATGAAATATGCGCCAAAAATCATTTTAGAAAATATTTATATTCCGGAATATTACAGTGCACATGCACAAAACACAGTTCTCCAACAAAACATTTCAAAGGTTAATCGTTGGTATGAGACTCATGGCCACCGTACCCCGCAGTGGCCCCGTCGGACTATCCCTGGATGATTAACCCCAATTCATGATACGAATACACACGGTACTACGTATCCCCAGAGGCCCTGTTAGACTATCCCTGGGTGAACATACGCATTCACTGTTGGGATTCGGTGCCTAAAACGCAGGCGCAGTGGAAGCAATATATGAATCTAATTCGATCTGAATCCCTTAAGAGGATCGATCAAGCTACGTATATACGAATACTTAAACGAAACAAAGGAAGATCCGAAATCGTACTCTTATAGTCCATTGATTAGATGGTGTACTCCACGTAGATGATTCCCGAAGCTTTAGATGCTCTTCCCACGAATCCGATTCGTCAAGCTCTTGAATGATCCAATGCCAAAATCACCGCGTCTCTACTTGCCACGCACCGGAGAAATGAACGGAATGACGAGCACCCAATTAACCTCCAAGGTTACGGCTAGAATCGAGTGATGGAAGCTTTCTAATGTGATTATAGCACTCAAAGTGTATAACTCACAATCTCTCAATTGTCTCTCAATTATTCCTCCAAGAAAAACTCAAGAAAAATGAAGAACAATATGAAGACTAGGAAAAACGCTTTTTCTCCCTATGTCTCTCAAATTAACCATGAATGCCCAAGTGTGTAAGGAAAAGTGAGTTGGTCTTCACATTTATTCTTCGACCCACAAGACAAAATCACCAACCAAATATCACCCTTGATATTTGTCCCCTCAAAATCTAATGTCTTCCACCAATTAAGGTGGAGATAAAGACCAAGGTATGTGACTAGGTGGGGGGCGTCCATCTAGAAGAATCGAATGAGTTTGGTTCGTTTCGGACTCTTGTGAATCCGAAGAGATAAAATTCAATCTGTTTCGATGTATTTATATAAATTAATTAATCAAATGAATTAATCATATAAAATACAAAATAATATAATTCATTTCTCTAAGAAATAATTATATTCTGAATTAAATTAATCACCCAGTAATTTATTAAATTCATTAGGCCGTAAATTAATTTATCCAATAAGTTAATTTAGACATCCAATGTCCCAAAATTAGTTAGACTTCATGGGCTTCGGAGAGCTTCAGAAGCAGGAGCTTCGGAAGTAGGTGCGGAAAATTCAGTCTCAAAGACAGGAGGGACGGATTCCTCCTGTTTGGATTGTTCGTCGGTAGTCGGAAGTACAAGAGGGACTAAATCCTCCTGCCGACTCTCTGCTTCCGCCTGATCTGGAATAGGGACTAAATCCTCTTGGCAGATGGCACGGGCAGCTTCTTCAAGTTGCGGGATAGGCTGTGCGTCCTGTTGGGGAGCAGCTTGCTCTTCCATGGTGACAGGAGGGACTGATTCCTCCTGTTGTTGGTCGTGAGCAGCTTCCTATTGCGGGGTAGGGGACTGTTGTCTGTCAGATGTCCCCTGACCCTGTTGGTTCATGAATTTGGTCATATAATCTTCCCTGACCTCTTCACGGCTGATCCTTAGACCGGCCTGTAGGGAATCGTCGTCATCGTCATCCGAGTTAGGGTTGGAGTGGTGTTTGTTCGATGGAACTTTGTCACTGGACTGTGACTTCCCTTTCAATCTAGCCTTCTATTTTGCATTGAAATAGTCAGAGATTAGCTCTTGGAAAGGTGATCCTCCCAGCGAATCAAGACCTCGATGTTCTGGGTGTTTGTGACCTCCAGAGCATATAATTCCTCGTCCTTCCCGTCGGCCCAGTGGTATAGGGTGTCGTGTGGGGCGACCCTGTAGGACTTCCAGATTTTAAAGCATTCATATGCTTGCTCTATTTGTACCTGGAGGAGAGTATTATTTATTATTTTAGGGGGAGGAACTCCGTACAGTAGTTGTGTCTACCGGCGGATGGGATCCGCAATAGGTATGGAAGCCTATTTCGGAGAGGGATCCCGAACAGGGTATGGTACCCTGTGGGGAGAGGGACTCCATATATGGGTGGGTACCCTGTTAGGAGTAGCGGTTTTGGGCTCCGAAGGGGCAGCCAACTCGCCGGAACCCTCCAACTTGGCAAATAGTTGATCATGTGTCATAGCCGCCACAGGCTCGGGATCTGATGTTTTTGCAGCAACTATTTCTTCCATAGGGTTTGTGCCCTGTGGGATTGATTCAGCTATTGGAATAGAAGGGACATCTACAGTGACCGCTGTAGTCACTGTAACCTCAGCCTTAAAAGACTTCTATGTCTTCTTCTTTTTCTTCTCTACAATATGAGGTGACTGGCTATCAGAGACACTCCTCTTCCTTTTCTTTTTCTTGGTCGAGATTCTCACAGTGACGTCCCTCGGGTCACTTGAGATTGGCATGCTTTGAGGTTGGGGTCTTTTAGTAATCAAGGGCGATTTGTTGAACGCGGTGGCCTTCATTCCACCAATGAATTTTCCGGGGCCAATCTTCTTGGCATCGGCAGATTGGTTTACTCTACATTGAGTGAGGATATAATTCAGGATGAGGCCGAATGATTTATTTGCAGTTTCAGATTTGGCAGCCTCCTCTTGTATCCTTTTCAGCAGTATTTGACACCAGTTAACCTATGGGAAGTCGATATTCTTGCAGAAAAAGAGTTTGAAGAAACTGGGAAATATCGCAGAAAATTGCAGAAGATATGTAAACTATTTGCCAAAGACTTGTCTAATTTGCTGACTGCGTAAAGAGTCTAAGGGATCAAAAGACATTTCTTTTATAGGGTGCAGGGAAGATTAGGGTTTCATAAATTGAACGGTCAGATTTAAGGGATGGGAACCATTTTATTAAAGAACGTCCAGGATGGATTCAGAATAACTTGTACGTCTTATCCATCTATTTTTAAAATGATAACCGGTCCCACTTCTAACAGTTCATCTTCCCTTATTGCACGAAACGACGGTTTTGAAATTATTAAAAATTGAGGTATTTGAGGCATTGAAGTCCAGGTGTCTTTAAAACATTAAAGGATAAAATGTTTGAAATGTAAATAGGGCATCTGGACTTAAAATATTTTTTTTGTGCGAATAGAGTTGTAATATAATATTAATTGACATCCTACAGTGTATGTGTTGTATCCGCGAATCAATACAGCATTCCCCCTTAAAAGTTACATACAAGATTCAATTCTTACACCAATATCTGGATTAATACTATATTCGAGGATCGTACTGTATTCCCCCTTAATTAATGCACATGTCAGCTGTAGGAAGGTTTCATGCCTTCTTTGTCCTACAGTACTATCTGACTTGTTCTAAGTGTACAGTCCATTAAAGTGGATACTGTATTCTTGGGTCTTACAGCTTTCCCCCTTAATTGATGACTAAGAGCATAAAAACTTACAGGGAGTCAGGCTGTAGCATTCCTAATTCTTAACGAAGCATACAGAATCTGGTTGTGCTAAGAGGTTTTGTAAATATGTCGGCCAACTGAAAGTCTGTATGAATTTTCTCCATCCAGACATCCTTATTCTCAACATGATTCCTGATGAAGTCATGCTTCATATCAATATGCTTAGTTCGTGAGTGCAATACATGGTTATGCGTTATTGCAATTGCACTCGTGCTATCGCACATGATTGGCATCTCTCTGGCACTGATTCCATAATCTTGTAACTGTTGTTGCATCCATAGAATCTGCATACATGAACTTCCATCTGCATAGTATTAGAAAGCGAGTTAGCCAATCGCTTCTTACTGAACCATGACACAAGTTTATGTCCAAGAAAGTTACAAGTACTGCTTGTGCTCTTCCTATCCAACTTACAGCCTTCGATATCTGAGTCGTTGTAGCCAACCAAATCGAATCCTCCTTTCTTAGGATACCACAATCCTACATCGACTGTTCCTTTCACGTATTTAAGGATTCGTTTGGCTGTCGTGAAGTGTGACTCCTTAGGTGCGACTTGATACCGAGCACACACTCTTATAGAAAACTAAATATCGGGCCTGCTAGCTGTTAGGTACAGGAGTGAGCCAATAAGCTTCATATAGAGTGATTGATCAACCGGCTTTCCAGCTTCGTCAGCACTAATTTGCATGGAAGTGCTCATTGGGGTTGATGAGGATTTGGAGTTATTCATCCCACACTTGTTAAGCATCTCCTTGTTGTACTTCTCCTGTTGATGAAGATTCCTGTAGACAATTGCTTCACCTGCAATACTAGGAAATAACTAAGTTCTCCCATCATACTCATTTCAAATTTACTTTGCATGAGATTAGAGAACCTTTGACATAAAACCAAGGTTAGTATAACCAAATATAATATCATCGACATATATTTGTACCATTAACAGGTCATCTCCTTCCTGTATTTTAAATAGGGTTTTGTCCACAGCACCTTTCTCAAATCCATTGTTTATAAGGTACAGGGACAGGGTTTCAAACTAAGATCTAGGTGCTTGCTTAAGTCCATACAGTGCATTCCGTATCCTGTATACTAGGTCTCCACCTTCAGTGTTGACAAACCCTGGTGGTTGTTCAACATAGACTTTTTCGACAAGATATCCATTTAGGAATGCGCTCTTAACATCCATTTGATATACTATAAAGCTCTTATGGGAGGCAAAATCTGGGAATATCCTGATGGCTTCTAATCTGGCCACAGGGGCAAATGTCTCATTGTAATCTATGCCTTCTTCCTGTCGGTAGCCTTGTGCAACTAGACGGGATTTGTTCCTAATAACCGGTCCATTCTCATCCTTCATGTTTCTAAATACCCATTTGGTTCCAATTACAGCTTTTTGTTCTGGCCTGGGTACTAGATACCATACATTGTTTCTTTCAAAACCATTAAGCTCTTCTTCCATAGAAGTTATCCAGTGAGAATTATTCAAAGCTTCATTGGTTGAAACAGGTTCAGATTGAGCTAAGAATACATCTAGGGTGCACATAGCTAATCTCCTAAGTTCAGCTTTAGATTTACATACAGGAAATGGAGATTTCTTAGAATCAGTCTCTTCTTGCGCACACAGTACAGTTCCTTGTGTACTATGTATTCTTCTTCTGGTAGATACACCAGCATCAATATCTCCTATAAATTAACTCCTATGGGTGATCTCTCAACCATGTCCTGTCAGGTGCTAGTTCGGTATCCCGTACTGTATCTTGTGGTGCTGTAGTTTCAGCTTCAGCTTGTACAGCATAGGCTTCGACTACTTTCGATCTTATAGCTGCGGGATTAATCTCTAAGTCTACGACAGGCTCTAGTTGAGTTTGAGGGTCATCAATGAGAGTGTTTGGATATTCTGGGTTAAGTTTTCTACTCTTGTAGGATCAAAGTGAGGTTCATCGAACACTACATAAACAGATTCCTCTATTGTCAGCTTCCTTTTGTTAAAGATTGTGAAGGCATTGCTGCGAGAGGAGTATCCGACAAATATCCCTTCATCTGACTTTTCGTCGGAGGTCTTGAGTTGATCTTTCCCATTATTCAGAACGTAACACCTACATCCAAAGATATGAAAGTATGCAACTAATGGAGTCTTATTATTTTATACTTCATAGGCTGTTTTGTTGTGAAGCTTGTTGATGATACAGCAATTTTATGTATAGCACGCTGTTTTGGTTGCTTCACCTCAGAACCGTTGTGGCAACTTGCTTGCGGCAATCATGGTTCTAGTTGCTTCCTTGAGCGCCCTATTCTTTCGCTCGGCAATACCATTTTATTGAGGAGTTTGTGCTGTTGAGTATTCGTGTTGTATTCCATTGTCCGAACAGTATTGCTCTATAAAGCGATTTGTGAATTCAGTATCTCTGTTGGAACGAATGGACATGATACTCAACCCTTTCTCATTTTGTAGCTTTCTCAGGTGCTCAGGCAACTTCATTGTTGTTTCTTTCTTCTTGTTTAGAAAGATTGTCCAAGCATACCCAAAAAATCATCAATAATAATGAGATAGTATTTCTTACCTCCCAAGCTTATAGGGCCTACAGGACCGTAGAGGTCCATATGTATCATATCCACAACTCTATGGGTGGACATGTATGATTTGCTTTTCAGGGTAGCTTTGACTTGTTCGCCTTTCTGACAGGGTCCGCAGACGCTGTCTTTATGGAATGATGTTAGGTATATGCCCACGAATGTCACTCAGAGGATGAGAGAGTGAGAGAATTATATTGTTATTATGAATATTACATTAAATAAGGCATTTATTATTTCTATATTATTGTATATCACAGTCATTGTGATTTGGTATATAAAATAATAGTCCTTGCATTTGAGAGCAAACATTCTATTTCTTATGGAGATAAGGAGATAGGCACTGGAAGTGTTTAGGACTCGAATGCTTAACTTGTTCGCAAGTCGATAAAACTTAACTGGGCAGTGAGTTCAGACAAGACTTGTATAACGTGTACTTTGACATGTAGTGTGCCTGTCTTCACTGAGGGGTTAGTGGGAGCACACATTATAGGTATGCTAATGGGATTAGTATACTCGAATACGACTCAACTCGATTCAGACACATTGATATCACTCAAGGATTGTCAATGACTGAATCGAAAGATTGTGCAAGGTATACGTGGACCTTTGATTTGAGGTTTCAGTAGGAGATGTGCTTCTGACATTAAGTTAGTCATTAGAGTAGTTCGATCCAATCGCCGGTTGGTGGGATCAACCTCAAAATGCAACTTAGTGGACAAATAGCAGTCTCTACTGAATATCAAGATAGGATTTCTTTCTCCTGTTAGTGAGTAGGTAAATGTCCTATGCGGTTAATGGCAAATTAGATCATAAGTCTTTGGCCAAAGCAGTTAGAGCTAGTTGTATTTGGTACACAAGAGCTCTGTGATCTCGATTTGTATTAACAAATGCATAGAGTCAAGATACAATAGGGTTTGACTTCAATGTGACCCTAATACTTGCCCCGGGACATATGATTGAAGGGTTTATACATATACGGTATTCACGACATAATGGTTTTGGAATGATCCGTTCATTCGTTCTTAGTTGGGTTATGGTACGGAGCACTAGACTGGCTATGTGTTACCCGTACTCCTTAGTTTCTCCCATTGCCGACTAAGACGGACCTATAGAGTCGCGCACAAGGATATTTGATGGATAAAATATGTATTTATTATCTCTTCATTAATACTGGATATTGAATATCTAATTGGATTTATTTGATAAATCAAGCGGTCTTATGAATTGGAATTAATTACCGGGTGATTAATTTAATTCATAAATAATTATTTCTTGGAAATAAATTATTATAATTTGGTATTTGATAAAATTAATTAATTGTATTAATTAATTAAGTATAAATACATTTGAGATAAAACGAAGTGTACTTAACGTACGGTACACAAACCGAGTGGCTCGGTTAGTTTTTTTCACCAACCATAGTGGGCCACCCCCATCTTTCCTCCTCATCTTCCATGTTGCTTCATTTTCATGTGGGGTGTATTTAGTTTTATATAATGACATGAGGACAAATGGATGAGATTCCATATCTCATCATTTTGATCTTTTTTGTTATATAAAATGTACAAGTCTTTCATTTGATGAAACAACTTGGAAACACACACACAAAAAGGCTAGACCAGCCGTGAGCTTCAACAGGGAGAGGAAAAAAAATTATTTTCATTTTCTTGTTCATCTTTGAGAGAAAGAAAAGGAAAAAGAGAAGAGAAGAAAAAAATACTATATCAATTCCTAGCCCTCTTCTTCGAGAACGAATGATATATAATTTTTTCCGATCAATATATGACGCATGATAACATAGAGACACTGGTCATATTAGGTGTTTGATCATTCATCAAGCTAGAACGAATTGGATTCATGTTGGTGTTGGTGACCGGAAAAAGCTTTGCTCGGATTTTTCCTCAAGAAGATATTATCAAAGGTCTACGAGGGTATGACTTCTAAATTTTATCTTCATCCATTTATATTCATTTATACTATACTTAATCGATCCGTTTTGGGGTTTGGTTTTATCCAGTTGGACTGTTTTATTTTCCACTGTGTATCTCGATTTTATCACCGAATCCCATCAAATGACACATCGGGGAAACCTCTAACTATTCCCTATCTGGCGAGTTTGTTGATCGTCTTGAAGTTGATGTGACACATCCTCTTGTGCCATAGCCAGCTTTGATCTGCAGTGCCTTCGGAAACAAAATAAGGAACAGTGGAGCTCATAGGCTTCTAGTCAGCAATATACATGTTACCTAACCTGCTTCCTGTGAGGACGATTTCTTTGGTCTTGATGTATTTCACTCTACAGTGGTCTATATAGAATTTCACCGAGAACTGTTTGTCACAGAACTGGCTAATACTAAGTAGATTGTACTGTAGGCCTTCAACATAGGTTATGTCGTTGACTTTGAACTTTCATACAAGCAGGGTTCCCTTCCCTCTTGTTCTTCCTTTGGATTTGTCACCGAAGCGCACCTTTGGACCGCGACCTTCTACATAATCTGACAGTTTGCTTATATCTCCTATCATGTGTCGAGAACATCCACTGTCAAAGTACCAGATGTCCTTTCTTTTATATCGTGTAATAGAAGAGATTAAGTAGATTTAGGTTCCTTTTGATTGTTGGGTCTATGTATGTTAGTGCCTTTTGGTACCCAAGTTTGCCTGACAGCAATAAGTTTGTTGTAGGTTACTTTTGGTCTATTTTGCGGTGTCTACGTGAGGTAGGCACGTAGTCGCTGTAACCTTGATTATCATACATGTAAAATTTAGGGTTATTATTCTAGTATGATTAACTCCGCCTGTGATTATTGTTACGACATTCACTACCGGTCCCAAGCCCGGATAAAGGAGGAGAGTTGTGGTAGGTCTGTCGCAGCCAGCATAAAATACAGTCACATTTGATGGATATGAATCATAATTTGAATATCGTTGGGGTGTTTCCTTCGGAAGCGACGCGCTACACTTTTCAGGCCCGAGTGTAGTGAAAAATTTGCGAGGGTTTCTAGGTCGTCATCCAGAAGCGGCGCGCCATCTCTACGCCTGGGGATGGTGTCAAATAAGCAGGGGTGCGCTACACTTCTTAGACCCAGGTGTGGTGAAAAATTTGCAAGGGTTGCTAGGTCATCGCCCGGAAGTTTCATTTGAACAAGTAAACCAAAACCTCAAAAGGTCGTAATATAATGCATAAACAATTAGTAAAGTGTTTTACAAATCTCGGGAGTTTTAGAAACCATGAAAAAGCCTTTTTGAAACATTAGGGTCTCAGCCCAAATCTCGTTCCATATCACAGGAAGTTTAAAACGTATAAAACTCTTTTGGGGCTCCCAGTCCTGAGTTACAAAACTATTTCAAAATCAATTGGGTCTCGGCCCAAAAATCATTTCCAATAAAACATCCGTGAAACATTCATTTTTAAAAGTATCATTTTCAAATGCTCGAAAGCAGTTTCATATATTTAAAAATGATTTAACATGACTACATGTTCTTCTCAACAATCCACAGTCCTTCTCCCGACTACACAACTCTGTTTCCAAAATCTAACCGACATAGTGATTTCCAAAATCATAATTTCTCAAGATCATCAATCATGTCTCACTCTGTCATCTCATACTGTGAAGCATAATATCTTTCTGAATCTCAAAACATATCAACTTAGAACGGCAATAAATCTCAATGAAATTCAAAAATCCAAATACTTACAGATCGTGAAGCCGATGATTCCCCGTGATACTGGCACATGTCTCAACTCTAGAAAATACTCAACACAGATATTTACAAAACACACATTTTGCAAAATTAGTTCAACTCGAGAACACAACACATCTCTTTCTAGAGAATCACGTTAATACCATTTGGAAAAGTTACAACAACCCCAGTACTACACTGGTAATTCACATAACGTACAAGCCCGAGTGAACAACAAAAACTGACCGCTACAATATTTGTCAATCGACAACTCGAATGACGCGACAAAAACACGACCCAACTCGACCCGACTGCCTAGGTTTTCTCAACCTAAGCTCCGATACCATATTCTGTAACACCCACAGATTTAACCGGGAATATTACAGCGTCGTGGGCCCCGAGATGGAACCCACAAGGCTAAAGGAAATTTTCGCAAATATTTACAAATGTCCAAGAGTCTGAAGACAGTACTATCTAAAAATATTCGAAGACGTCATAAAACTCATTTATCAAAACCGTCGTAAAATCTCATTTGAAACCACAAGGCCCGAATAGCCAAAACTCAATAGTTTAGAAAACGATTTCCAAAGTAACTCAAGTTACCAGAAACTCAAGGTCATTTAAAAATACTCACGCACCAGAAAAGACAATAGTTAAAAGTACTCTAGCAGCAGAATACAACAATTGATCAGGAACTCAATGCACAAAACATGCCCTAGCCAGTATCCTCCGGGAAGCTCATCTCTTCACGACCGCTACAAGCTCGATATCCAAAGAACCTAAAAAGAAAGCCCACGACGGGGTCAGTCATAATATCTAACAATGATAACCGTCACATCACATTAATAATTACATACCAATGAGAATACAAAATAAAAATACGACCAATGTAATCTTATCGTCATAACTTTACTTACTCAAACAAATCTCGTCAGAATATCCATTAACACATTTCACATCTCGTACTCGATTAACCAATAAACTCGAACATAATATCTGTATTGTACCTCAAACAATACTCAAGATTCTCAAACTATCCAACTCACGATACGGAAATATACCAGTTCTGACCAATACGATCCATCGGATAGCATCATCAAATCCCAAGACTATAACTGATTGTCCATCAAGAGACAAGTACCAAAGGAAATACGGAACATACCTCAAGATATGAACTATCACGACAAAATCACGTCAGTCTAATCCAAGATCAGATCAACAACATAAGGACACGGTCCTAACATAAGACCTACAAATGCATACTCATATGACAACGTCAATATGATCACATCAATAACGACAATGTATACTTATGGCAAACCCATAATATACATATGCACAATATCAACACATGATAAAATCAATGATGCGAATCCACATGATTCCATCAACACAATACTGGGTAATCCAACGATCCAGCGCCCTCAGCATAGATCCCAAGATGATCCCGTCGGACCATAACGAGGTAGACATCTGATCCAGCGCCCTCAGCATAGATCACGTGATCTCACAGGATCAACACAACATAATATGATTATGCATACATATATGCAACTCAATATGTTCATCAACATGAACAACATATGAATCAAAACATGAACGACACTATGATGAAACAACTAGGACGACTTCATGTTCAGCAACATGAATGACAACCTGCATGATCAACAACATCAACGCTAAACCGAATCAAACTAAGATAATTGTCCCGTGTCCTTCAGGAGAAATCTCAATGTCAAATCATCACCAGCGATTATCCTCAATGTTTGGCGATCCAACGTACCATGGACTATAGATACTCATATCATTATCTTTATCGCAACGTAACCTTGATACCCGAATAGGACCGCAAAGCATGGTTCTAATCACCGATCAATAATCTCAACCTATTGAAGTAATCAAATAGCAACGATCTGATAACAATCAATAACCGACATAGCCAACCAATCAAACTCAACGGGTCAAAGATACCTCGATCAAACAACATAACTCAAACCATTTATAATACATGTTGAACCGAAATTCAATAAACACCAATCAATTTAACCGATCGACAAACTCAACGATTTCACAATATCTCGATTAGGCACAAGTCCGAACAATCCAACTTAAACAATTGCGAATTTATAACCAAAATATGATTACGGATGCGAATGTAAAGGAAATCATATTCGGTGATCAATCACAATCTTTCCGGATTCCAAATTGATATCATGATTCGTATTTCATCAAGAACATACGAATTCTACCACTACAATCAACGAACATTCGATCTTCATGTCTAAAAATACCGATAATTCAATATACGATCGTCTTGCTATGTTAAATTCATAAAGGAGTTCCTCAAGAACACTAAATGATTCAAAACCATGTTCATAGCCATAAAAACAACGTAATTCGATATCCTCTAACCTATAAACAATCCTCATTCATAATTCAAGGTGTATATTATCATGTTCTTCAACATACGACCTTCCTAACATCAAAAATTGCAACAACAATACCAAGAACATCAAGAACTCTATGATTTCATAATCATAATCAACATATTCAAGACATAATCAAACATATCATCATCTTCCTAACAAGACCATAATCATCTTCATACGAATCATTCATCAACAACAACATCAAAAATCCGAAATTCAAGAGAGGATTATCCAGCATACCTCTTAGAAGATGAAAAACACATGGAATCACTTCACGAATCATCAATAGCTCCATATCCAAGCCTCAATCCCATGTTTCCAAGCTCAAAATCGACTTAGAGGAACTGAAAATGCCATCTCTGAGTGTTTGTAGGAGAAGAACGAAATGAAATGTCCAAGGGAAATGAAAGACGGGCGTTCTCTTATCAAACATTTTTGTTCGTTACGTACGTAACATGTCCTTCTTAACGTACGTAACAACCTATTACGTGTGTTATCTTACCTTGATAGCGTACGTAATGGCAGTCCAGAGTTAACTGACCTATTTTGTGAACTTCCTTACGTATGTAACACTTTCACCATAACGTACGTAATACGTACGTTGACTTGCTACAGTAAAATCTCATATTACGTACATAATACTCCCTGTATAGCGTACGTAATACGTAGTTGACTTTCCCCAGCATGTTCCTCGCCGAAAGACGCCGACCACGGGTCCCACATGTCGGCCACAAGTCTGATTCCCTTTGTTACGTACGTAATACATTAGCCATAACGTACGTAACACTATCAATTTAACGTACGTTAGCTCTGAAATTTAGCATACATAATGGCCTATATACTTAGCCAAAAATCCAACTGTTCCTGTTCGTCTCGACATACCAGATACGTATACACATACTGAATACATATACTGAATCCAATACTATTCTCATACGATATACCCAATATCAAAAGTGCGATAACCTAATACACGATATCCTCAATTGTAACTGTCTACCAAATACGACAATTCTACAAGTACAGTTGCCTTAGTCTTTCAATTATTTTATCCATACTATACAGATTCCATCCTGTACAATATAACTCGGATAAAATAACATTAAACAATCGCAGTAGAATTTTAGGATATTACATTCTACCCCACTTAAGAAAAGTTTCGTCCTCGAAACTTGCAATCCGTCACAAAGACAAACAAACCGTTCAACCAAAATATCCTGAAACCATCACGACAACGATCAATCATCATCATTACTAAATAACCAAAACCGCATACTTACAAATGCGCAAAGTCGACGATCTCGTGAGATACTAGTAAGTGATTCACTGTAAAGCCTCAATACGCTTAAAATCCTAATTCCCTGAGTCTCAATAAAATTATATCATCGTCGGATGAAATAATCTATCCGCACCAAATCTTGTCTGCCTAATCGCACAATAAAGTCCCAATTCTGATCAGACGAATAATACACGATACATCTGTGAAACAACTGCCCAAAATAATGACAGCCAATCTTGAAACATTGACACAAATTTCGAACACTTATACGATCATTATCAATGATCAACCAACAAATTAACCGAGAAGACCATCGATATGATATCTCCAATACGATTAATCCAATGGTCAAAACACAACTGAGAATATAATCAACATGATAAACTCCAATATGACCAACCAGAGGTCAAAACACAGTCGAGAATATCATCAACATGATAAATCATTTCCTGGATGACATAAATCATTTCCTCGTGCATGGCCGCAAGATGGGCTTCCATCCTGATTCTCCATTCATCAAACTCATTAATCGAAAACATAGGAACCTTATTTATCATAAATGAGTCCATTTTATACATGGAATGATGAAAGTATAAAACGAAGTTTTTGAAAACTAGTGATTATGGGATCTAATTCAGTTAAAATCGACTGATTCTTTTTAGAAATAACCGCTCCGATACCACTTGTTGGCCACTAAGTATACAATAAATAGCTTAAAAAGTAAGAGCGCAATAAGCCGTACAATTTTCGAAGTTAATTGCATAGCAGAAGTCTGTTTGGTGAGTTGCTGTAAATACAGCAACTAGGTGTTCTCCTCTTTGCTTGATGTGTTCAGGGTTTTACAATATATACCAATAAATCACAATAGAATGAAAACAGTAAAGACAGAAGGTAATAACACAGTTTAAAGTCGTTTGAGATAAACCCTTCTACGTCCATTGGTCCTCCACACAGGAGTAAAGAGTTTATTAAAATCACTACGTACCCAACTACATGACTTTAATTAAACTTGTCTCTATATCGTTCACACAGATTGATACAGGGACTGTAGGTTTTGCCGTATACACAGATTGGCTTAAAGCTCTTTCTGACTCGCTTCTTTTCACACAGATTGAAGCTTCGTCTTCAATGCTGTTCTTCCCACACAGGTCAGAATATGCAAGGATCCTTAGTCCATACAGGGCTAATGATAATCTCAACGGTAAGGGTTGAACAAATCTCAAACAACAGCTTTATCTTTGATGAACAATCGATGTATGCTGTGCTGTTTGCGTTGAGGACTTAGTATATTTCTTCGCTTGGATACTACTGTATGCTCATGAAATATACTGCCCTTGAATAGCAAGATTGTCAGAGTAATCTTGTCAGAATATACGCGATAATGAATAGCTTCTAGTGTCTTCTAAATTCCTCTTGCTTGGGGCTATTTATAACCTTGGAAATGTATCCATTATAAATGTACCCATTGTTGGTTGGTGAGATGTTTATGTCTGTCTCTTGATTGGCGGCTGCTGAATGTTTGAATTAAAGCAGATCACATTTAATGCTTCATACATCCTTTCTGTCTTTGAATTAAATACTCTTCAGACCGTTCAGACTTGTCTCTCTCCGGCTGCATTAAATGTTGTTCTATCAGCAATAAATATTGCTTTAACCGTGAATACTTTATGAATAAACAATGTTTATGTCACAACAGTTTAAAGCTTTTTATGTTCTATCTTGTTGGATGTGTTTTACATTTCCAAAGTAAAACATCTTCAAACTGTATTAAGTTTCTTTGCTGTATGAAGTAGGCTCTGTAGGATAGATTGTAGAAGATCTCTTTGCTGTATGGACGGGTTGTATGGAGAGTCCTAACAGCTTCCATACTTAATAACATTCTGACTCCTTTAAGACTTCTTGCTGTATGTTGGCAATTTATCAAAATATGAATGTTTACCCCAACACTGCCAAGGAGTTCTCAAGGATCCTAGCGGAAGGAAAGCTCCCACTTCAAATCTAGCTGAAATCGAAGATTCAGAAGGGTGAACGGCTAACCCACCCAGAAGACTGGATTTTCTCCTATGATGTCTCCCAAGAAGGAAGGACCATCTATAAGGATCAAGGAAGAGACTCTCTAGTCAACTGGTGGAAGGGAATCGAGCATGACCCCTCTCGAAAGACTTGGAAGCATCAGTACTATAGGGGATAAACTTCTATTAGTTGTACTTAATTTTTCCTATAATTATTTCCAATGTATATTTTCAATTCCAACAGCACTATAATCCATTTATCAATAAAAATACCTTTTACCTCAAAATATTACAGCTCGTGTCTATTGTTACTACTTTGATTACGTTTTATACTGAAATGTTTTACTAAGTAGAAAACCTTGATAAGTCTCAAGCTGTAACTTGTCTGTGAATGGTTCATAGATTAAGTTGTATTCAAATAGTGTTACTTCTTGTAATATTGTGCCTACGAGCCAATCATAATTTAAGTTGTAATACACTTAGTCCCGTAGGATTTATAATTGTAGAACTTGCTTGCGATCAGTTCAAATTTTTAGTCTAAGACTCGAAGATCAGATCATTCGACAGAAGACTTGATGACAGCCTCTCTTTATTAGAAGTTTTGGCAATATCAAAAAGGGTGAAATTGTTTGAAAAAATCTTATATATGTTTTGATAAATGCCGCATACAGCAAGATCTTTAGAATATTAGCCAAGTATGACGTTGTTAGGAAAACTTCAAGAAACATACAACGAGTCAAGAGTCAATTCCTACATCTTAGTCTTCAAGAAACAGAAAGATGAAGATGTTGGCTATAGCAAACTGTTAGGAATACTTGTTAGATTTTGATGATGTCATTAATGTAATTCAAATGTTTATTACTTGGCAAAAAATGTAAGGAAGAACCAAATGAGTATCTTCCATAGGCCAAATTAGGTTAAGTTAAATACTTGGCAAAATGTAAAGAAGAACCAAATGAGTATCTTCTATAGGCCAAATAAGTTAGGCTCAAACCGGCTAAGTACAAAAGTATAGATAAGTACATCAGAGAAGTACAGCCGAGTCAAGTCAGAGAAGTTCTCGTCAACAAAAATTCATCAGAGATGTTTGACCAGACTGCAGTCAAGTGACTTCAGACAAGTCATCTGATCAGGCGAGTCTCAAACAGTCACCATCAGAGAAGTCCAAACTGCAGAGAAGATGACTGTACATAAGCCAACTTGATTTATGAGAGATCAGCCAAGTACTCCAAGTCCACGTCAGCATGCGTTGAATAATCAAATATTACGGGAAGTTACATGCAAGCGTGAAGAGACAAATTGGAGAGATTCCCGCAAGGATATGAATTAAATAATTCATCCAGACCTACCACTGAAGACTTTAATCTTATTGTATTCAAAAGATTCAGCGCCTCACATGCAAAGTCTTCACAACGGTCGAAAGATGGATTAAAATATGGGAATCCAGCCTTGCAACTATCAGAAAAATAAACAAAGAAGTCTACTTCTCCAACGGACGGATTTGTTACAATATTTGCAACGGCTATGAAGGATGATCAAAGATCGACACCTATATATATCCGAAGATTTGAAGATGAGCAGTACGATGCGAACAAAACTCTCAAGCAACCAAAGTTATCAAAGAATTCAAAGCAAACACATAGCATCGTGAAAAGAGCAGTACTCAAAGTTCTTATCTTGAAGAAAGCTCTTAGTTGGAGAATACAAACACTCTTGTCTTAAAACCTGAGTTCGGGGTACTTCACTGGTTGAAGTTACGAGACTGATAGGCATCCAAGGATTTGAAGAATCAAGTGGTGCTAGGCAGTCAAAGAGGAGTTGCAACGATATGATTTCCACTGGTTGGAAGTTGTTGTAGCTAAGTAGTAGAATCACTGTAATCTTTATCACTGGTTGAGAATTATAGTGGATTCATCTCCAACTGGTTTGGAGAATGTGGATTCGTAGAGGATTACCCCACCTATGAGACTACTATAAATTTCCTGCGTGTTTTACTGTTTTCAGCATCACACTTAACTGTTGCATTCATTCATTACTGTTCCATTGCTTAGTCTTGATTTCTTCATCAACTAATTTCCGCATATCTATCAGTTGAGAAACTCACTCTTCGTGAAAAAGAGTTTAAGAGTTTCAATAAGTCTATTCACCCCCCCTAGACGTATTCATGGACGACTTGTGACCTACAAGTGGTATCAGAGAGGTTAGTTCATTTATTTCACGAACCAGATCCATATATCGAGGATATATACTTTTTTTTAACTCTCATTGTAAAATGGAACATATGCAACAAATGCATTCTAGATTACCTATGTTTTCAATTGACGAGTATGATCTTTGGAAGATAAGGATGCAGGCACACTTATCCTCAATCCATGATGACATGTGGTGTATCATAGAGGACGGCCCGTTCATATTCGAGAAGGACAACACTCCTGAGGAGATTGCAGCTGGGAAGCCTGAAAAGATCGCAAAGACGTGGACGGAGCTGACCCCAGAAGATAGGAAGCTGTCCAACCTAGACAACCGTGCCAGAGATGTGATATACCAAACCCTTGACAAATCAACAATGGTCAAGATTAAAAATTGCAAAAATGCGAAGGAGATTTGGGATACCCTTGCTGTGATGTGCGAAGGTACCGAGCTAATAAAAGAAAACAAGTTGTCAATCGCTACCCAGAAGTTTGAAAACTTCAAGATGAAAACCGGAAAATCCATAGACCAGGTGGACACAAGGTTCACAGAGATCATCAACGAAATCAATTCTCTGGGAAAATCCTATGGCAATAGGGAGATGGCCCTGAAGGTTCTGAGATCACTCAACCCAGAGTGGAATATGAAGGCAGTAGCCATGAGGGAATCCAAAGACCTCAATAAAATCAAGATTCAAGAACTATTCTCTGACCTGAAGGCTTACGAATTCGAACTCCCAAGTTCATCATCAAACGAGCCTGCAGAGAACGGAATAGCGTTTGCAGCCGAGTCTCCCGCCAAAATCCTATCTGAAGTGAAACCTCCAAATCCACTCGATTTCAAGGAAGAGATGGCGTTCATCATGCAAAGGTTCAACAACTTCAGGAAAAATTACTCCAAATATAAAAAGAATTATAAGGAGAATCCCAGAAGAAACCAAAAAGACGGAAGCTGGAAGGTAGAGTGTTACAACTGCCATAAGACAGGACACATTCAAATCGACTGTCCTGATCTTATGAAGGAAGAGAGCAAGAAGGAGGTGAGCAGAAAAGAAGACCAAAGGAAGGCCCTCATCGGAGAAGATCAAGAGCGTGTAGAGTCAAGCAACGGATTCTTCTCTGATGATGATGATGAAGAGTATGATTGCCTAATGGCCAATCTAGCTGATGAAGAGGTAACATCAAAACCCTCTGTTTCAAATAATAGTTCAGCCATGTCACAAGATATGGACTTGCACGAATCTGTAAATCAGCTACTTAAAGATTTTGAGACACTAAAATCTGCACACCTATCTGTATCAGCCGAGAAGACTTAGCTGCAAGATGAGAATAGGCAGCTGGAAAATAATTTTGAAAAACTCAGCCTAGAATTGAATAAAGTAAAATCTGATCTTGAAAACCAGGCTGCAGTTAACTTGAAAAACCAGGCTGATGTCACTACAGCTGAGATAAAACGATTAACTGTTTTAAATAGTGAAAAATCAGCTGCACTTGCTCATGACAAAGCCGAATTTACTAAATTTACTCAGGTAAGTAAGACTCAGGCGCAGGAAATAACC
Source organism: Orobanche coerulescens (assembly GCA_033398695.1). Classification (NCBI taxonomy): domain Eukaryota; kingdom Viridiplantae; phylum Streptophyta; class Magnoliopsida; order Lamiales; family Orobanchaceae; genus Orobanche; species Orobanche coerulescens. The sequence goes on from CM065817.1 coordinate 70,716,211, forward strand.
TCCCTGAAGGTGTCTCTAACTCTGGACGAACTGTGTACTAATAAAAGGCCATTATATTCCAGATCAGGCCAGGGGTATGATCCTCACACTCCCTCTAGTTCTAAAACCACTTTCATTAAGGGAGAAACAATTGTCTCGTCTGCTGAGCCTATATACAAACCGGTATTTAAAGATAGGCAACAGCCAAGTTACAAGTCTAGGCTGCAGCCAGGGTTCACAAGGCAGCCACCAAGACAAGCGACTAGGCAATGGCCAAGGCAGAAGCAGCAGCCCAGAAAACATGCCCACTATTATCAAAAACTCCCCAAAAATAGATTTCAAAATGGGAGGGGCAAATGGAAACCTCAAGGTTATCCTAATTTTCAAAATGAACAAGTGTGGAGACCTCAAAGATTTAATAAATGGTCTCAGCCAAGGTTTAGAAATGGCTCACACTATCAATATTAAGAGGCATATCCGGTATACAATCCTAACAGAGGATACAGACCCAGACCTTACACACTCTATAGGGGTAATAACAACAATTTTCACAATCCAATGAGAAAATAATTCTCCAGGAAACCATATAACACTAGAAGACCCACACAGATTTGGGTACCTAAATCTCTGCTTGTATGATTGCAGAAAAGGTGGAAGGACTACTACCACATCTCCACAAAGTCAAACTTTGAAGGTGGAGAATAGTTAGTAATAATAACGAGATAATATTTCTTACCTCCCAAGATTATAGGGCCTACAGGACCGTAGAGGTCCATATGTATCATATCCACAACTCTATGGGTGGACATGTATGATTTGCTTTTCAGGGTAGTTTTGACTTGTTCGCCTTTCTGACAGGGTCCGCAGACGCTGTCTTTATGGAATGATGTTAGATATATGCCCACGAATGTCACTCAGCGGATGAGAGAGTGAGAGAATTGTATTGTTATTATGAATATTACATTAAATAAGGCATTTATTATTTCTATATTATTGTATATCACAGTCATTGTGATTTGGTATATAAAATAATAGTCCTTGCATTTGAGAGCAAACATTCTATTTCTTATGGAGATAAGGAGATAGGCACTGGAAGTGTTTAGGACTCGAATGCTTAACTTGTTCGCAAGTCGATAAAACTTAACTGGGCAGTGAGTTTAGACAAGACTTGTATAACGTGTACTTTGACATGTAGTGTGCCTGTCTTCACTGAGGGGTTAGTGGGAGCACACATTATAGGTATGCTAATGGGATTAGTATACTCGAATACGACTCAACTCGATTCAGACACATTGATATCACTCAAGGATTGTCAATGACTGAATCGAAAGATTGTGCAAGGTATACGTGGACCTTTGATTTGAGGTTTCAGTAGGATATGTGCTTCTGACATTAAGTTAGTCATTAGAGTAGTTCGATCCAATCGCCGGTTGGTGGGATCAACCACAAAATGCAACTTAGTGGACAAATAGCAGTCTCTACTGAATATCAAGATAGGATTTCTTTCTCCTGTTAGTGAGTAGGTAAATGTCCTATGCGGTTAATGGCAAATGAGATCATAAGTCTTTGGCCAAAGAAGTTAGAGCTAGTTGTATTTGGTACACAAGAGCTCTGTGATCTCGATTTGTATTAAAAAATGCATAGAGTCAAGATACAATAGGGTTTGACTTCAATGTGACCCTAATACTTGCCCCGGGACATATGATTGAAGGGTTTATACATATACGGTATTCACGACATAATGGTTTTGGAATGATCCGTTCATTCGTTCTTAGTTGGGTTATGGTACGGAGCACTAGACTGGCTATGTGTTACCCGTACTCCTTGGTTTCTCCCATTGCTGACTAAGACGGACCTATGGAGTCGCGCACAAGGATATTTGATGGATAAAATATGTATTTATTATCTCTTCATTAATACTGGATATTGAATATCTAATTGGATTTATTTGATAAATCAAGCGGTCTTGTGAATTGGAATTAATTACCGGGTGATTAATTTAATTCATAAATAATTATTTCTTGGAAATAAATTATTATAATTTGGTATTTGATAAAATTAATTAATTGTATTAATTAATTAAGTATAAATACATTTGAGATAAAACGAAGTGTACTTAACGTACGGTACACAAACCGAGTGGCTCGGTTAGTTTTTTTCACCAACCATAGTGGGCCACCCCCATCTTTCCTCCTCATCTTCCATGTTGCTTCATTTTCATGTGGGGTGTATTTAGTTTTATATAATGACATGAGGACAAATGGATGAGATTCCATATCTCATCATTTTGATCTTTTTTGTTATATAAAATGTACAAGTCTTTCATTTGATGAAACAACTTGGAAACACACACACAAAAAGGCTAGACCAGCCGTGAGCTTCAAGAGGGAGAGGAAAAAAAATATTTTCATTTTCTTGTTCATCTTTGAGAGAAATAAAAGGAAAAAGAGAAGAGAAGAAAAAAAATACTATATCAATTCCTAGCCCTATTCTTCGAGAACGAATGATATATAATTTTTTCCGATCAATATATGACGCATGATAACGTAGAGACACTGGTCATATTAGGTGTTTGATCATTCATCAAGCTAGAACGAATTGGATTCATGTTGGTGTTGGTGACCGGAAAAAGCTTTGCTCGGATTTTTCCTCAAGAAGATATTATCAAAGGTCTACGAGGGTATGACTTCTAAATTTTATCTTCATCCATTTATATTCATTTATACTATACTTAATCGATCCGTTTTGGGGTTTGGTTTTATCCGGTTGGACTGTTTTATTTTCCACTGTGTATCTCGATTTTATCACCGAATCCTATCAAATGACACATCGGGGAAACCTCTAACTATTCCCTATCTGGCGAGTTTGTTGATCGTCTTGAAGTTGATGTGACACATCCTCTTGTGCCATAGCCAGCTTTGATCTGCAGTGCCTTCGGAAACAAAACAAGGAACAGTGGAGCTCATAGGCTTCTAGTCAGCAATATACATGTTACCTAACCTGCTTCCTGTGAGGACGATTTCTTTGGTCTTGATGTATTTCATTCTACAGTGGTCTATATAGAATTTCACCGAGAACTGTTTGTCACAGAACTGGCTAATACTAAGTAGATTGTACTGTAGGCCTTCAACATAGGTTATGTCGTTGACTTTGAACTTTCATACAAGCAGGGTTCCCTTCCCTCTTGTTCTTCCTTTGGATTTGTCACCGAAGCGCACCTTTGGACCGCGACCTTCTACATAATCTGACAGTTTGCTTATATCTCCTATCATGTGTCGAGAACATTCGCTGTCAAAGTACCAGATGTCCTTTCTCTTATATCGTGTAATAGAAGAGATTAAGTAGATTTAGGTTCCTTTTGATTGTTGGGTCTATGTATGTTAGTGCCTTTTGGTACCCAAGTTTGCTTGACAGCAATAGGTTTGTTGTAGGTTACTTTTGGTCTATTTTGCGGTGTCTACGTGAGGTAGGCACATAGTCGCTGTAACCTTGATTATCATACATGTAAAATTTAGGGTTATTATTCTAGTATGATTAACTCCGCCTGTGATTATTGTTATGACATTCACTACCGGTCCCAAGACCGGATAAAGGAGGAGAGTTGCGGTAGGTCTGCCGCAGCCAGCATAAAATACAGTCACATTTGATGGATATGAATCATAATTTGAATATCGTTGGGGTGTTTCCTCAGAAGCGACGCGCTACACTTTTCAGGCCCGAGTGTAGTGAAAAAATTGCGAGGGTTTCTAGGTCGTCATCCAGAAGCGGCGCGCCATCTCTACGCCTGGGGATGGTGTCAAATAAGCAGGGGTGCGCTACACTTCTTAGACCCAGGTGTGGTGAAAAATTTGCAAGGGTTGCTAGGTCATCGCCCAGAAGTTTCATTTGAACAAGTAAACCAAAACCTCAAAAGGTCGTAATATAATGCATAAACAATTAGTAAAGTGTTTTACAAATCTCAGGAGTTTTAGAAACCATGAAAAAACCTTTTTGAAACATTAGGGTCTCAGCCCAAATCTCGTTCCATATCACAGGAAGTTTAAAACGTATAAAACTCTTTTGGGGCTCCCAGTCCTGAGTTACAAAACTATTTCAAAATCAATTGGGTCTCGGCCCAAAAATCATTTCCAATAAAACATCCGTGAAACATTCATTTTTAAAAGTATCATTTTCAAATGCTCGAAAGCAGTTTCATATATTTCAAAATGATTTAACATGACTACATGTTCTTCTCAACAATCCACAGTCCTTCTCCCGACTACACAACTCTGTTTCCAAAATCTAACCGACATAGTGATTTCCAAAATCATAATTTCTCAAGATCATCAATCATGTCTCAGTCTGTCATCTCATACTGTGAAGCATAATATCTTTCTGAATCTCAAAACATATCAACTTAGAACGGCAATAAATCTCAATGAAATTCAAAAATCCAAATACTTACAGATCGTGAAGCCGATGATTCCCCGTGATACTGGCACATGTCTCAACTCTAGAAAATACTCAACACAGATATTTACAAAACACACATTTTGCAAAATTAGTTCAACTCGAGAACACAACACATCTCTTTCTAGAGAATCACGTTAATACCATTTGGAAAAGTTACAACAACCCCAGTACTACACTGGTAATTCACATAACGTACAAGCCCGAGTGAACAACAAAAACTGACGGCTACAATATTTGTCAATCGACAACTCGAATGACGCGACAAAAACACGACCCAACTCGACCCGACTGCCTAGGTTTTCTCAACCTAAGCTCCGATACCATATTCTGTAACACCCACAGATTTAACCGGGAATATTACAGCGCCGTGGGCCCCGAGATGGAACCCACAAGGCTAAAGGAAATTTTCGCAAATATTTACAAATGTCCAAGAGTCTGAAGACAGTACTATCTAAAAATATTCGAAGACGTCATAAAACTCATTTATCAAAACCGTCGTAAAATCTCATTTGAAACCACAAGGCCCGAATAGCCAAAACTCAATAGTTTAGAAAACGATTTCCAAAGTAACTCAAGTTACCAGAAACTCAAGGTCATTTAAAAATACTCACGCAGCAGAAAAGACAATAGTTAAAAGTACTCTAGCCGCAGAATACAACAATTGATCAGGAACTCAATGCACAAAACATGCCCTAGCCAGTATCCTCCGGGAAGCTCATCTCTTCACGACCGCTACAAGCTCGATATCCAAAGAACCTAAAAAGAAAGCCCACGACAGGGTCAGTCATAATATCTAACAATGATAACCGTCACATCACATTAATAATTACATACCAATGAGAATACAAAATAAAAATACGACCAATGTAATCTTATCGCCATAACTTTACTTACTCAAACAACTCTCGTCAGAATATCCATTAACACATTTCACATCTCGTACTCGATTAACCAATAAACTCGAACATAATATCTGTATTGTACCTCAAACAATACTCAAGATTCTCAAACTATCCAACTCACGATACGGAAATATACCAGTTCTGACCAATACGATCCATCGGATAGCATCATCAAATCCCAAGACTATAACTGATTGTCCATCAAGAGACAAGTACCAAAGGAAATACGGAACATACCTCAAGATATGAACTATCACGACAAAATCACGTCAGTCTAATCCAAGATCAGATCAACAACATAAGGACACGGTCCTAACATAAGACCTACAAATGCATACTCATATGACAACGTCAATATGATCACATCAATAACGACAATGTATACTTATGGCAAACCCATAATATACATATGCACAATATCAACACATGATAAAATCAATGATGCGAATCCACATGATTCCATCAACACAATACTGGATAATCCAACGATCCAGCGCCCTCAGCATAGATCCCAAGATGATCCCGTCGGACCATAACGAGGTAGACATCTGATCCAGCTCCCTCAGCATAGATCACGTGATCTCACAGGATCAACACAACATAATATGATTATGCATACATATATGCAACTCAATATGTTCATCAACATGAGCAACATATGAATCAAAACATGAACGACACTATGATGAAACAACTAGGACGACTTCATGTTCAGCAACATGAATGACAACCTGCATGATCAACAACATCAACGCTAAACCGAATCAAACTAAGATAATTGTCCCGTATCCTTCAGGAGAAATCTCAATGTCAAATCATCACCAGCGATTATCCTCAATGTTTGGCGATCCAACGTACCATGGACTATAGATACTCATATCATTATATTTATCGCAACATAACCTTGATACCCGAATAGGACCGCAAAGCATGGTTCTAATCACCGATCAATAATCTCAACCTATTGAAGTAATCAAATAGCAACGATCTGATAACAATCAATAACCGACATAGCCAACCAATCAAACTCAACGGGTCAACGATACCTCGATCAAACAACATAACTCAAACCATTTATAATAAATGTTGAACCGAAATTCAATAAACACCAATCAATATAACTGATCGACAAACTCAACGATTTCACAATATCTCGATTAGGCACAAGTCCGAACAATCCAACTTAAACAATTGCGAATTTATAACCAAAATATGATTATGGATGCGAATGTAAAGGAAATCATATTCGGTGATCAATCACAATCTTTCCGGATTCCAAATTGATATCATGATTCGTATTTCATCAAGAACATACGAATTCTACCACTACAATCAACGAACATTCGATCTTCATGTCTAAAAATACCGATAATTCAATATACGATCGTCTTGCTATGTTAAATTCATCAAGGAGTTCCTCAAGAACACTAAATGATTCAAAACCATGTTCATAGCCATAAAAACAACGTAATTCGATATCCTCTAACCTATAAACAATCCTCATTCATAATTCAAGGTGTATATTATCATGTTCTTCAACATACGATCTTCCTAACATCAAAAATTGCAACAACAATACCAAGAACATCAAGAACTCTATGATTTCATAATCATAATCAACATATTCAAGACATAAACAAACATATCATCATCTTCCTAACAAGACCATAATCATCTTCATACGAATCATTCATCAACAACAACATCAAAAATCCGAAATTCAAGAGAGGATTATCCAGCATACCTCTTAGAAGATGAAAAACACATGGAATCACTTCACGAATCATCAATAGCTCCATATCCAAGACTCAATCCCATGTTTCCAAGCTCAAAATCGACTTAGAGGAACTGAAAATGCCACCTCTGAGTGTTTGTAGGAGAAGAACGAAATGAAATGTCCAAGGGAAATGAAAGACGGGCGTTCTCTTATAAAACATTTTTGTTCGTTACGTACGTAACATGTCCTTCTTAACGTACGTAACAACCTATTACGTGTGTTATCTTACCTTGATAGCGTACGTAATGGCAGTCCAGAGTTAACTGACCTATTTTGTGAACTTCCTTACGTATGTAACACTTTCACCATAACGTACGTAATACGTACGTTGACTTGCTATAGTAAAATCTCATATTACGTACATAATACTCCCTGTATAGCGTACGTAATACGTAGTTGACTTTCCCCAGCATGTTCCTCGCCGAAAGACGCCGACCACGGGTCCCACATGTCGGCCACAAGTCTGATTCCCTTTGTTACGTACGTAATACATTAGCCATAACATACGTAACACTATCAATTTAACGTACGTTAGCTCTGAAATTTAGCATACATAATAGCCTATATACTTAGCCAAAAATCCAACTGTTCTTGTTCGTCTCGACATACCGGATACGTATACACATACTGAATACATATACTGAATCCAATACTATTCTCATACGATATACCCAATATCAAAAGTGCGATAACCTAATACACGATATCCTCAATTGTAACTGTCTACCAAATACGACAATTCTACAAGTACAGTTGCCTCAGTCTTTCTATTATTTTATCCATACTGTACATATTCCATCCTGTACAATATAACTCGGATAAAATAACATTAAACAATCACAGTAGAATTTCAGGATATTACATTCTACCCCACTTAAGAAAAGTTTCGTCCTCGAAACTTGCAATCCGTCACAAAGACAAACAAACCGTTCAACCAAAATATCCTGAAACCATCACGACAACGATCAATCATCATCATTACTGAATAACCAAAACCGCATACTTACAAATGCGCAAAGTCGACGATCTCGTGAGATACTAGTAAGTGATTCACTGTAAAGCCTCAATACGCTTAAAATCCTAATTCCCTGAGTCTCAATAAAATTATATCATCGTCGGATGAAATAATCTATCCGCGCCAAATCTTGTCTGCCTAATCGCACAATCAAGTCCCAATTCTGATCAGACGAATAATACACGATACATCTGTGAAACAACTGCCCAAAATAATGACAGCCAATCTCGAAACATTGACACAAATTTCGAACACTTATACGATCATTATAAATGATCAACCAACAAATTAACCGAGAAGACCATCGATATGATATCTCCAATACGATTAATCCAATGGTCAAAACACAACTGAGAATATAATCAACATGATAAACTCCAATATGACCAACCAGAGGTCAAAACACAGTCGAGAATATCATCAACATGATAAATCATTTCCTGGATGACATAAATCATTTCCTCGTGCATGGCCGCAATATGGGCTTCCATCCTGATTCTCCATTCATCAAACTCATTAATCGAAAACATAGGAACCTTATTTATCATAAATGAGTCCATTTTATACATGGAATGATGAAAGTATAAAACGAAGTTTTTGAAAACTAGTGATTATGGGATCTAATTCAGTTAAAATCGACTGATTCTTTTTAGAAATAACCACTCCGATACCACTTGTTGGCCACTAAGTATACAATAAATAGCTTAAAAAGTAAGAGCGCAATAAGCTGTACAATTTTCGAAGTTAATTGCATAGCATAAGTCTGTTTGGTGAGTTGCTGTAAATACAGCAATTAGGTGTTCTCCTCTTTGCTTGATGTGTTCAGGGTTTTACAATATATACCAATAAATCACAATAGAATGAAAACAGTAAAGACAGAAGGTAATAACACAGTTTAAAGTCGTTTGAGATAAACCCTTCTACGTCCATTAGTCCTCCACACAGGAGTAAAGAGTTTATTAAAATCACTATGTACCCAACTACGTGACTTTAATTAAACTTGTCTCTATATCGTTCACACAGATTGATACAGGGACTGTAGGTTTTGCCGTATACACAGATTGGCTTAAAGCTCTTTCTGACTCGCTTCTTTTCACACAGATTGAAGCTTCGTCTTCAATGCTGTTCTTCCCACACAGGTCAGAATATGCAAGGATCCTTAGTCCATACAGGGCTAATGATAATCTCAACGGTAAGGGTTGAACAAATCTCAAACAACAGCTTTATCTTTGATGAACAATCGATGTATGCTGTGCTGTTTGCGTTGAGGACTTAGTATATTTCTTCGCTTGGATACTACTGTATGCTCATGAAATATACTGCTCTTGAATAGCAAGATTGTCAGAGTAATCTTGTCAGAATATACGCGATAATGAATAGCTTCTAGTGTCTTCTAAATTCCTCTTGCTTGGGGCTATTTATAACCTTGGAAATGTATCCATTATAAATGTACCCATTGTTGGTTGGTGAGATGTTTATGTCTGTCTCTTGATTGGCGGCTGCTGAATGTTTGAATTAAAGCAGATCGCATTTAATGCTTCATACATCCTTTCTGTCTTTGAATTAAATACTCTTCAGACCGTTCAGACTTGTCTCTCTCCGGCTGCATTAAATGTTGTTCTATCAGCAATAAATATTTCTTTAACCGTGAATACTTTATGAATAAACAATGTTTATGTCACAACAGTTTAAAGCTTTTTATGTTCTATCTTGTTGGATGTGTTTTACATTTCCAAAGTAAAACATCTTCAAACTGTATTAAGTTTCTTTGCTGTATGAAGTAGGCTCTGTAGGATAGATTGTAGAAGATCTCTTTGCTGTATGGACGGGTTGTATGGAGAGTCTTAACAGCTTCCATACTTAATAACATTCTGACTCCTTTAAGACTTCTTGCTGTATGTTGGCAATTTATCAAAATATGAATGTTTACCCCAACACTGCCAAGGAGTTCTCAAGGATCCTAGCGGAAGGAAAGCTCCCACTTCAAATCTAGCTGAAATCGAAGATTCAGAAGGGTGAACGGCTAACCCACCCAGAAGACTGGATTTTCTCCTATGATGTCTCCCAGGAAGGAAGGACCATCTATAAGGATCAAGGAAGAGACTCTCTAGTCAACTGGTGGAAGGGAATCGAGCATGACCCCTCTCGAAAGACTTGGAAGCATCAGTACTATAGGGGATAAACTTCTATTAGTTGTACTTAATTTTTCCTATAATTATTTCCAATGTATATTTTCTATTCCAACATCACTATAATCCATTTATCAATAAAAATACCTTTTACCTCAAAATATTACAGCTCGTGTCTATTGTTACTACTTTGATTACGTTTTATACTGAAATGTTTTACTAAGTAGAAAACCTTGATAAGTCTCAAGCTGTAACTTGTCTGTGAATGGTTCATAGATTAAGTTGTATTCAAATAGTGTTACTTCTTGTAATATTGTGCCTACGAGCCAATCATAATTTAAGTTGTAATACACTTAGTCCCGTAGGATTTATAATTGTAGAACTTGCTTGCGATCAGTTCAAATTTTTAGTCTAAGACTCGAAGATCAGATCATTCGACAGAAGACTTGATGACAGCCTCTCTTTATTAGAAGTTTTGGCATTATCAAAAAGGGTGAAATTGTTTGGAAAAATCTTATATATGTTTTGATAAATGCCGCATACAGCAAGATCTTTAGAATATTAGCCAAGTATGACGCTGTTAGGAAAACTTCAAGAAACATACGAGTCAAGAGTCAATTCCTACATCTTAGTCTTCAAGAAACAGCAAGATAAAGATGTTGGCTACAGCAAACTGTTAGGAATACTTGTTAGATTTTGATGATGTCATTAATGTAATTCAAATGTTTATTACTTGGCAAAAAATGTAAGGAAGAACCAAATGAGTATCTTCCATAGGCCAAATTATGTTAAGTTAAATACTTGGCAAAATGTAAAGAAGAACCAAATGAGTATCTTCTATAGGCCAAATAAGTTAGGCTCAAACCGGATAAGTACAAAAGTATAGATAAGTACATCAGAGAAGTACAGCCGAGTCAAGTCAGAGAAGTTCTGGTCAACAAAAGTTCATCAGAGATGTTTGACCAGACTGCAGTCAAGTGACTTCAGACAAGTCATCTGATCAGGCGAGTCTCAAACAGTCACCATCAGAGAAGTCCAAACTGCAGATAAGATGACTGTACATCAGTCAACTTGATTTATGAGAGACCAGCCAAGTACTCCAAGTCCACGTCAGCATGCGTTGAATAGTCAAATATTACGGGAAGTCACATGCAAGCGTGAAGAGACAAATTGGAGAGATTCCCGCAAGGATATGAATTAAATAATTCATCCAGACCTACCACTGAAGACTTTAATCTTATTGTATTCAAAAGATTCGGCGCCTCACATGCAAAGTCTTCACAACGGTCGAAAGATGGATTAAAATATGGGAATCGAGCCTTGCAACTATCAGAAAAATAAACAAAGAAGTCTACTTCTCCAACGGACGGATTTGTTACAAGATTTGCAACGGCTATGAAGGATGATCAAAGATCGACACCTATATATATACGAAGATTTGAAGATGAGCAGTACGATGCGAACAAAACTCTCAAGCAACCAAAGTTATCAAAGAAATCAAAGCAAACACATAGCATCGTGAAAAGAGCAGTACTCAAAGTTCTTATCTTGAAGAAAGCTCTTAGTTGGAGAATACAAACACTCTTGTCTTAAAACCTGAGTTCGGGGCACTTCACTGGTTGAAGTTACGAGACTTATAGGCATCCAAGGATTTGAAGAATCAAGTGGTGCTAGGCAGTCAAAGAGGAGTTGCAATGACATGATTTCCACTGGTTGGAAGTTGTTGTAGCTAAGTAGTAGAATCACTGTAATCTTTATCACTGGTTGAGAATTATAGTGGATTCATCTCCAACTGGTTTGGAGAAAGTGGATTCGTAGAGGATTACCCCACCTATGAGACTACTATAAATTTCCTGCGTGTTTCTTGCTTTCAAGATCACACTTAACTGTTGCATTCATTCATTACTGTTCCATTGCTTAGTCTTGATTTCGTCATCAACTAATTTCCGCATATCTATCAGTTGAGAAACTCACTCTTCGTGAAAAAGAGTTTAAGAGTTTCAATAAGTCTATTCACCCCCCCTAGACGTATTCCTGGACGACTTGTGACCTACAAGTGGTATCAGAGAGGTTGGTTCATTTATTTCACGCACCAGATCCATATATCGAGGATATATACTTTTTTTAAACTCTCATTGTAAAATGGAACATATGCAACAAATGCATTCTAGATTACCTGTGTTTTCAGTTGACGAGTATGATCTTTGGAAGATAAGGATGCAGGCACACTTATCCTCAATCCATGATGACATGTGGTGTATCATAGAGGACGGCCCGTTCATATTCGAGAAGGACAACACTCCTGAGGAGATTGCAGCTGGGAAGCCTGAAAAGATCGCAAAGAAGTGGACGGAGCTGACCCCATAAGAGAGGAAGCTGGCCAACCTAGACAACCGTGCCAGAGATGTGATATACCAAACCCTTGACAAATCAACAATGGTCAAGATTAAAAATTGCAAAAATGCGAAGGAGATTTGGGATACCCTTGCTGTGATGTGCGAAGGTACCGAGCTAATAAAAGAAAACAAGTTGTCAATCGCTACCCAGAAGTTTGACAACTTCAAGATGAAAACCGGAAAATCCATAGAGCGGGTGGACACAAGGTTCACAGATATCATCAACGAAATCAATTCTCTGGGAAAATCCTATGGCAATAGGGAGATGGCCCTGAAGGTTCTGAGATCACTCAACCCAGAGTGGAATATGAAGGCAGTAGCCATGAGGGAATCCAAGGACCTCAATAAAATCAAGATTCAAGAACTATTCTCTGACCTGAAGGCTTACGAATTCGAACTCCCAAGTTCATCATCAAACGAGCCTGCAGAGAACGGAATAGCATTTGCAGCCGAGTCTCCCGCCAAAATCCTATCTGAAGTGAAACCTCCAAATCCACTCGATTTCGAGGAAGAGATGGCGTTCATCATGCAAAGGTTCAGCAACTTCAGGAAAAATTACTCCAAATATAAAAAGAATTATAAGGAGAATCCTTAAGAAACCAAAAGCCTAAGTCGGAAGGTAGAGTGTTACAACTGCCATAAGACAGGACACATTCAAATCGACTGTCCTGATCTTATGAAGGAAGAGAGCAAGAAGGAGGTGAGCAGAAAAGAAGACCAAAGGAAGGCCCTCATCAGAGAAGATCAAGAGCGTGTAGAGTCAAGCAACGGATTCTTCTCTGATGATGATGATGAAGAGTATGATTTCCTAATGGCCAATCTAGCTGATGAAGAGGTAACATCAAAACCCTCTGTTTCAAATAATAGTTCAGCCATGTCACAAGATATGGACTTGCACGAATCTGTAAATCAGCTACTTAAAGATTTTGAGACACTAAAATCTGCACACCTATCTGTCAGCCGAGAAGACTTAGTCTGCAAGATGAGAATAGGCACTGGAAAATAATTTTGAAAAACTCAGCCTAGAATTGAATAAAGTAAAATCTGATCTTGAAAACCAGGCTGCAGTTAACTTGAAAAACCAGGCTGATGTCACTACAGCTGAGATAAAACGATTAACTGTTTTAAATAGTGAAAAAGCAGCTGCACTTGCTCATGTCAAAGCCGAATTTACTAAATTTACTCAGGTAAGTAAGACTCAGGCGCAGGAAATAACCTCCCTGAAGGCGTCTCTAACTCTGGACGAACTGTGTACTAATAAAAGGCCATTATATTCCAGATCAGGCCAGGGGTATGATCCTCACACTCCCTCTAGTTCTAAAACCACTTTCATCAAGGGAGAAACAATTGTCTCGTCTGCTGAGCCTATATACAAACCGGTATTTAAAGATAGGCAACAGCCAAGTTACAAGTCTAGGCTGCAGCCAGGGTTCACAAGGCAGCCACCTAGACAAGCGACTAGGCAATGGCCAAGGCAGAAGCAGCAGCCCAGACAACATGCGCACTATTATCAAAAACTCCCCAAAAATAGATTTCAAAATGGGAGGGGCAAATGGAAACCTCAAGGTTATCCTAATTTTCAAAATGAACAAGTGTGGAGACCTCAAAGATTTAATAAATGGTCTCAGCCAAGGTTTAGAAATGGCCCACACTATCAATATTATGAGGCATATCCGGTATATAATCCTAACAGAGGATACAGACCCAGACCTTACACACCCTATAGGGGTAATAACAACAATTTTCACAATCCAATGAGAAATTAATTCTCCAGGAAACCATATAACACTAGAAGACCCACACAGATTTGGGTACCTAAATCTCTGCTTGTATGATTGCAGAAAAGGTGGAAGGACTACTACCACATCTCCACAAAGTCAAACTTTGAAGGTGGAGAATAGTTAGTAGATTCCGGATGCTCGAGGCACATGACTGGGAACAAGAAGATGCTGACAAAATATACCAAAGAAAGAGGTCCAGACGTAACCTTTGGAGATAGATCTAGATGACAAACAAAGGGCTTTGGAGAGCTGCACCGAGGAAATATCGTTATATCCAAAGTTCACTATGTCAAAGGGCTCAAGTATAATCTCCTGAGCATCATCCAGTTTTGTGATGAAAAGAATTTAGTAGTCTTCACCATTTAGAAATGTATGGTGATAGATATCCTATCTGGAGAGGTGAAGCTACAAGGATTCAGAAGGAGATATGTCTACATGATAGATTGGAACACAGGAACTCCTAATACCTATTTTCTATCTAAGACAATAGCTGAGAATGGATGGATGTGGCACAAAAGATTATGTCATCTGAACTTCAGAGACATCAACAAAATTAGTTCTCAGAAGCTGGTCAGAGGACTTCCAGAGGAAACATTCAAGAAGGAAGCTCTCTGTGATGCGTGTCAGAAAGGAAAGCGGACCAGAGCATCATTCAAGACAGTCCAGCCTACAACCCTAACATCGAGGATCTTAGGTCTACTTTATATGGATCTATTTGGCCCTATCAAGCCGAGGACTCTAAGTGGCAGAAAGCATGCCCTAGTAGTAGTGGATTACTATTCAAGGTACACATGGATTATCTTCCTGTACAAGAAAAGTGAAACCTTGACCAAGCTACCTGAGCTGCTGAGAACGATTCAGAATGAGAAATCCCTCCCAATCATCAAGATCAGATCAGATAGAGGAGGCGAATTTCTCAATAAGGCGATCACTGATTAGAGCGATCAGAATGGAATCCAGCATGAGCACTCTGCAGCCAGGACCCCCCAGCAGAATGGTGTTGCCGAAAGAAGAAATAGAACCCTAAAAGAAGCAGCCAGGTCTATGATTGCAGAAGTAGACTCGCCAAGAGGTTCGGGTCAAGTCACAACATGACTTTCCATAGTCAGAACAAGAGTATGATAGTAGGGAGACATGGCAAAACTCCCTATGAGGTTTGGAATAACAGAACACCTACTGTTGCTTACTTCCATATTTTTGGTTGTAAGTGTTTCATCCACAACTGTAACACCCCCAGATCAAATCGGGAATATTACACGCCGCAGACCCTCTCCGTGAGGATACACCAGGCTAGACATCAACACAACACATTCCGAGAATACAACGAAAGACTTCCCGAGATATATTTAGAAAAAAAATAGATCAAGTCTTGAAAGTAGAAACAAAGCAAGTAAGCACTTTGAAAACATTTCCAAATCTCGGGAGTTTTGAAAACATTAGAAATTGAAAAGTTCTTAATTCCTCGAAAGTCATTTAGGGTCAGAGCCCCAAAGTTCATTTTCCAAAATGCAATTCCGTTAACAAAACACGGGGTCCACGACCCAACCATTCCGGTCACAAAACACAGGGCCTACGACCCGATCATCCACTGCAATTCACTTACAAGGACATATTACACATAACACATTATTCATATGCCATTCTAGCCAAGCACCAAGACTCGATATATAATGTCTCTCGACCCCAAGCACAAAGCATTGTGATACTCCGGACAATATCACAATTAACGAAAACAGCAACATCATCCTCAAGATGAAAACTACAACTGGTAACCCGCGGCCGTACCCCTTAGTATCGACCCCCAGACATCCCGTCGGACACTCCGGGTGGGAAACCACTTCCGCGGCCGTACCCCTTAGTATCGACCCCCAGACATCCCGTCGGACACTCCGGGTGGAAGTTCATCCACACACGCACCCAAGTCCACTTCCGTGGCCGTACCCCTTAGTATCGACCCCCAGACATCCCATCGGACACTCCGGGTGGAAGGAACAACACACACACATGTTCCAAAATCACAGTTGCAAACCACAAGCCTCGAAGGTCAATCACAGTATATATAGTCGAGGTACCTTAGTAGAATGGCCAATTCATCCAACATATACTCACAACCAAGTAACGATACGATTCATCCTAGAATTTCAACAATGCAGCTAGTACCAATAACATAGCAACGAGGGAAAATACCTATCCAACCACGCCGAACGACACAATGCGACAGGATCATCAATAGGCATACGTTCCATACATATCTCAAGGAAAGGTTAAGCTATAAATCCACAACGTCATAATCACACAAAACGATACCCCACACATACTTAGACAAGTATATTTAACAACGAAATCATACGAGTCATCTTTTAAGGATGTATTGAAAAGCATATCAATTCCTTTGAAAGTTAATTATAGGCATTCATAAATCACGTATCGTAAATTACCAACTAATATATCCACAAAACACGTAATGTATGGGCAAGATACTTGCCTCGATAATCGATACCGGACACTCCTACAATCATGGCTCAGTCGGGACACCTCGAACACCTACGATTCCCCGGCGAAGGAAAAGAATACACCCACGATCGAGAAGCTTGAAGAAAACTACGAACAGAAGGGTTCCGACTCGAGTTCTTCACACGAATTCGACCCTAACAACATATAATCAATAAATCATCGATCATACGAGGAAGAATAATCGTAGAATGCCCGAAAATCCCTCTATGACATTTTACCGGACACCTTCAAGGCGTCGATCAAGAACTCGACCAAAACAACGAATCGATAGGATCCAACCATGGAATAACAAGGGAAATGATACAATACATCTAAATAATCATCAATCCATCACAATCCAAAGTTAAATCGGATTAAACGGATGAAATCGAACAAAATACCCAAAATACCCAAAATTAGATTTCTAGAAAATCTGACCTGATTCGGTAGATCGGAGGATGTTATAGGATGGATGATTGATGATATGAACTCCAAGACTTCATGGATTGATTGTCCAACAACATTTTTCCATGATTCTTACACCTCAAGCCGCGGAAGACAAGTAGGAGAATGAGAAAAATGGATGAAAAACACGCTGCCAGGCCTTAAATAGCCGATCGCCGGCCGAAGTTACGTACGTAACCGGCCAAGGCTTACGTACGTAACCGAGTCACTGCCCCAAATCTGCCGGCCCGTTACGTACGTAACCGTCCAGGGCCTTACGTACGTAACCGGCCTTACGTACGTAACTGCCGAGCACTACCGGCCGTAACTCGGCTAGTGCCGGCCTGGGCCCGAACGACGGCCCGAACGACCCAGAAACCCGAACCTGAATATAAATCGAAGATAAGGTTACGAAGTACTCGCAAAGACGAACTCGAGCACTAAGAGAACACACGATTCCGACCACCCGAAGGCTCAAAATTCGACAACGGAAGGTAATTACCCCAAACTTTGGGAAATTACGAAAATGGCCCAAAACGTCCGAAAATCACGATACGTGATCGAATAACCAAACCGCAGTTCACAACACGTCTAACAAAGTTAAACGGACTTACGGGAAACTCGAAACAGTAATTTCGAACGAGATTCACGAGAATCGAACTCGAGTGCGGAAAAGTCATTAAAAAGCACGGAACTCAACAAAACGGCACCGAAACGAACTCGGATGTCAAAAAGTGTAGAATTAATCATTCTCATAATGACGAAACGGTCATGAGCAAGTCATCGAAACGGGCCTCCTCCGAAAAATGAAAATTACCGGAAATCCGAAATTGCGGATATTACATTCTACCCTCCTTAAAAGAAGTTTCGTCCCGAAACTTAAAACAAGTAGGGAGGAGCAATATCCCGCCAGGAAAACTCAACGAGATACACAAGAAACGCGTAACTTACGCCCAACGGCGAAACGTTACAAGCAGCGCAAAGGAATATACGGCGTGAAAACATGCTCCACGACGACCAACACAACGCCACCGGTAGAGACATAATAAAACCAACAAGTGATAAGCGTCATAAAACGGATAATACAATCGAGTCGATTATCTGAACAATCACAAAGCACAACGAACAAAAATCAACACGATTGACCAACCCAACGGTTCATCAATCAAAACGCGAGCCAAACGCTGAACAAATACGGAATTCCACTGCCCAAGGGTTGGAAGATCGAAAACGAGACTAATTTCCCAAACTTAAGGGAATTACGAAGGAGTCTGAATGTTCAACAATCACGAAACGAGATCAACAAAAACCGAACAATCAATGATCGAACCACAACGATCGAGTCAACAAAAATCGAATAATTATGTTCGGATCACGAAGAACAATAAGGTTCAACCGACAACTCCGAGGTTCACATCTCGACTCGAGACAAAACATGATTCGGTGAAAACAACAAGATGCGCACTCACATAAGATCCACAGGAAAGGGAATAGCAATTGAAAAGTCACAACGACAAACGAGTAATTCCGAAACAATACCACCCTCGTTCGATTAACAAAACTAAGGAACAGGGCAAGCTCAGAAAATGTTAACGAACCTAAACGAGTCGACAGAGTCGAAAATACAGAAGTTCAATGTCCGATCCACTTCGAATACAAGAACTAGTAGAACCGAAAAAAAAAATGTTACTTCCGAACAAGGTTCACAAGAATTGAACCGAACTCGGAAAGTCACAGCGATAACCAGATCGACCCAAAACAAGATCACAGCTCGTTCGAACGATGAAACCGGAATATAGAACAAGTTCAGAAAGTATCAACGAACACGAGTGAGCCGATAGAATTGAGAAAGAGAAAATGCAGGAGCCAAAAATAATACGGGTATTATATTCGACCTCTTCTAAAAGAAGTGTCGTTCCCGAAACTCACAACACGAAATCAAGGTGACAACACAACAAGCAACCGACATAAACATCCTTCAAAGGCCTCTCAAAGTCGATTCTGATGACTATGCTAAGCGCGAACTCCAGAAGTCTCGGTAACCAATTCACAAAACTGAATTCTGTGTCCCTCGAGTCCACACTTGAAATGTGTTACCAACGAGAAGGACAATTTACACGTGCATGCCCCGGCACATCACGGTTGAAACACCTCGGCTCGGCATACCGAAAATACAATGGGGCATAAAGTCGCAAAACAACATAGCGGAGATGCCAACTCAGCACAACAAAGAATCATAACACATATCATATACTGTTGGGATTCGGTGCCTAAAACGAAGGCCCAGCGGAAGCGGTAAAACGAAAATTAATTCGATCCGAATCCCTACGAGGATCGATCGAGCTACGTATATACGAACATATAAACGAAAATCAAGAGTCATAAGAAACTAACCCTCGAAGTCCGTTGATTAAATGGTAACCTTCTCTTGAGCTATTCCCCAAGCTTTAGTTTGATCTCTACGAGTTCAATCCGCTCCAAGCCCTTGAACGATCCAACGCCGAAAGCACCGCGTCTCTACTTGCCACGCGCCGGAAAAACGACCGGAATAACAACACTTGATTAACCTCTAAGGTTACGGCTAGAATCAAGTGATGAAGCTTGTATTACTACACTCTAAGTGTATAATATCTCTCTCTCAATATATCTTGAATTTTCTCCAAGAAAACTCAAGAACAAAAATGAAGAAGATGATGAAGACTTGAGAAAATGATTTTTCTCTCTCTCTTTCTCACTACTCACGGTTGGAAGCCTTTTCTAAAAGTTGAGTGAAGTGAGATCAAAGTCCTCTTGCCATTCTTATTCAACCCACATAAATCAAATCATATCACATGAGATTCCCCCACCAAGTCATAATCATCTATTAATAAAATGGAATTGAAGACTTGGTGGAAAGTAGGTGGAAGGAGGGCAGCCATCTAGAAGGTATCGGACGAGTTCGATCCGTTTCGAACTCCTGTGAGTCTAAACAGATAAACTCCAATTCCGTTCCAATGTATTTATATCGATTAATTAATCCAATTAATTAATCATATCAAATACATAATAACATAATTAATTTCTCCAAGAAATAATTATATTTATGAATTAAATTAATCACCCAAGAATTTATTTAATTCATTAGGTAAATAAATTAATTTATCCAATAAATTAATTTAGACATCCAATGTCCCAAAATCAATTAGACATCCAATGTCCAATAAATTAGATATCCAATATCTAATATTAATAATGAGAGAATAAGCTCGATTCATTCCGTCGTCAATCCTATTGCGCGACTCGGTAGGTCCGTCTCAGTCAGCAATGGGAGGAACCAAAGAGTAGTAGCACCACCTAGCCAGCCTGGCGGCCTACACTGTACCCCAACTGAGAACGAATGATGGGATCATTCAAGAACCATTCTGTCGTGAATACCAGTAAACGTATAAACCCTTCTTTCAAATGTCCCGATCAAGTTATAAGGTCACGATCAGTCAAACCCTATCTATACTTGACGCTATGAATGCGTTAATGCAAATCGAGATCATCGAGCTCTCGTGTATCTAATACAACTAGCTCCAATGCTTTGGCCAAAGACTTATGATCTCATCTGCCAATAACCGCATAGGACATATAACCCGCTCACTAACGGGAGAAAGAATTCTATCTTGGTATTCAGTAGGACCTGCTACTTGCCCATCAAGATGCACGTCGAGGTTGACCCCCGCCTTCCGGTTTATAGGGTCGAACTACTCTAATGAAAATCTTGACGTCACAAGCACATCCCTACTAAATTCTCAAGTCAAAGGTTCACGAATACCTATCACAACCTTTCGATTCCGTCATTGACTGTCCCGGAGTGAAATCCGTGTGACGAATCGAGGGTGAGTCGGTTCGAGTATACTAATCTAATTAGCATACCTATAACGTGTGCTCCCACTAACCATTAGTGTTCGACAGGCACTCTCCTTGTCAAAGAACACGTTATACAAGTCTTCACATAAACTTAACGCCCAGTCAAGTTTCATCGACTTGCGAACGATTAAGTATTTGAGCTATAAACCTTTCCAAAGGCCGACCCCTTATCCAATAAGGAGTGGAACATTTTGCTCTCAAATACACGGACTAGTTTCTACATGTATATTTACGAGTTAGGAATGCCAAGAACTACCGGTAAATAAAGAAACATTCATTTGCCTTATATAAATGGTTTACATAATTACAAGTACAATGCCCTCACTCAACAACCTCGAGTGGCATTCGAGGGCATACTCCTAACAATCTCCCACTTGCACTCAATGCCACACACTATGGTATCTAATACCCATGTTCTCCGGATGACGCTCCGTGCTAGTCCGAGAAAGTGGCTTGGTCGGTGGATCGGCGTTGTCGGCCGAGTCTACTCTATGCGGACAATGTATCCCTTGCGAACAAATTCTCTTACGAGATGATACTTCCTCTCAATATGTTTGGTGTTGTGAAACCTCGGCTCCTTGGCTGCGCTACGGCTCCGTCGTTGTCGCAATACGGAACAGCACTCGGACATGGTATCACTTGAAGTTCTCCCGAAACTTCTTAATCCGAACCCTTCCTTGGAAGCCTCCGAGGCCGCTTGATACTCGGCTGACAGTGGAATCGCGATCGCGCTTTGCTTGGCACTACGCCAAGATAATGCTCCTCCATTAAGAGTAAATATGTAGCCAGAAGTGGACATCGAGTCGTCCTTCAGTCCTTGGAAGTCCGAATCAGTGAATCCCACCACATCCAATTCTCCACCACCATACATCAGAATCATATCTCTAGTCCTTCTCAAGTACTTGAGAACGTTCTTTACGCCAGTCCAATGTTCCCTACCTGGGTTTGCCTAAAACCTACTCACCACGCTTACAGCATGCGCGATGTCAGGTCTTGTACACAACATAGCATACATAAGGCTACCCACGGCCGAAGCATATGGTATATTACTCATTTCCTTTCGTTGTTCCTCACTTTGAGGACACATCTTCAAGGTGAGTTTTATTCCATGTCGCATCGGTAGGAACCCTCTTTTAGAATCATCCATCTTAAATCGCTTTAAGATTTTGTCTATATAGAGGGCTTGGGAAAGACCTATTGTTCTCTTCGCTCTATCCCGGTAGAGTCGAATACCAATAATATAGGTAGCTTCTCCCAAGTCTTTCATGGAGAAATTACTCGAAAGCCAAGCTTTAACATAAATGAGCATTCCCACAACATTTCCTATTAGTAGAATGTCATCTACATATAGTACTAAGAATGCGATCTTGCTCCCACTAACCCTCTTGTATACACAAGGTTCCTCTTCATTTTGCACGAAGTCAAACTCTTTGTGCCTCGTCAAAACGAAGATTCCAACTACGCGACGCTTGCTTGATCCATAAATGGAGCAATGAAGCTTGCACACTTCGAATATCGACTTCGGATACAAAGCCTTTAGGCTGCTCCATATAGATTTCCTCCTCGAGGAATCCATTAAGGAAAGCCGTCTTTACGTCCATTTGCCATATCTCATAATCGTGGTAGCGGCTATAGCAAGCATCATGCGAATAGACTTGATCATGGCTACGGGCGAGAAGGTATCGTGTGTCGATCCCTTCCTTCCGGTATAACCCTTTGCCACTAGCACGGCCTTATAGGCGTCAACCTTGCCATCACCATCGGTCTTTCTCTTGTAGATCCACTTGTTCCCAATAGGCACTATGCCCTTGGGGCGGTCTACTAGAGTCCAGACTGATTGACATGCATCGAGTCTATCTCGGCTTCCATAGCTTCACGCCATTTCGCGGAGTCTACATCCACCATCGCTTGGTCATAGGTCGTCGGGTCGGTCTCTTGGCTATCACTTGGAACCTCATGGAGACCCGGCTCCTCCAAGTGCACAAGCCCATACCTCTCGAGTAAATGAGACACCCTACTAGACCTACGAGGTGGTTGTACTTGTGTTTCGAAAGTTCGGTTCGATTTCATGCACAGTGTCTCTCGAGGAGTTTCATTGTATTCTTCTAAAGAAATACTTCTACCCGCTCCGCCTTCTGAATGAACTCATCTTCCAGAAGTGTGCTTGTAAAGCAACAATGATCCTTCGATCTTCGGGCATGTAGAATAGATATCCCATCGTCCCAGACGGAATCCAATGAAACGTCCCTTCGCAGACCTAGCTTCCAACTTTTCCACCTTAGTCTTCTTGACATAGGCGGGACATCCCCAAATCCTAATATGATTAAGACTTGGTTTCCTTTCCTCCCACATCGTGTGGAGTTTTAGGAAACGGATTTGGAAGGACATCTGCTCAAGATATACGCGGCGATCAGAGTGCATACCCCATAGGTAAATCGGCAAGTCAAGATAGCCCGGCATGGAACGGACCATGTTCAACAGGTCCTTACTTCTTTCGACACACCATTTAAGCGAAGGGTACTGGAGGTGTTAGTTGTGAAACTATTCCATGTTCCTTAAGGAACTCGTCAAACTCCGTACTCATATACTCGCCACCTCGGTCCGACCGAAGTGCTTTGATATGATTACCGGTTTGTTTCTCGACTAGGGCCTTGAATTCTGGAATTTCTCAAAAGCCTCGGATTTATGTTTCATTAGGTATACATAACCATACCTAGTATGATCATCGTAAACGTAATGAAATATTGATATCCGTCACGTCGCTTCCAAAGCACCACAAACGCGTCGGTATGGATTAATCCCGATTTATCGGCTCTTTCAAAAGTCCCTGTGAAGGGGGACTTAGTCATTTTGCCTTTAAGGCAAGATTCACAAGTAGGAAAGGGATCCGATCCCAATGGACCCATAATTCCATCTTTTTCCATCTTGTAAACCTTGGTCTGACCAACATGACCAAGTCTAAGATGCTATTTTAAAACTTGATTGGTTTCATCCCTACCACGTTTTCTAGTCATAGTATTCACAACTACTTTGTTGCTGAGATTTAGATGATACAATCCATTCAACAATGTAGCAAGACTCCACTAGTTTATTTCTAAAATAAATTTTGCAGGAACCATCACCAATGAAAAATGAAAAGCCTTTTCGGTCCATGACCGGAATGGATACAATGTTTTTGTGCCCCTTGGGCAAAACAAGTACATCTTCTAAAGTCAAAACAAAGCCGGATTCTAAACCCAAAAGAAGTGATCCTATGTCGGTCGCCTCGACACTATGCCCGCTTCCGACTGTGATCATAACTTCTCCGGCTCCAAGCTTCCTACTTTGTTCCAGATCCGATTCACGGTACAAATATGAGAACTAGCACGAGAATCCAAAGATCCAGAAGTAGAAAATACGGTAGCGAACAATTTGTTTCCAAAACTAAAAGTTCTCAGACCAAGTGCCATGAAGAATCGGACAGTCTCTAGCCCAGTGGCCCACTCACCGCACTTGAGACAAGTATCCTTTTCTTCTTGTTCTTCGAACCATTGGGGCCTTGCCCTTACCCTTAAGGTCTTTAGCTTGTGGTCCAGTCTGCTTCTTGGTCTTTTTCTTCTTATTCTTAGACCTCCGAGGTCCGTAAGAAATCACAAGAGCAGACTCCTTCATCCGCGGAGTCTTCATCCGAGACCGAGCGGTCACAAGTTTGTTCATTAGCCCACTAAATTACATGCAATCTCATTGCGATTGAAGTTCATAACAAAGCGTGAGAAGGAATCGAGAGAGGCGTAGGATAAGGTCGGTTTGGAGAGAAGTATCCATTTTAAAATCAAGAGCCTCCAATCTCTCGATCATGGATATCATTTTGAGGACGTGTTCCCCAACCTTCTCACCTTCCTTCATCCTTGCACCGATTTGCTTGGATATCTCATATCTAGCGATTCTGCGTGCTCACCATAAAGCTCGGTTAAGTGAGATAGAATCTGCCTAGCAGAAGTCATTTTCTCATGAGCTCTCTGAATCTCATTAGACATGGAAGCCATCATATAAGCACGGACTTTCACGTCATCCTTAACCCACTTTTCGTGGTTTTCAATCTCTTCCTGATTGGCTCGAGTCCGCATAGGAGGCGCCGGAATGTCCGTCTCCAAGACGTATCCCAGTGCCTCTATACTGAGGACAATCATCAGATTGCGGAGCCAATCCACAAAGTTAGGTCCCATTAAGGTGTTCTTTTCGAGTAGAATTGCGAGTGGATTCATTGTCATATTGAGTTATGTCTGCATTAAGTATAACAGATTAATTAGTGACTTGTTATATAATGATCTGAGTATAGAATCAAGGTCCTTTCTATTCTTGTTACCCAGCTCCCACTATTTTTATCGGAATAACACACTCCCATGTGAAATCCGGAAGTATCGTCGCCCTACTTCATAGTGGTGATCGAGTTCTTTATAAATCTTAATAGAGGGCAACCGAACAGGTTTCTAGTCTATTAATTTTCATAAAGTGGTGTCCAACACCAACCCATCAAATGGATGATTCGATCTTCTTTTTCCCCTTGTTCACTCCCCTCAACCTATACGGTTTCTATGGTTCGTGAACAAGTTAAGTTTATACCATCGACGCAAATCAGTTTCACAATTGAATCTTATCCGGCAACCTATCAGGTTTCTAGGGATAAAATTTGCTCCAACCGAAGGCATCCAATGCGCTCCCGGTAATTTTATCCGTCCTCCCCGAACGACTACCCCGATAACTCGGAAGCATAGCACATCCGGTTTGGATTTCAATTTCCCGAAAACTCGATGGAGGGAAGGAAAACCTTGAAACCTTATAAACTTAATTATTTGTTGTGGGAGAATTATCGCGATTAACGTTACACTTTGCACATTAATCGTTTAAGCGCGTTTGTGGCATTCATACAATATGAAACAACCAATCACAACCTAGTTGCTACCAACATGTGGTTCATGGACCGTTCCTAGAAAACAAAAACTCCGTAATCTAATTACAAGTCTTCGTCTTGAATCTTCGTCTTCTCGAAATGGATCTTCCTCCGGTCTTCGTCATTACATATAAATTTTACATTGAAAATTGCATCCTAGATACAAATTTTTCTAGTAAAATAAATAGGCTCAAAACGGCCTTTACAACCCAATCGAATAAAACGAACGATTCAAAAACTAAGTCCACGAACCACATCCCCATTCAAAAGCATCCATACAATAAATACTAAATAAATGGAAAGCGTAGAGATACATTGATCCAATCAACAATACGAACCGATCCAATCGATTCACACAATCGGTAATATGATAACGTTCAAAATAATTCGGTCGACCATAAATATTCCAATTAATCAAATTTCCCTTATAAAATGAAATACCATAAATCATTTTAATCATATTAAATCCAATTTAACATGCGAGATTAATTTTCAAGAATACACGAAAAATCGAGCCGGGCGAAATGGCTGCCATGGCCGAGTCATCGCCGGCACTCTTCCGCCGATCGCTCGGCATGGCCGAGTCACGCTGCAGCCTACCGGCTGTGCACGGCCCGTGTCTCGACACGGCCGGGTCCGCCGGCAAGGCTCTGGGATCGCCCGACACGGCCCGTGTCACCGACACGGCCGAGTCACCCCGGGCGACTTCTCGCCCTTTGTCCGAAAAGTCGTCCGACGACGATTCGAGCCCGATTTTCGACCGGATATCGATATCGTATTTTTCAACATTCATATCTTCAATATAAATCATATTTCCAAGAAATTAAGATTTATATTTAGACATAAACTTACGAAAAATATAACTACAACGAACGTAAAAATATATACCACGATTATGACTAAAATGATTCCAAATCATTCACCATCTAATCAAGCATTCCAAATGCCAATATCGTATATACGATCGCAAGACCTACGCTCCGATACCACTGTTGGGATTCGGTGCCTAAAACGAAGGCCCAGCGGAAGCGGTAAAACGAAAATTAATTCGATCCGAATCCCTACGAGGATCGATCGAGCTACGTATATACGAACATATAAACGAAAAGCAAGAGTCATAAGAAACTAACCCTCGAAGTCCGTTGATTAAATGGTAACCTTCTCTTGAGCTATTCCCCAAGCTTTAGTTTGATCTCTACGAGTTCAATCCGCTCCAAGCCCTTGAACGATCCAACGCCGAAAGCACCGCGTCTCTACTTGCCACGCGCCGGAAAAACGACCGGAATAACAACACTTGATTAACCTCTAAGGTTATGGATAGAATCAAGTGATGAAGCTTGTATTACTACACTCTAAGTGTATAATATCTCTCTCTCAATATATCTTGAATTTTCTCCAAGAAAACTCAAGAACAAAAATGAAGAAGATGATGAAGACTTGAGAAAATGATTTTTCTCTCTCTCTTTCTCACTACTCACGGTTGGAAGCCTTTTCTAAAAGTTGAGTGAAGTGAGATCAAAGTCCTCTTGCCATTCTTATTCAACCCACATAAATCAAATCATATCACATGAGATTCCCCCACCAAGTCATAATCATCTATTAATAAAATGGAATTGAAGACTTGGTGGAAAGTAGGTGGAAGGAGGGCAGCCATCTAGAAGGTATCGGACGAGTTCGATCCGTTTCGAACTCCTGTGAGTCTAAACAGATAAACTCCAATTCCGTTCCAATGTATTTATATCGATTAATTAATCATATCAAATACATAATAACATAATTAATTTCTCCAAGAAATAATTATATTTATGAATTAAATTAATCACCCAGTAATTTATTTAATTCATTAGGCTGTAAATTAATTTATCCAATAAATTAATTTAGACATCCAATGTCCCAAAATCAATTAGACATCCAATGTCCAATAAATTAGATATCCAATATCTAATATTAATAATGAGAGAATAAGCTCGATTCATTCCGTCGTCAATCCTATTGCGCAACTCGGTAGGTCCGTCTCAGTCAGCAATGGGAGGAACCAAAGAGTAGTAGCACCACCTAGCCAGCCTGGCGGCCTACACCGCACTTAACCGAGAACGAATGATGGGATCATTCAAGAACCATTCTGTCGTGAATACCAGTAAGCGTATAAACCCTTCTTTCAAATGTCCCGATCAAGTTATAAGGTCACGATCAGTCAAACCCTATCTATACTTGACGCTATGCATGCGTTAATGCAAATCGAGATCATCGAGCTCTCGTGTATCTAATACAACTAGCTCCAATGCTTTGGCCAAAGACTTATGATCTCATCTGCCAATAACCGCATAGGACATATAACCCGCTCACTAACGGGAGAAAGAATTCTATCTTGGTATTCAGTAGGACCTGCTACTTGCCCATCAAGATGCACGTCGAGGTTGACCCCCGCCTTCCGGTTTATAGGGTCGAACTACTCTAATGAAAATCTTGACGTCACAAGCACATCCCTACTAAATCCTCAAGTCGAAGGTTCACGAATACCTATCACAACCTTTCGATTCCGTCATTGACTGTCCCGGAGTGAAATCCGTGTGCCGAATCGAGGGTGAGTCGGTTCGAGTATACTAATCTAATTAGCATACCTATAACGTGTGCTCCCACTAACCATTAGTGTTCGACAGGCACTCTCCTTGTCAAAGAACACGTTATACAAGTCTTCACATAAACTTAACGCCCAGTCAAGTTTCATCGACTTGCGAACGATTAAGTATTTGAGCTATAAACCTTTCCAGTGCCGACCCCCTTATCCAATAAGGAGTGGAACATTTTGCTCTCAAATACACGGACTAGTTTCTACATGTATATTTACGAGTTAGGAATGCCAGTAACTACCAGTAAATAAAGAAACATTTATTTGCCTTATATAAATGGTTTACATAATTACAAGTACAATGCCCTCACTCAACAACCTCTGAGTGGCATTCGAGGGCATAATCCTAACATATACAACGATTACCATCGTAAAGTAATACACACACAAACACTACAGCAATGACGGTATCGTTCGGCGACCTTAACGGCCCGAACAATAACCAGCACACAATTACAAACATCATGAAACAATCACACATGTACACAAACGTACAAACCCAAGCTTTAATAGCTCACACAGGTGCGATAACACGCAAGCCGCCACGAAATGACAACATTAAAGATTGTCATCACACCTCCCACAAAGGGCTAACAAAACATATGCGTGGCGAACGACTCAACGTTCACACCACCAATTCAAACACAATTCGGAGGGCTAACACCCTAACAACAATACCAACATCATACACACCTTCTCCGACCACAAGCAGGAAATGATGGGTTTTAAAAACGAAAACCACCTTTTGAAAAAAATTTTAGAAAAACACCGGTTGATCTTGAGTATCACCCTTCAAAAAGTACAAACGTGAAACATCGTTATCGAGACTTTGGGAAACCATTTCGCATTTGTTAAAAATGAGGACACTATCTTTTAGTGAAAAACTTTTAGAGTATTCGACCCTCGGGTCTAAGTAAAAGTGTTTCTAAAACAATGAAAATATCTCAAAACATTTTGGTCTTCGAGGTAGAAGAAAACATATTGTGGCACCTTAGAAGTACCACGAGAAAATAATTCATTTTAAACGTACGTCTCGAAATTTATTTTCTAAGATACTCAAGGTTTTCGAAAATAATTCAATGGGCTAGAATGCCCAAAAATTTCAAGTAAATACACAGAACAATATAGCGCCGTGGGTCCCGCGCCGGAACCCACCAGGATAAAAACCATTTACAAAAACGCCAAAAAGGCCGATGACGGTAATATTTCAAAAACTCACAGAAGCCATTTAGAAAATACTAAATACCGTCATAAGAATTTTGCCAAAACGATCAAGGCCATAATGCCAAAAACTCGATTAAGGGAATCTGTTTTCGAAATAAAACACAGTCGGTAAAATACCAAAAGCCATTACAAAAGAACTCACGCAGCGGATAAAAGAAATACAGTCCAACATGCACAATCCAGCAACACTACTTCTCACATGAATGAAATATGAGAGTCAAATAATCACGTATCAAGAAATCAAAATCCATAAGAGGATTTCGTCACTTAACAAATAATCATAAAAATAGCTCGTGTCACGCGAGGCACAACACAAAGAAGGGAGACTTACATCCACAGGTCGCACGAAGATGATGATCGCCCCACGATACTAATCACGACCAACAAACTCAGACGACGCGACGCGACACGACTCAGTCAGACAAAATCTGACAATACAAGACTCAACAACACATAACTCGACCCGACAGCCTAGGTTTCCTCAACCTAAGCTCCGATACCATAAATGTAACACCCCAGATCAAACCGGGAATATTACACGCCGCAGACCCTCTCCGTGAGGATCCACCAGGCTAGACATCAACACAACACATTCCGAGAATACAACGAAAGACTTCCCGAGATATATTTAGAAAAAAAATAGATCAAGTCTTGAAAGTAGAAACGAAGCAAGTAAGCACTTTGAAAACATTTCCAAATCTCGGGAGTTTTGAAAACATTAGAAATTGAAAAGTTCTTAATTCCTCGAAAGTCATTTAGGGTCACAGCCCCAAAGTTCATTTTCCAAAATGCAATTCCGTTAACAAATCACGGGGTCCACGACCCAACCATTCCGGTCACAAAACACAGTGCCTACGACCCGATCATCCACTGCAATTCACTTACAAGGACACATTACACATAACACATTATTCCTATGCCATTCTAGCCAAGCACCAAGACTCGATATATAATGTCTCTCGACCCCGAGCACAAAGCATTGTGATACTCCGGACAATATCACAATTAACGAAAACAGCAACATCATCCTCAAGATGAAAACTACAACTGGTAACCCGCGGCCGTACCCCTTAGTATCGACCCCCAGACATCCCGTCGGACACTCCGGGTGGGAAACCACTTCCGCGGCCGTACCCCTTAGTATTGACCCCCAGACATCCCGTCGGACACTCCGGGTGGAAGTTCATCCACACACGCACCCAAGTCCACTTCCGTGGCCGTACCCCTTAGTTTCGACCCCCAGACATCCCGTCGGACACTCCGGGTGGAAGGAACAACACACACACACGTTCCAAAATCACAGTTGCAAACCACAAGCCTCGAAGGTCAATCACAGTATATATAGTCGAGGTACCTTACTAGAATGGCCAATTCATCCAACATATACTCACGACCAAGTAACGATATGATTCATGCTAGAATTTCAACGATGCAGCTAGTACCAATAACATAGCAACGAGGGAAAATACCTATCCAACCACGCCGAACGACACAATGAGACAGGATCATCAATAGGCAT
Source organism: Orobanche coerulescens (assembly GCA_033398695.1). NCBI lineage: Eukaryota > Viridiplantae > Streptophyta > Magnoliopsida > Lamiales > Orobanchaceae > Orobanche > Orobanche coerulescens. The sequence continues at coordinate 70,747,775 of CM065817.1, forward strand.
ACATTCCATACATATCTCAAGGAAAGGTTAAGCTATAAATCCACAACGTCATAATCACACAAAACGATACCCCACACATACTTAGACAAGTATATTTAACAACGAAATCATACGAGTCATCTTTTAAGGAAGTATTGAAAAGCATATCAATTCCTTTGAAAGTTAATTATAGGCATTCATAAATCACGTATCGTAAATTACCAACTAATATATCCACAAAACACGTAATGTATGGGCAAGATATTTGCCTCGATAATCGATAGCGGACACTCCTACAATCATGGCTCATTCGGGACACCTCGAACACCTACGATTCCCCGGCGAAGGAAAAGAATACACCCACGATCGAGAAGCTTGAAGAAAACGACGAACAGAAGGGTTCCGACTCGAGTTCTTCACACGAATTCGACACTAACAACATATAATCAATAAATCATCGATAGTACGAGGAAGAATAATCGTAGAACGCCCGAAAATCCCTCTATGACATTTTACCGGACACCTTCAAGGCGTCGATCAAGAACTCGAACAAAACAACGAATCGATACGATCCAACCATGGAATAACATGGGAAACGATACAATACATCTAAATAATCATCAATACATCACAATCCTAAGTTAAATCGGATTAAACGGACGAAATCAAACAAAATACCCAAAATCCCCAAAATTAGATTTCTAGAAAATCTGACCTGATTCGGTAGATCGGAGGATGTTATAGGATGGATGATTGATGATATGAACTCCAAGACTTCATGGATTGATTGTCCAACAACATTTTTCCATGATTCTTACACCTCAAGCCGCGTAAGACAAGGAGGAGAATGAGAAAAATGGATGAAAAACACGCTGCCAGGCCTTAAATAGGTTGACTGCCGGCCGAGTTACGTACGTAACCGAGTCACTGTCCCAAATCTGCTGGCCCGTTACGTACGTAACCGGCCAGGGCCTTACATACGTAACCGGCGTTACGTACGTAACTGCCGAGCACTACCGGTCGTAACTCGGCCAGTGCCGGCCTGGGCCCGAACGACGGCCCGAACAACCCCGAAACCTGAACCTGAATATGAATCGAAGATACGGTTACGAAGTACTCGCAAAGACGAACTCGAGCACTAAGAGAACACACGATTCCGACCACCCGAAAGCTCGAAATTCGACAACGGAAGGTAATTACCCCAAACTTTGGGAAATTACGAAAATGGCCCAAAACGTCCGAAAATCACGATACGTGATCGAATAACCAAACCGAAGTTCACAACACGTCTAACAAAGTTAAACGGACTTATGGGAAACTCGAAACAGTTTCGAACGAGATTCACGAGAATCGAACTCGAGTGCGGAAAAGTCGTTAAAAAGCACGGAACTCAACAAAACGGCACCGAAACGAACTCGGATGTCAAAAAGTGTAGAATTAATCATTCTAAGAATGACGAAACGGTCATGAGCAAATCATCGAAACGGACCTCCGCCGAAAAATGAAAATTACCGGAAATCCGAAATTGCGGATATTACAACAACAACGGTAAAACACAACTAAATGCCTTTGATGTTAAAACTGATGATGGTCTCTTTATGGGATATTCACAAAGAAGCAAGGCATATAGAGTCTTTAACAAAAGAACCTTAGTTGTGGAGGAAACACCCCATGTTGTATTTGATGAATCTACTATTGAGTATAGGAAACAAGTAGAGCTAATTGAGATTAAGCTCAAATCCACTTCCCTCGAAGAAGTCATTGTACATGACACAGGAATGGTGGACTCATCTGCAGATCTGCTTGAAGATCCAACTGTAGCTGCTGAAGACCCAACTGCAGATCAGACAGGAACACCAAACCTACCTGATCCAGTTGCCGCTGATGAAGATCAAATCAGAAATGAGAAGACTCATCTGCAGACTGCACTGCATCCCAACCTGCAGATGGGGAGATGGTAGCTGATCCAGTTGCAGACCAAGGAGACCAGATCCAAGCTGATGCAGTCGGATAGGAAATCCACCAGAGCAAATCTACAGGGGGAACAGACCCTGAAGAAGAGAACATCCCCAAGTGGCTCAAAGACCACCCAATCCAACAAATCATTGGGAAGCTAACTGGTGAAGTTAAGACAAGACAGTCTACTCTACCCGCAGGAATGGCAATGTTCTCTTGCTTCATGTCCCAGATAGAACCCAAGACAACATAGCAAGCCTTGGAAGATTATTCTTGGATCAATGCCATGCAAGAGGAGCTTGAACAAATGGAAAGGAACAATGTTTGGGAACTAACAGACAGACCAGATCATAATAAGGTTATTGGCACCAAATGGGTGTACAAAAACAAAAGCAACGAAGATGGAGCTGTTGTTAGGAATAAAGCCAGACTTGTTGCTAAAGGATACGCACAGTGTGAAGGAATAGATTTTGATGAAACATATGCACCTGTTGCAAGATTAGAAGCCATCAGACTATTCCTCGCATATGCTGCATTCAAGGATTTTGAAGTCTATCACATGGATCTAAAAAGTGCATTTCTTAATGGAATCCTAGAAGAAGAAGTCTATGTGGAGCAACCCCCAGGATTTGTCAAAGGAGACAAAGTCTACAAGCTATTGAAAGCTCTATATGGACTTAAGCAAGCACCAAGAGCTTGGTATGAAACCTTATCTATATTTCTTGAGAAGAACGGCTTCTGCAAAGGGAAAGTGGACAAGACCCTATTCAGAGTGGAGCACGAATGCCACATATTAATAGTTCAGATATATGTGGATGACATTATATTTGGCTCAACCAACCCAGAGCTATGTGAGAAATTTTCAAATCTCATGCAAGGAGAATTTGAGATGAGTATGATGGGAAAGCTTAACTTCTTTCTTGGATTACAAGTCAAGCAGATGGAAAATGGAATTTTCATCAATCAAGCTAAATATACCCGAGATCTCATCAAGAGATTTGGAATGGAATCAGCCAAACCAGCAAGAATTCCTATGAGCACAAGTACTCACCTGGATGTAGATGAGGGAGGCATATCAGTAGATTCAACCCACTACATAGGACTTATTGGATCATTGCTATACCTCACTGCAAGCAGACCAAATATATCTTATGCCGTAGGAGTATGCGCGCGATTTCAATCCAAGCCAAAGTAGTCGCACCAAGATGCAGCCAAGAGAATAATTAAATACCTTAAGTCTACAGCCAATGTTGGACTATGGTATCCTAAGGATGATAACTTCGAGCTATCAGGATATTCAGATGCAGATTTCGCAGGATGCAAAATAAATAGGAAAAGCACTAGTGGAACGTGCCAATTCCTAGGAAACAGACTGATATCCTGGTTCAGCAAGAAGCAGGTTTCTAACTCTATCTCCACCACAGAGTCAGAATACCTAGCTGCGGGTAGTTGTTGTGCCCAGATCTTATGGATCAGACAACAGCTGAGGGACTACAACATCATTACCAATGAAGTTCCTATCTGGTGTGACAACAATAGTGCTATTGCAATAACCAACAACCCAGTATTGCATTCAAGGACCAAGCACATTGATGTTAAGCATCACTTCATTAGAGATCACATGCTTAACAAGAGAGTAAGAGTTGAAAGAGTCAGCACAGACTACCAAATTGCTGATATCTTCACCAAACCTTTGCCAGAAGAAAGGTTTTTGGATCTGAGCAGAGAACTTGGATTACTAGATTGGGAATCTAGTACAGAAGAAAAAGCTAGCTGAAGTAGATCAGACGAAGGACGAGTAAGCTGATCATAGGAATCTGACCCTACCTGATGCAGACAAGAAGACGAAGGACAGACAAAGGAACCTAGCTGATCAAAACCACAAGCGAGAAGTCAAAGGAGTCAAATCACCTGATGCAGAGCAGTCAACAGTCAACGGTTAACCAGCTAAGTTTTCTAAACCTAACCGACTTCTAAATATTATATTATTATCTGCTATTTATATAATAGTATCATATTATTTTTTTTTATCACAAGTGGCATAATACTATATGCTTAAAATACATGTGGCAATCACAAGTTCAATCGACCCCCACTGTGACCAATTAAAATCCAACCGTCCATTTTTCAAACTCAAAACCTGGACCACCGATTAAAATTTGAATTTTAAAAAACCTCAAAAGGTGGACCACCGATTAAAATAAATGATTATTTAATTACAAGCGTCGTTTTAGTTTCCTTTTAAGGACAGGAAAGCCCTTTCACTTTACCTTCACCAAACTTTCGAAAACCCTAATCTACAGAGCAGAAATTCTTTCGAACTCTCAATACACTAAGAAATCGTTTATCTTGCAGAAATGGAATCCTACTTTGAAGGCGTAAACCTGAAGGCAGTCAAGGACCAGATCATTTTCTCCCTGGTCGTTGATTTTGAGGGACTCCTGGAAATGAATCTGGAGAACAACAAGGTGCGCAACCTCATTCGCGCGATGAAGATGAATGGGATCTACCCATTTTTGGATATCAGTGCCAAGCACTTGTTTAAGGAGGACGTTATTGTATTCTTCCGAGAGGCCCGAGTGATTGAATCGAGGATTCGAAGCACTGTCGATGGAATCCAAGTGGACATATCACTGGAGACGATCGGAAAAGAATTTGGAATGAAGAATCGTGGCGTGGCGGTCGAAGCCCTTAGACAGAGCGCAGCCGATACTTGGCTGAAGATTAAGGTGGTCGACCAACCGGAGAAACTGAAGCTAACCGCCAAGAGGAGTGAAATAAAAAGGGAGTATCGCTATGTGTTGGACATAACCAACAAAATAGTCATGGGCATGGCCGGTAGCTACGACCAACTGTCGTCAGCTAAATTTATGGTGCTGGGAGCACTAATCCAAGAGACGCCAATTGACTGGACGCACTACATTTACAGGTAGTTGGTGCGCGAGGTCAACAAGGCCGAGTGGCTTGTTGAGAAGAAGAAATTTAAATCCAAGCTGGCATTCGGAACGCAGCTCAGTTGGATTCTGGAGAAAGTTGGTGTGGCAAAGGGAAATACTGACCCCTTCCACATCAATAAAAGACTTGGTCATCTAGACCAAGAAACTTTGAGGAGGCTAGGAAGCGGAAGAAGAGTAGCCCAGATCTTAAAAGAGCTGTCTGATTAGGGACCTACCTACAAACACCCTGAATCATCAGACGAGTCCGACCAGGCTGCAGCCCGCAACCCACCTGCAGCCCAGTCTGATACAGAGTCGGATAACACACCTATTGTTGTTCGCTTTAAGAAAAGGGGACCATCCCCTGGTGAGCCCTCCATAATTCATTCCTCACCAGAACCTTCTCCGAAAAGGCCCAGGCATTTGCAGTTTAGTGAAGAGGAGCAGCCAGAGCAATATTTCAGCCCTGCAGCTAAGTCACCTACTCATTTGGAGGACCAGCCTGCTCCTGCCAGCCTTGAGACCCATATTGTCCCTTTTCTCACTCCCCAGTACATATCAGAGGAAGAGGAAGTAGGTTTGATCATCAACATACCTGAGGCAAACTACAGCTTCAACACCTTGACAACAACATCTTCAATCTATCCATAGAGCAGCTCAAATTGGTAAAACCCCTTGCTCTAAAACATTCCTTCGTTCACATTTATGAGGAATGGAAAACTTTAAAATCATATTCTTTCACTCAACTACAATCTTTTGTTGAGGTGAGTGGCTGGGAGTATCCCCAGGCTACTCAAGAAGCGCTGATGCATTTTTGTAACGAATCAGACGCAATTTTGTTACTTCAGGAAAATTGGTTCATGTACAATTTTAAAACCCACATGGACCAATTTATCCATACTATTATGTATAGTATTTTTGATGGTTCTATTGATAAAGAAGAAGTTGAAGAGAACGAAATAAGAATAGAGGAGTTAGTGGAGGAAGAAGAAGAAATTATTATTGTTGATGATGAAGAGGGGAGACAGTAAGAAAGAGAAGAAGAAAATATCTTAGTTGAAAAATAATCTGGAGAAGAAGGAGTCTAAAAAACTATGGAATTAGTGGATGAAGAAGAAGAAGAAGGAGAAGATGATGAAAAAGATAATGATGATGATAAAAAGGATGATAAAGATGAAGATAAAAATGATGATGATGGTGGTAAGGATGATGGAGGAGAAAAAGAGGCTGAGAAAGAAAAGGAGAATGATGAAGAGGAAGAAAAGGAAGAAGGAGAGAAGGAGTTAGAAAAGGAAGAAGGAGAAAAAGAGGAGACAGAAAAGGAGGCAGAAAAGGAAGTTGCATCAGACAAGGCTGGGGCTCCTACCCGCTATACCAGCCTAGATGCAGACCTGGTTGAAGACTCCAGATCGGGGACCCCAGAACAGACCCCATCTGGTATGCCAGTGCAGACAGAGTGCGAGACAGGTGGGTCATCTGCACACCTACCTGCAGGCGTCGAAGGCTCAGGCGAACACTCTCCACAGACATCACAAATTACACCTGTGATGACTGAGCTGATCCGACAGATTGTAAAAGACACTGTTGGAGAGCTGCTTGCTTCTCAAGTCACTCCTGATCTGCAGTCTATCAATGCAAAAATTGACACCTTGATGTAATGGAACATCCCTCAGCCACCTCCTCCTACAAACAACAGAATGCCCCTTGGCATGTCTGACTGGATGCTTAGAATGAAGCAGCAATTGACCACCACAGTTGATCTTTGGCAAAAATGGGGAAGAGAGGTTACAGGGGGAAATAAGAGGAGTTCAAGAGATGAGGACCAAGAAGAAGCAAGATGTCCAAGTGATCACAGTCGGGACATCATCGGTAAAGAGGAAGGGAGAAGCTGAACTAGAGCAGACTGATGATCAGCCTGCAGTCAAAAGAAGGAGGATCAGAATTGGGGACGAGCCTACACTAGAATGGGAAGTCAAAGAGTTGTGGTATGTTGAAGATTTCCTTCCTATCGAAGCTACACATATGTGGGGAACTGCAAAGAAAAAGTTCATCAGAGATTTTTTTTATCTGGGAGTTACTCCAGGATAATAATTGCTCCCCACAGTAGACTTTTATTAACTTCATGGAAGAAGCACATCCAAATCTCTGGGTTGTCCTACTAAAATGTGCAAAGGGATGTAATGCATACCCCATGATTCCTCCCTTTAGGTCTAAAGATCCTCCCACCTTGGAAAATGGTGAATTGGATGAATTAGCACTACAAAGGAAAATAAAGATGCTTTGTGACGAGCATAAGTTCTCCTCACAAGAAGATCAAGACTTTGATGCTCTCGTTGTCAGAAGAAAATACGGTCCTGCCCCTGTCAAGAAAAGGCCAATTGGAGCTAGGCCTATTAGACCTGCCAAGCAGCCTATCCACAGAGGCAGGGGCAGATGATTTTTCCTTTTAATTTTTATGAAAATTTTTTATTTGTAAATTTTCCTGTAATTGTTTTGATCATTGAAAAGCCATGTACTTGTAAAACAATACAGAAAATTTTTTTATAACAGTCTTTTGAATGACAATTCCTAGTTGTCTCAAAACTAGACTAATTTTAGTTTGTGTCTTGCACTCAAGTACAGACTTGTTCATTTGAATAATTTGCTTAAGTTTTGCCATCATCAAAATAGGGGAAATTTGTTAGGAATACTTGTTAGATTTTTATGATGTCATTAATGTAATTCAAATGTTTATTATTGGCAAAAATGTAAGGAAGAACCATATGAGTATCTTCCATAGGCCAAATTATGTTATGTTAAATACTTGGCAAAATGTAAAGAAGAACCAAATGAGTATCTTCTAGAGGCCAAATAAGTTAGGCTCAAATCGGCTAAGTACAAAGGTACAGATAAGTACATTAGAGAAGTACAGCCGAGTCAAGTCAGAGAAGTTCTGGTCAACAAAAATTCATCAGAGATGTTTGACCAGACTGCAGTCAAGTGACTTCAGACAAGTCATCTGATCAGGCGAGTCTCAAACAGTCACCATCAGAGAAGTCCAAACTGCAGAGAAGATGACTGTACATCAGCCAACTTGATTTATGAGAGATCAGCTAAGTACTCCAAGTCCACGTCAGCATGCGTTTAATAGTCAAATATTACGCGAAGTGACATGCAAGTGTGAAGAGAAAAATTGGAGAGATTCCCGCAAGGGTATGAATTAAATAATTCATCCAGACCTACCACTGAAGACTTTAATCTTATTGTATTCAAAAGATTCGGCGCCTCACATGCAAAGTCTTCACAACGATCGAAATATGGATTAAAATATGGGAATCCAGCCTTACAACGTTTATAAAAATAAAGAAAGAAGTCTACTTCTCCAACGGACGGATTTGTTACAAGGTTTGCAACGGCTATGAAGGATGCTCAAGGATCGACACATATATATATCCGAAGATTTGAAGATGAGCAGTACGATGCGAACAAAACTCTCAAGCAATCAAAGTTATCAAAAGAGAATGATGAAGAGGAAGAAAAGGAAGAAGGAGAGAAGGAGTTGGAAAAGGAAGAAGGAGAAAAAGAGAAGGAGACAGAAAAGGAGGCAGAAAAGGAAGTTGCATCAGACAAGGCTGGGGCTCCTACCCGCTATACCAGCCTAGATGCAGACTTGGCTGAAGACTCCAGATTGGGAACCCCAGAACAGACCCCATCTGGTATGCCAGCTGCAGACAGGTGGGTCATCCGCACACCTACCTGCAGGTGTCGAAGGCTCAGGCGAGAACTCTCCACAGACATCACAAATTACACATGTGATGACTGAGCTGATTCGACAGATTGTAAAAGACACTGTTGGAGAGCTGCTTGCTTCTCAAGTCACTCCTGATTTGCAGTCTATCAATGCAAAAATTAAGACCTTGCTGCAGCGGAACATCCCTCAACCACCTCCTCCTACAAACAACAGAATGCCCCTTGGCATGTCTGACTGGATGCTTATAATGGAGTAGCAATTGACCACCCTGGTTGATGCTGGCAAAAAGGGGGAAGAGAGGTTACAGGAGGAAGGCAGCAAGCAGGGGGAAATAAGAGGAGTTTAAGAGATGAGGACCAAGAAGAAGCAAGATGTCCAAATGATCACAGCCGGGACATCATCGGCAAAGAGGAAGAGAGAAGCTGAACTAGAGCAGAATGATGATCAGCCTGCAATCAAAAGAAGGAGGATCAGAATTGGGGACGAGCCTACACTAGAATGGAAGGCAAAGAGCTGTGGTATTTTGAAGATTTCCTTCCTATCGAAGTTGCACCTATGTGGAGAACTGCAAAGAAAAAGTTCATCAGAGATTTTTATATCTGGGAGTTACTCCAGGATAATAATTGCTCCCCACAGCGGACTTTTATTAACTTCATGGAAGAAGCACATCAAAATCTCTGGGCTGTCCAACTAAAACGTGCAAAGGGATGTAATGCATACCCCAGAATTCCTCCCTTCAGGTCTAAAGATCCTCCCACCTTGGAAAATGGTGAATTGGATGAATTATCACTATAAAGGAAAATAAAGAAGCTTTGTGACGAGCATAAGTTCTCCTCATAAGAAAATCAAGACTTTGCTGCTCTCATTGTCAGAAGAAAATACGGTCTTGCCCTTGTCAAGAAAAGGCCAATTGGAGCTAAGCCTATCAGACCTGCCAAGCAGCCTATCCGCAGAGGCAGAGGCAGAGGCAGATGATTTGTCTGTATTCATTTTTTTGAAAATTTTGTTCTTGTAAATTTTCCTGTAATTGTTTTGATCATTGAAAAGCCATGTACTTGTAAAACAATACAGAAAAAATTTTTATAACAGTCTTTTGAATGACAATTCCTAGTTGTCTCAAAACTAGACTAATTTTAGTTTGTGTCTTGCATTCAAGTGCAGACTTGTTCATTTGAATAATTTGCTTAAGTTTTGCCATCATAAAAATAGGGGCAATTTGTGAGGAATACTTGTTAGATTTTGATGATGTCATTAATGTAATTCAAATGTTTATTATTGGCAAAAATGTAAGGAAGAACCATATGAGTATCTTCCATAGGCCAAATTATGTTATGTTAAATACTTGGCAAAATGTAAAGAAGAACCAAATGAGTATCTTCTATAGGCCAAATAAGTTAGGCTCAAATCGGCTAAGTACAATGGTACAGATAAGTACATCATAGAAGTACAGCCGAGTCAAGTCAGAGAAGTTCTGGTCAACAAAAACTCATCAGATGTGTTTGACCAGACTGCAGTCAAGTGACTTCAGACAAGTCATCTGATCAGGCGAGTCTCAAACAGTCACCATCAGAGAAGTCCAAACTGCAGAGAAGATGACTGTACATCAGCCAACTTGATTTATGAGAGATCAGCTAAGTACTCCAAGTCCACGTCAGCATGCGTTGAATAGTCAAATATTACGGGAAGTCACATGCAAGTGTGAAGAGAAAAATTGGAGAGATTCCCACAAGGTTATGAATTAAATAATTCATCCAGACCTACCACTGAAGACTTTAATCTTTTTATATTCAAAAGATTCGGCGCCTCACATGCAAAGTCTTCACAACGATCGAAAGATGGATTAAAATATGGAAATCCAGCCTTGCAACGTTTAGAAAAATAAACAAAGAAGTCTACTTCTCCAACGGACGGATTTGTTACAAGATTTGCAACGGCTATGAAGGATGCTCAAGGATCGACACCTATATATATCCGAAGATTTGAAGATGAGCAGTACAATGCGAACAAAACTCTCAAGCAATCAAAGTTATCAAAGGAGAATGATGAAGAGGAAGAAAAGGAAGAAGGAGAGAAGGAGTTGGAAAAGGAAGAAGGAGAAAAAGAGAAGGAGACAGAAAAGGAGGCAGAAAAGGAAGTTGCATCAGACAAGGCTGGGGCTCCTACCCGCTATACCAGCCTAGATGCAGACCTGGCTGAAGACTCCAAATTGGGGACCCTGCAATGCAGACCTCATCTCGGTATGCACCGGCAGACAGTGAGTCTCAGACAGTGGGTCATCCGCACACCTACTGCAGTGTCGAAGGCTCGAGCGAGAACTCTCCATGAGACATCACAAATTACACATGTGATGGTGAGTGATCCGACAGTTGTAAAGACAACATTGGAGAGCTGCTTGATTCTCAAGTCACTCCTGATTTGCAGTCTATCAATGCAAAAATTGACACCTTGCTGCAGCGGAACATCCCTCAACCACCTCCTCCTACAAACAACAGAATGCCCCTTGGCATGTCTGACTGGATGCTTATAATGGAGCAGCAATTAACCACCCTGGTTGATGCTGGCAAAAAGGGGGAATAGAGGTTACAGGGGGGAAGGCAGCAAGCAGGGGGAAATAAGAGGAGTTTAAGAGATGAGGACCAAGAAGAAGCAAGATGTCTAAATGATCACAGCCGGGACATCATCGGCAAAGAAGAAGGGAGAAGCTGAACTAGAGGAGACTGATGATCAGCCTGCAATCAAAAGAAGGAGGATCATAATTGGGGACGAGCCTACACTAGAATGGAAGGCAAAGAGATGTGGTATGTTGAAGATTTCCTTCCTATCGAAGCTGCACCTATGTGGGGAACTGCAAAGAAAAAGTTCATCGGAGATTTTTATATCTGGGAGTTACTCCAGGATAATAATTGCTCCCCACAGCGGACTTTTATTAACTTCATGGAAGAAGCACATCAAAATCTCTGGGCTGTCCAACTAAAACGTGCAAAGGGATGTAATGCATACCCCAGAATTCCTCCCTTCAGGTCTAAAGATCCTCCCACCTTGGAAAATGGTGAATTGGATGAATTATCACTACAAAGGAAAATAAAGAAGCTTTGTGACGAGCATAAGTTCTCCTCATAAGAAGATCAAGACTTTGCTGCTCTCACTGTCAGAAGAAAATACGGTCTTGCCCTTGTCAAGAAAAGGCCAAATGGAGCTAAGCCTATCAGACCTGCCAAGCAGCCTATCCGCAGAGGCAGAGGCAGAGGCAGATGATTTGTCTGTATTCATTTTTTTTGAAAATTTTGTTCTTGTAAATTTTCCTGTAATTGTTTTGATCATTGAAAAGCCATGTACTTGTAAAACAATACAGAAAAATTTTTTATAACAGTCTTTTGAATGACAATTCCCAGTTGTCTCAAAACTAGACTAATTTTAGTTTGTGTTTTGCACTCAAGTGCAGACTTGTTCATTTGAATAATTTGCTTAAGTTTTGCCATCATCAAAATAGGGGGAATTTTTTAGGAATACTTGTTAGATTTTGATGATGTCATTAATGTAATTCAAATGTTTTGTACTTGGCAAAAATGTAAGGAAGAACCAAATGAGTATCTTCCATAGGCCAAATTATGTTAAGTTAAATACTTGGCAAAATGTAAAGAAGAACCAAATGAGTATCTTCTATAGGCCAAATAAGTTATGCTCAAATCGGCTAAGTACAAAGGTACAGATAAGTACATCAGAGAAGTACAGCCGAGTCAAGTCAGAGAAGTTCTGGTTAACAAAAATTCATCAGAGATGTTTGACCATACTACAGTCAAGTGACTTCAGACAAGTCATCTGATCAGGCGAGCTATCAGGATATTCAGATGCAGATTTCGCAGGATGCAAAATAAATAGGAAAAGCACTAGTGGAACGTGCCAATTCCTAGGAAACAGACTGATATCCTGGTTCAGCAAGAAGCAGGTTTCTAACTCTATCTCCACCACAGAGTCAGAATACCTAGCTGCGGGTAGTTGTTGTGCCCAGATCTTATGGATCAGACAACAGCTGAGGGACTACAACATCATTGCCAATGAAGTTCCTATCTGGTGTGACAACAATAGTGCTATTGCAGTAACCAACAACCCAGTATTGCATTCAAGGACCAAGCACATTGATGTTAAGCATCACTTCATTAGAGATCACATGCTTAACAAGAGAGTAAGAGTTGAAAGAGTCACCACAGACTACCAAATTGCTGATATCTTCACCAAACCTTTGCCAGAAGAAAGGTTTTTGGATCTGAGCAGAGAACTTGGATTACTAGATTGGGAATCTAGTACCGAAGAAAAAGCTAGCTGAAGTAGATCAGACGAAGGATGAGTAAGCTGATCATAGGAATCTGACCCTACCTGATGCAGACAAGAAGACGAAGGACAGACAAAGGAACCTAGCTGATCAAAACCACAGGCGAGAAGTCAAAGGAGTCAACTCACCTGATGCAGAGCAGTCAACAGTCAATGGTTAACCAGCTAAATTTTCTAAACCTAACCGACTTCTAAATATTATATTATTATCTGCTATTTATATAATAGTATCATATTATTTTTTTTATCACAAGTGGCATAATACTATATGCTTAAAATACACATGGCAATCACAAGTTCAATCGACCCCCACTGTGACCAATTAAAATCCAACCGTCCATTTTTCAAACTCAAAACCTGGACCACCGATTAAAATTTGAATTTTAAAAACCTCAAAAGGTGGACCACCGATTAAAATAAATGATTATTTAATTACAAGCGTCGTTTTAGTTTCCTTTTAAGGAGAGGAAAGCCCTTTCACTTTACCTTCACCAAACTTTCGAAAACCCTAATCTACAGAGCAGAAATTCTTTCGAACTCTCAATACACTAAGAAATCGTTTATCTTGCAGAAATGGAATCCTACTTTGAAGGCGTAAACCTGAAGGCAGTCAAGGACCAGATCATTTTCTCCCTGGTCATTGATTTTGAGGGACTCCTGGAAACGAATCTGGAGAACAACGAGGTGCGCAACCTCATTCGCGCGATGAAGATGAATGGGATCTACCCATTTTTGGATATAAGTCCCAAGCACTTGTTTAAGGAGGACGTTATTGTATTCTTCCGAGAGGCCCGAGTGATTGAATCGAGGATTCGAAGCACTGTCGGTGGAATCCAAGTGGACATATCGCTGGAGACGATCGGAAAAGAATTTGGAATGAAGAATCGTGGCGTGGCGGTCGAAGCCCTTAGATAGAGTGCAGCCGATACTTGGCTGAAGATTAAGGCGGTCGACCAACTGGAGAAACTGAAGCTAACCGCCAAGAGGAGTGAAATAAAAAGGGAGTATCGTTATGTGTTGGACATAACCAACAAAATAGTCATGGGCATGGCCGGTAGCTACGACCAACTGTCGTCAGCTAAATTTATGGTGCTGGGAGCACTAATCCAAGACACGCCAATTGACTGGACGGACTAAATTTACAGGTAGTTGGTGCGCGAGGTCAACAAGGCCGAGTGGCTTGTTGAGAAGAAGAAATTTAAATCCAAGCTGGCATTCGGAACGCAGCTCAGTTGGATTCTGGAGAAAGTTGGTGTGGCAAAGGGAAATACTGACCCCTTCCACATCAATAAAAGACTTGGTCATCTAGACCAAGAAACTTTGAGGAGGCTAGGAAGCGGAAGAAGAGTAGCCCAGATCTTAAAAGAGATGTCTGATTAGGGACCTACCTATAAACACCCTGAATCATCAGACGAGTCCGACCAGGCTGCAGCCCGCAACCCACCTGCAGCCCAGTCTGATACAGAGTCGGATAACACACCTATTGCTGTTCGCTTTAAGAAAAGGGGACCATCCCCTGGTGAGCCCTCCATAATTCATTCCTCACCAGAACCTTCTCCGAAAAGGCCCAGGCATTTGCAGTTTAGTGAAGAGGAGCAGCCAGAGCAATATTTCAGCCCTGCAGCTAAGTCACCTACTCATTTGGAGGACCAGCCTGCTCCTGCCAGCCTTGAGACCCATATTGTCCCTTTTCTCACTCCCCAGTACATATCATAGGAAGAGGAAGTAGGTTTGATCATCAACATACCTGAGGCAAACTACAGCTTCAACCTGCTTGACAACAACATCTTCAATCTATCCATAGAGCAGCTCAAATTGGTAAAACCCCTTGCTCTAAAACATTCCTTCGTTCACATTTATGAGGAATGGAAAACTTTAAAATCATATTCTTTCACTCAACTACAATCTTTTGTTGAGGTGAGTGGCTGGGAGTATCCCCAGGCTACTCAAGAAGCGCTGATGCATTTTTGTAACGAATCAGACGCAATTCTGTTACTTCAGGAAAATTGGTTCATGTACAATTTTAAAACCCACATGGACCAATTTATCCATACTATTATGTATAGTATTTTTGATGGTTCTATTGATAAAGAAGAAGTTGAAGAGAACGAAATAAGAATAGAGGAGTTAGTGGAGGAAGAAGAAGAAATTATTATTGTTGATGATGAAGAGGGGAGACAGGAAGAAAGAGAAGAAGAAAATATCTTAGTTGAAAAATAATCTGGAGAAGAAGGAGTCGAAAAAACTATGGAATTAGTGGATGAAGAAGAAGAAGAAGGAGAAGATGATGAAAAAGATAATGATGATGATAAAAAGGATGATAAAGATGAAGATAAAAATGATGATGATGGTGGTAAGGATGATGGAGGAGAAAAAGAGGCTGAGAAAGAAAAGGAGAATGATGAAGAGGAAGAAAAGGAAGAAGGAGAGAAGGAGTTGGAAAAGGAAGAAGGAGAAAAAGAGGAGACAGAAAAGGAGGCAGAAAAGGAAGTTGCATCAGACAAGGCTGGGGCTCCTACCCGCTATACCATCCTAGATGCAGACCTGGTTGAAGACTCCAGATCGGGGACCCCAGAACAGACCCCATCTGGTATGCCAGCTGCAGACAGGAGTCTGCAGACAGGTGGGTCATCTGCACACCTACCTGCAGGCGTCGAAGGCTCAGGCGAACACTCTCCACAGACATCACAAATTACACCTGTGATGACTGAGCTGATCCGACAGATTGTAAAAGACACTGTTGGAGAGCTGCTTGCTTCTCAAGTCACTCCTGATCTGCAGTCTATCAATGCAAAAATTGACACCTTGATGCAATGGAACATCCCTCAGCCACCTCCTCCTACAAACAACAGAATGCCCCTTGGCATGTCTGACTGGATGCTTAGAATGGAGCAGCAATTGACCACCCTGGTTGATGCTGGCAAAAATGGGGAAGAGAGGTTACAGGGGGAAATAAGAGGAGTTCAAGAGATGAGGACCAAGAAGAAGCAAGATGTCCAAATGATCACAGTCGGGACATCATCGGTAAAGAGCAAGGGAGAAGCTGAACTAGAGCAGACTCATGATCAGCCTGCAGTCAAAAGAAGGAGGATCAGAATTGGGGACGAGCCTACACTAGAATGGGAAGGCAAAGAGTTGTGGTATGTTGAAGATTTCCTTCCTATCGAAGCTACATCTATGTGGGGAACTGCAAAGAAAAAGTTCATCAGAGATTTTTTTTATCTGGGAGTTACTCCAGGATAATAATTGCTCCCCACAGCAGACTTTTATTAACTTCATGGAAGAAGCACATCCAAATCTCTGGGTTGTCCTACTAAAACGTGCAAAGGGATGTAATGCATACCCCATGATTCCTCCCTTTAGGTCTAAAGATCCTCCCACCTTGGAAAATGGTGAATTGGATGAATTAGCACTACAAAGGAAAATAAAGATGCTTTGTGACGAGCATAAGTTCTCCTCACAAGAAGATCAAGACTTTGCTGCTCTCGTTGTCAGAAGAAAATACGGTCCTGCCCCTGTCAAGAAAAGGCCAATTGGAGCTAAGCCTATTAGACCTGCCAAGCAGCCTATCCACAGAGGCAGGGGCAGATGATTTTTCCTTTTAATTTTTATGAAAATTTTGTACTTGTAAATTTTCCTGTAATTGTTTTGATCATTGAAAAGCCATGTACTTGTAAAACAATACAGAAAAAATTTTTATAACAGTCTTTTGAATGACAATTCCTAGTTGTCTCAAAACTAGACTAATTTTAGTTTGTGTCTTGCACTCAAGTACAGACTTGTTCATTTGAATAATTTGCTTAAGTTTGGCCATCATCAAAATAGGGGGAATTTGTTAGGAATACTTGTTAGATTTTGATGATGTCATTAATGTAATTCAAATGTTTATTATTGGCAAAAATGTAAGGAAGAACCATATGAGTATCTTCCATAGGCCAAATTATGTTATGTTAAATACTTGGCAAAATGTAAAGAAGAACCAAATGAGTATCTTCTATAGGCCAAATAAGTTAGGCTCAAATCGGCTAAGTACAAAGGTACAAATAAGTACATCAGAGAAGTACAGCCGAGTCAAGTCAGAGAAGTTCTGGTCAACAAAAATTCATCAGAGATGTTTGACCAGACTGCAGTCAAGTGACTTCAGACAAGTCATCTGATGAGGCGAGTCTCAAACAGTCACCATCAGAGAAGTCCAAACTGCAGAGAAGATGACTGTACATCAGCCAACTTGATTTATGAGAGATCAGCTAAGTACTCCAAGTCCACGTCAGCATGCGTTGAATAGTCAAATATTACGGGAAGTCACATGCAAGTGTGAAGAGAAAAATTGGAGAGATTCACGCAAGGATATAAATTAAATAATTCATCCAGACCTACCACTGAATACTTTAATCTTATTGTATTCAAAAGATTCGGCGCCTCACATGCAAATTCTTCACAACGATCGAAATATGGATTAAAATATGGGAATCCAGCCTTGCAACGTTTAGAAAAATAAACAAAGAAGTCTACTTATCCAACGGACGGATTTGTTACAAGGTTTGCAACGTCTATGAAGGATGCTCAAGGATCGACACCTATATATATCCGAAGATTTGAAGATGAGCAGTACGATGCGAACAAAACTCTCAAGCAATCAAAGTTATCAAAGGAGAATGATGAAGAGGAAGAAAAGGAAGAAGGAGAGAAGGAGTTGGAAAAGGAAGAAGGAGAAAAAGAGAAGGAGACAGAAAGGGAGGCAGAAAAGGAAGTTGCATCAGACAAGGCTGGGGCTCCTACCCGCTATACCAGCCTAGATGCAGACCTGGCTGAAGACTCCAGATTGGGGACCCCATAACAGACCCCATCTGGTATGCCAGCTGCAGACAGGAGTCTGCAGACAGGTGGGTCATCCGCACACCTACCTGCAGGTGTCGAAGGCTCAGGCGAGAACTCTCCACAGACATCACAAATTACATATGTGATGACTGAGCTGATTCGACAGATTGTAAAAGACACTGTTGGAGAGCTGCTTGCTTCTCAAGTCACTCCTGATTTGCAGTCTATCAATGCAAAAATTGAGACCTTGCTGCAGCGGAACATCCCTCAACCACCTCCTCCTACAAACAACAGAATGCCCCTTGGCATGTCTGACTGGATGCTTATAATGGAGCAGCAATTGACCACCCTGGTTGATGCTGGCAAAAAGGGGGAAGAGAGGTTACAGGGGGAAGGCAGCAAGCAGGGGGAAATAAGAGGAGTTTAAGAGATGAGGACCAAGAAGAAGCAAGATGTCCAAATGATCACAGCCGGGACATCATCGGCAAAGAGGAAGGGAGAAGCTGAACTAGAGCAGACTGATGATCAGCCTGCAATCAAAAGAAGGAGGATCAGAATTGGGGACGAGCCTACACTAGAATGGAAGGCAAAGAGCTGTGGTATTTTGAAGATTTCCTTCCTATCGAAGCTGCACCTATGTGGGGAACTGCAAAGAAAAAGTTCATCAGAGATTTTTATATCTGGGAGTTACTCCAGGATAATAATTGCTCCCCACAGCGGACTTTTATTAACTTCATGGAAGAAGCACATCAAAATCTCTGGGCTGTCCAACTAAAACGTGCAAAGGGATGTAATGCATACCCCAGAATTCCTCCCTTCAGGTCTAAAGATCCTCCCACCTTGGAAAATGGTGAATTGGATGAATTATCACTATAAAGGAAAATAAAGAAGCTTTGTGACGAGCATAAGTTCTCCTCATAAGAAGATTAAGACTTTGCTGCTCTCATTATCAGAAGAAAATACGGTCTTGCCCTTGTCAAGAAAAGGCCAATTGGAGCTAAGCTATCGGACACATTAGCGGCTATCCATGCAGAGGCAGAGGCAGATGATTTGTCTGTATTCATTTTTTTGAAAATTTTGTTCTTGTAAATTTTCCTGTAATTGTTTTGATCATTGAAAAGCCATGTACTTGTAAAACAATACAGAAAAAAATTTTATAACAGTCTTTTGAATGACAATTCCTAGTTGTCTCAAAACTAGACTAATTTTAGTTTGTGTCTTGCACTCAAGTGCAGACTTGTTCATTTGAATAATTTGCTTAAGTTTTGCCATCATCAAAATAGGGGGAATTTGTGAGGAATACTTGTTAGATTTTGATGATGTCATTAATGTAATTCAAATGTTTATTATTGGTAAAAATGTAAGGAAGAACCATATGAGTATCTTCCATAGGCCAAATTATGTTATGTTAAATACTTGGCAAAATGTAAAGAAGAACCAAATGAGTATCTTCTATAGGCCAAATAAGTTAGGCTCAAATCGGATAAGTACAAAGGTACAGATAAGTACATCAGAGAAGTACAGCCGAGTCAAGTCAGAGAAGTTCTGGTCAACAAAAATTCATCAGAGATGTTTGACCAGACTGCAGTTAAGTGACTTCAGACAAGTCATCTGATCAGGCGAGTCTCAAACAGTCACCATCAGAGAAGTCCAAACTGCAGAGAAGATGACTGCACATCAGCCAACTTGATTTATGAGAGATCAGCTAAGTACTCCAAGTCCACGTCAGCATGTGTTGAATAGCCAAATATTACGGGAAGTTACATGCAAGTGTGAAGAGAAAAATTGGAGAGATTCCCACAAGGTTATGAATTAAATAATTCATCCAGACCTACCACTGAAGACTTTAATCTTATTATATTCAAAAGATTCGGCACCTCACATGCAAAGTCTTCACAACGATCGAAAGATGGATTAAAATATGGAAATCTAGCCTTGCAACGTTTAGAAAAATAAACAAAGAAGTCTACTTCTCCAACTGACGGATTTGTTACAAGATTTGCAACGGCTATGAAGGATGCTCAAGGATCGACACCTATATATATCCGAAGATTTGAAGATGAGCAGTACAATGCGAACAAAACTCTCAAGCAATCAAAGTTATCAAAGGAGAATGATGAAGAGGAAGAAAAGGAAGAAGGAGAAAAAGAGAAGGAGACAGAAAAGGAGGCAGAAAAGGAAGTTGCATCAGACAAGGCTGGGGCTCCTACCCGCTATACCAGCCTAGATGCAGACCTGGCTGAAGACTCCAAATTGGGGACCCCAGAACAGACCTCATCTGGTATGCCAGCTGCAGACAGGAGTCTGTAGACAGGTGGGTCATCCGCACACCTACCTGCAGGTGTCGAAGGCGCAGGCGAGAACTCTCCACAGACATCACAAATTACACATGTGATGGCTGAGCTGATCCGACAGATTGTAAAAGACACTGTTGGAGAGCTGCTTGCTTCTCAAGTCACTCCTGATTTGCAGTCTATCAATGCAAAAATTGACACCTTGCTGCAGCGGAACATCCCTCAACCACCTCCTCCTACAAACAACAGAATGCCCCTTGGCATGTCTGACTGGATGCTTATAATGGAGCAGTAATTAACCACCCTGGTTGATGCTGGCAAAAAGGGGGAAGAGAGGTTACAGGGGGAAGGCAGCAAGCAGGGGGAAATAAGAGGAGTTTAAGAGATGAGGACCAAGAAGAAGCAAGATGTCTAAATGATCACAGCCGGGACATCATCGGCAAAGAGGAAGGGAGAAGCTGAACTAGAGCAGACTGATGATCAGTCTGCAATCAAAAGAAGGAGGATCAGAATTGGGGACGAGCCTACACTAGAATGGAAGGCAAAGAGATGTGGTATGTTGAAGATTTCCTTCCTATCGAAGCTGCACCTATGTGGGGAACTGCAAAGAAAAAGTTCATCGGAGATTTTTATATCTGGGAGTTACTCCAGGATAATAATTGCTCCCCACAGCGGACTTTTATTAACTTCATGGAAGAAGCACATCAAAATCTCTGGGCTGTCCAACTAAAACGTGCAAAGGGATGTAATGCATACCCCAGAATTCCTCCCTTCAGGTCTAAAGATCCTCCCACCTTGGAAAATGGTGAATTGGATGAATTATCACTACAAAGGAAAATAAAGAAGCTTTGTGACGAGCATAAGTTCTCCTCATAAGAAGATCAAGACTTTGCTGCTCTCACTGTCAGAAGAAAATACGGTCTTGCCCTTGTCAAGAAAAGGCCAATTGGAGCTAAGCCTATCAGACCTGCCAAGCAGCCTATCCGCAGAGGCAGAGGCAGATGATTTGTCTGTATTCATTTTTTTTGAAAATTTTGTTCCTGTAAATTTTCCTGTAATTGTTTTGATCATTGAAAATCCATGTACTTGTAAAACAATACAGAAAAAAAATTTATAACAGTCTTTTGAATGACAATTCCCAGTTGTCTCAAAACTAGACTAATTTTAGTTTGTGTTTTGCACTCAAGTGCAGACTTGTTCATTTGAATAATTTGCTTAAGTTTTGCCATCATCAAAATAGGGGGAATTTTTTAGGAATACTTGTTAGATTTTGATGATGTCATTAATGTAATTCAAATGTTTTTTACTTGGCAAAAATGTAAGGAAGAACCAAATCAGTATCTTCCATAGGCCAAATTATGTTAAGTTAAATACTTGGCAAAATGTAAAGAAGA
This sequence comes from Orobanche coerulescens, assembly GCA_033398695.1. NCBI lineage: Eukaryota > Viridiplantae > Streptophyta > Magnoliopsida > Lamiales > Orobanchaceae > Orobanche > Orobanche coerulescens. Next base: position 70,769,211 of record CM065817.1, read on the forward strand.
ATCAAATGAGTATCTTCTATAGGCCAAATAAGTTAGGCTCAAATCGGCTAAGTACAAAGGTACAGATAAGTACATCAGAGAAGTACAGCCGAGTCAAGTCAGAGAAGTTCTGGTTAACAAAAATTCATCAGAGATGTTTGACCATACTGCAGTCAAGTGACTTCAGACAAGTCATCTGATCAGGCGAGTCTCAAACAGTCACCATTAGAGAAGTCCAAACTGCATAGAAGATGACTGTACATCAGCCAACTTGATTTATGAGAGATCAGCCAAGTACTCGAAGTCCACGTCAGCATGCGTTGAATAGTCAAATATTACGGGAAGTCACATACAAGCGTGAAGAGACAAATTGGAGAGATTCCCGCAAGGATATGAATTAAATAATTCATCCAGACCTACCCCTGAAGAATTTAATCTTATTGTATTTGAAAGATTTGGCGCCTCACATACAAAGACTTCACAACGGTCGAAAGATGGATTAAGATATGGGAATTCAGCCTTGCAACGTTCAGAAAAATAAACAAAGAAGTCTACTTCTCCAACGGATGGATTTGTTACAAGATTTGCAACGGCTATGAAGGATGCTCAAGGATCGACACATATATATCCGAAGATTTGAAGATGAGCAGTACGATGCGAACAAAACTCTCAAGCAATCAAAGTTATCAAAGCAATCAAAGTAAACACATAGTATCGTGAAAAGAGCAGTACTCAAAGTTCTTATCTTGAAGAAATCTCTTAATTGGAGAAGACAAACACTCTTGTCTTAAAACCTGAGTTCGAGGTACTTCACTGGTTGAAGTTACGAGACTGATAGGCATCCAAGGATTTAAAGAATCAAGTGGTGCTAGGCAGTGAAAGAGGAGTTGCAATGACATGATTTCCACTGGTTAGAAGTTGTTGTAGCTAAGTAGTAGAAACACTGTAATCTTTATCACTGGTTGAGAATTATAGTGGATTCATCTCCAACTGGTTTGGAGAAAGTGGATTAGTAGAGGATTACCCCGCCTCTGAAACCACTATAAATTGCCTACGTGTTTTACTGTTTTCAGCATCATACTTAATTATTGCATTAATTCATTACTGTTCCATTGCTTAGTCTTGATTTCATCATCAGCTGATTTCCGCATATCTATCAGCTGAGAAACTCACTCTTCGTGAAAAAGAGTTTAAGAGTTTCAATAAGTATATTCACCCCCCCCTCTAGACTTATTCCTGGACGACTTGTGACCTACACAAACAATGTTGTAGGTGTTTTACTTGGGAAAAGCAAACACAAATCCAATAGGACTGAAGAAACTTTAAACTATTGTGAAATTAAGCATTCTTTATTCGTAAAGTATTCACGGTTAAAGTAACATTTAATGCTGATAGGATAGTATTTAATGCGGCCAAAAAGACTATTGTCTGAAGAGCATTTAATGCGGGTCAAAGAGATGTGTGAAGCAATAATTGTGAATCGCCTTTAATTCAAAACATTCTGAAGCCGCCAATCAGAGCTGTCTCAATATCACCAATCGGTCAATGGCTACATTTATAATGGATCTATTTCCGAGGTTATAAATAGCCCCAAGCAAGAGAACATTGCTAACTTTGACAACATCTGAATATCAAGCTTACAAAAGCATTATATTTCTTCAAGCATACAAAATTATCTAAAGAAGAAATATACAAGTCCTCAACACGAACATCACACCTACAGCTATTGTTCGAACTCGTGATAATAATCTTTCAGTGGAGTTACTTATCCCTGTGTGGACTAAGCTAAGCTATCTCTGACCTGTGTGGGACTAATAGTATTAAGGACGAAACTTCAATCTGCGTGAGAAGAAGCGAGTCAAAGAAGCCGAAGCCAATCTGTGTGATCGATCAAAACTACTATCGGCTGTATTAATCTGTGTGAACGATAAATCATACAGTTGTGTACCCTGTGACTTTAATATATTTACCTCGAACCACTTTAGTAAGTGTGTCTTTACTTGCTGTCTTTATTTTTTCTATTTGCCTGTGTGATTTTGAGTATACATATTGTAAAAACCCTGTACGTACCAAGCTAATAGGAGACTACTCAGTTTCTATATTTATAACAACTTAACCTTAGACTTTCGCTACGCAAACAAACTTCAAAAAAAGATACAGCTTATTCAACCCCCTCTTCTAAGCTGTTTATATACTTTGACCAACACTTCTTATCTTTCCTCAAAAGATTAGTCAGCGGCTGAGTGATCTTGGAAATGTTGGGAGTATGCCCTTGAATGCCACTCAGATGATGATTGAGTGAGGGCATTGTACTTGTAATTATGTAAATTCACTAATATAAGGCAATGGATGTTTCTTTATTTACTGGTAGTTACTGGCATTCCCAACTCGTAGATATACATATAGAAACTAGTTCCTGTATTTGAGAGCAAAACGTTCCACTCCTTATTGGATAAGGGGGTCGGCACTGGAAAGGTTTATAGCTCATATACTTAATCATTCGCAAGTCGATGAAACTTGACTGGGCATTGAGTTTATGTGAAGACTTGTATGACGTGTTCTTTGACATGGAGAGTGCCTGTCGAACGCTAATGGTTAGTGGGAGCACACGTTATTGGTATGCTAATTGGATTAGTATACTCGAACTGACTCACCCTCGATTTGTCACACAGATTTCACTCTGGGACAGTCAATGACGGAATCGAAAGGTTGTGATAGGTATTCGTGAACCTTCGACTTGAGGATTTAGTAGGGATGTGCTTGTGACGTCAAGATTTTCATTAGAGTAGTTCGACCCTATAAACCGGAAGGCAGGGGTCAACCTCGACGTGCATCTTGACGGGCAAGTAGCAGGTCCTACCGAATACCAAGACAGAATTCTTTCTCCCATTAGTGAGCGGGTTATATGTCCTATGCGGTTATTGGCAGATGAGATCATAAGTCTTTGACCAAAGTATTGGAGCTAGTTGTATTAGATACACGACAGCTCGATGATCTCAATTTACATTAACGCATGCATAGCGTCAAGTACAGATAGGGCTTGACTGACCGTGACCCTATAACTTGATCGGGACATTTGAAAGAAGGGTTTATACGTATACTGGTATTCACGACAGAATGGTTCTTGAATGATCCCAATCATTCGTTCTCAGTTGGGGTACAGTGTAGGCCGCCAGGCTGGCTAGGCGGTGCTACTACTCTTTGGTTCCTCCCATTGCTGACTGAGATGAACCTACCGAGTCGCGCAATAGGATTGACGACGGAATGAATCGAGCTTATTCTCTCTTTATAAATATTAGATATTGGATATCTAATTTATTAGACATTGGATGTCTAATTAAATTTAGGACATTGGATGTCAAAATTAATTTATTGGATAAATTAATTTACGGCCTAATGAATTAAATAAATTATTGGGTGATTAATTTAATTCATGAATATAATTATTTCCTAGAGAAATTAATTATGTTATTATGTATTTGATATGATTAATTAATTGGATTAATTAATCGATATAAATACATCGGAACGGAATCAGAGTTTATCTGTTTGGACTCACGGGAGTCCGAAACGGACCGAACTCACCCGGATCCTTCTAGATGGCTGCCCCCCCCCCCTCCACCTACTTTCCACCAAGTATTCATTTCCATTTTATTATTAAATGACAATGACTTGGTGGGGGAATCTCATGAGATATGAATTGATTTTTGTGAGTTTAATAAGAATAAGTAAGGGAAGACTTCTAACTCTAAAAAGGGATTCACCTTGGAAACAATTCCAACGTGAGTTTGAGTTTGAATGACAGAGAAAATTGTTTTCTCTTTAGTCTTCATCTTCTTCTTCTTTTGTTCTTGGTTGTTCTTGGAGAAAAATCAAGAAATCAAAGAGAGATAGTGAGCTATACACTTGGAGTGTTATAATCACACTAGCAAGCTTCTATAACCTTGTTCTAGCCGTATTCTTGGAGGATAACGAGGTTTAGTCATCCTGGTCGTTTCTCCGACGCGTGGAAAGTAGAGACGCAGTGTTTTCGGCGTTGGATCATCCAAGAACTTGGAGCGGATTGGATTCGTAGAGATCAAGCAAAGCTTGGGGAATAGCTCAAGAGAAGGATACCATTTAATCAACGGACTACGAGGGTATGTTTTTCGTATCTCTTGTGTTTCGTTTTATATATTCGTATATACGTAGCTCGATCGATCCTCGTAAGGATTCGGATCGAATTAATTTTCGTTTCCGCTTACTGGCCTTCGTTTTAGGCATCGAATCCCAACAGTGGTATCGGAGCGTAGGTCTTGCGATCGTATATACGATATTGGCATTTGGAATGCTTGATTAGATGGTATATGATTTGGAATCATAATCGTATTAATCGTTGATTTTCTATTGTTCATCTAAAAAATTAATTTTTCATGATTTTATGTTACAATATAAATCTATTTTTCTTTTGAAAAACTGATTTAAATGAGTAATATAAAGATTATAAAAATATTATTTTTTGGAAACGGCGAAAAAAATGAGCCGAAACGTAACGGACCCGGCTTGGAGTTGTCCGGCGCGCCTCATGATCTGCCACTGGGACATGATCACCCTCCGGACATGATCGGCGGCCTCTCTTCTTTGCTGGCAATAGTCTCGCGGCCTTCCGCGCAGTACTCAGCAGGTCTTCTTTGCCCTTCTCGGCCGTGTTTTTCGACTCCGTTTTTTATATTTCGTTCGATAATTAATTTCCACAAATTAAATTAATTTGACTAAGATTTAATTATGGTAATTTTAATCTTAGGGGAATTAATTTAATGAAATATTTTATCATCCGGAACAAGTTAAAATTGATGGTTGTTTGAATTAATTGGATTATTTCGTTTTGAATGAATCGATTGGATCGGTTCGTATTGTTGATTGGATCAATGTATCTCTACGCTTTCCATTTATTTAGTATTTATTAGATGAATGCTTTTGAATGGGGATGTGGTTCGTGGACTTAGTTTTGAATCGTTCGTTTTATTCGATTGGGTTGTAAAGGCCGTTTTGAGCCTATTTATTTTACTAGAAATATTTGTATCTAGGATGGAATTTTCAATGTAAAATTTATATGTAATGACGAAGACCGGAAGAAGATCCGTTTCGAGAAGACGAAGATTCAAGACGAATACTTGTAGTTAGATTACGGAGTTTTTGTTTTCTAGGAACGGTCCATGAACCACATGTTGGTAGAAACTAGGTTGTGAATGTTTTTTCATATTGTATGAATGCCACAAACGCGCTAAAATGATTAATGTGCAAAGTGTAACGTTAATCGCGAAAATTCTCCCATAACAAATTATTAAGTTTATAAGGTTTCAAGGTTTTCCTTCCCTCCATCGAGCTTTCGTGAAATTGAAAGCCAAACCGTATGTGCTATGCTTTCGAGTTATCGGGGTAGTCGTTCGGGGAGGATGGATAAATTACCGGGAGCGCATTGGATGCCTTCGGTTGGAGCAAATTTTATCCCTAGAAACCTGATAGGTTGCTGGATAAGATTCAATTGTGAAACTGAATTGCGTCGATGGTATAAACTTAACTTGTTAACGAACCATAGAAACCATATAGTTTGAGGGGAGTGAACAAGGGGAAAAAGAAGATCGAATCATCCATTAGATGGGTTGGTGTTGGACACCACTTTATGAAAATTAATAGACTAGAAACTTGTTCAGTTGCCCTCTATTAAGATTTATAAAGAACTCGATCACCACTATGAAGTAGAGCGACGATACTTCCAGATTTCACATGGGAGTGTGTTGTTCCGATAAAAATAGTGGGAGCTGGGTAATAAGAATAGAAAAGACCTTAATTCTATACTCAGAACATAATATAACAAGTCACTAATCAATCTGTTATACTTAATGCAGACATAACTCTCAATATGACAATGAATCCACTCGCAATTCTACTCAAAAAGAACACCCTGATTGGACCTAACTTTGTGGACTAGCTCCGCAATTTGATGATTGTCCTCAGTATAGAGGCACTGGGATACGTCTTGGAGACGGACATTCCAGCGCCTCCTGTGCGGACCAGAGCCAATCAAGAAGAGATTGAAAACCACGAAAAGTGGGTTAAGGATGATATAAAAGTCCGTGCATACATGATGGCTTATATGTCTAATGAGCTTCAGAGAGCTTATGAGAAAATGACTTCTGCTAGGCATATTCTATCTCACTTAACCGAACTTTATGGTGAGCACAGCAGAACTGCTAGATATGAGATATCCAAGCAACTATTCGGTGCAAGGATGAAGGAAGGTGAGAAGGTTGGGGAACACGTCCTCAAAATGATATCCATGACCAAGAGATTGGAGGCTCTTGATTTTAAAATGGATACTTCTCTCCAAACCGACCTTATCCTACAGTCTCTCCCTGATTCCTTCTCACAGTTTGTTATGAACTTCAACTGCAGTGAGATTGCATGTAACTTAGTTGGGTTAATGAACAAACTGGTGACCGCTCAGTCTCAGATGAAGACCCCGCAGATGAAGGAGTCTGCCCTTATGATTTCTTCTGGACCTCGGAGGTCTAAGAACAAGAAGAAAAAGACCAAGAAGCAAACTGGACCACATGTCAAGGACTTAAAGGGCAAGGGCAAATCCCCAACGGTTCCGAAGATCAAGAAGAAGAAGGATGCTTGTCTCAAGTGCGGTGATCTGGGCCACTGGGCTAGAGACTGTCCGACTCTTCATGGCACTTCAGGTACAGAACTTTTAGTTTTGGAAACAAATTGTTCTGCTACTGTATTTTCTACTTCCTGGATTTTGGATTCTGGTGCTAGATCTCATATTTGTACCGTGAATTAGGATCTGGAACAAAGTAGGAAGCTTTGATCTGGAGAAGTTATGATCACAGTCGGAAGCGGGCATAGTGTCGAGGAGACCGACATGGAATTACTTCTTCTGGGTTTAGAATCCGACTTTGTTTTGACTTTAGAAGATGTACTTGTTTTGCCCAAGGGGCACAAAAACATTGTATCAATTCCGGTCATGGACCGAAAGGGCTTTTCATTTTTCATTGGTGATGGTTCCTGCAAAATTTATTTCAGAAATAAACAAGTGGGCACTGCTACATTGTTAAATGGATTGTATCATCTAAATCTCAGCAACAAAGTAGTTGTGAATACTATAACTAGAAAATGTGGTAGGGATGAAACCAATGAAGTTTTGAAATGGCATCTTAGAATTGGTCATGTTGGTCAGACCAAGGTTTACAAGATGGAAAAAGATGGACTTATGGGTCCATTGGGATTAGATCCCTTTCCTACTTGTGAATCTTGCCTTAAAGGCAGAATGACTATGTCCCCCTTCACAGATGTATATGGTGCTTTAGAAGCAGCATGTGATGGATATCAATATTTCATTACGTTTACAGATGATCATACTAGGTATGGTTATGTATACTTAATGAAACATAAATCCGAGGATTTTGAGAAATTCCAGGAATTCAAAGCCCTAGTCGAGAAACAAACTGGTAATCATATCAAAGCACTTCGGTCGGACCGAGGTGGCGAGTATATGAGTTTGGAGTTTGACGAGTTCCTTAAGGAACATGGAATAGTATCACAACTAACACCTCCAGGTACTCCTCAGTTAAATGGTGTGTCAGAAAGAAGGAACCGGACCTTGTTGAACTGGTCCATTTCATGCTGGGCTATACTGACTTACCGATTTACTTTTGGGGGTATGCACTCCTGACTGCCACCTACATCTTGAACAGATGTCCTTCCAAATCCGTTCCTAAAACTCCACATGAGATATGGGAGGGCAGGAAACCAAGTCTTAATCATATTAGGATTTGGGGATGTCCCGCCTATGTCAAGAAGACTAAGGTGGAGAAGTTAGAAGCTAGGTCCGTGAAGGGACGTTTCATTGGATTCCTGTCTGGGACGATGGGATATCTATTCTACATGTTCGAAGATCGAAAGATCAATGTTGCTTAACAAGCACACTTCCTGGAAGAAGAGATTCATTCAGGAAGGCGGAGCAGGTAGAAATATTTCTTTGGAAGAATACAATGAAACTCCTCAGGAGACACCTGTGTAAGAAAATGAAACCGAACCTTCTAAAACACAAGTACAACCACCTCGTAGGTCTAGTAGGGTATCTCATTTACCTGAGAGGTATAGTTTTGTGCACTTGGAGGAACTGGGTTTCCACGAGGTTCCAGGTGATAAACAAGAGATCAACCCATGACCAATGACCTGGCAATGGTGGATGTAGACTCCATGAAATAGACTGTAGCAGTCTTCATGTAGTTTGGACATTCGTTTTGACAAGGCACTCAAAGATTCTGACTTCGTGCAAAATGAAGAGGAACATTGTGTATACAAGAGGGTTAGTGGGAGATAGATCGCATCCTTAGTACTATATGTAGATGACATTATACTAATAGGAAATGATGTGGGAATGCTCAGTTCTGGAAAAGCTTGGCTTCCGAGTAATTTCTCCATGAAAGACTTGGGAGAAGAAACCTATATTCTTGAGATTCGACTCTACTGGGATAGATCGAAGAGAATGATAAGTTTTTCCCAAGCCCTCTATATAGATTAGATCTTAAAGAGGGTTCCTTCCGATGCGGCATGGAATAAAACTCACCTTGAATATGTGTCCTCATAGTGAGGAACAATGAAAAGAAATGAGTTATATACCATATGATTCGGCAGTGGGTAGCCTTACATATGCTTTATTGTGTACGAGACCTGACATTGCGCATGATGGGAGCGTGGTAAGTAGGTTTCGGGCTAACTCAGTTCGGGAACATTAGACCGCCATAAAGAACGTTCTCAAGTACTTTAGAAGGACTAGAGATCTGGTTCTTATATATGGTGGTGGAGAATTGAATATGATGGGATTCACTGTATTGGACTTCCAAGAACAGAAAGACGATTCTATGTCTACTTCTGGCTACAATTACTCTTAATGGAGGAGCAGTATCATGGCATGGTGCCAAGTTAGCGCGACTGCTAATTCCACCTGTTAGGCTGAGTATAAAGCGGCCTCGGAGGCCTCCAAAGGAAGAATTTAGAAGTTACTAGGTAAACTTCATGTGACACCTTGTGCTACGCTGCCAGAGCGGTAGCACAGGCCTAGGAGCTAAGGTTTCACAATAGTACCAAACATATTGAGAGAGAGTATCATCTCGTAAGAGCATTTGTTCGCAACGAGATACATTGTGCTGCATAGAGTAGAGTCAACCGACTACATCGCTGATCCACTGACCAGTCCATTTTCTCAGATTAGCTTAGAGCATCATCTGGAGAACATGGGTATTAGATACCATAGTGTGTGTCATTGAGTGCAAGTGGGAGATTGTTGGGAGTATGCCCTCGAATGCCATTCATAGGATGATTGGGTGAGGGCATTGTACTTTTAATTATGTAAATTCACTAATATAAGGCAATGGATGTTTCTTTATTTACTGGTAGTTACTGGCGTTCCCAACTCGTAAATATACATATAGAAACTAGTTCCTGTATTTTAGAGCAAAATGTTCCACACCTTATTGGATAAGGGGGTCAGCACTGGAAAGGTTTATAGCTCAAATACTGAATCGTTCGCAAGTCGATGAAACTTGACTAGGCGTTAAGTTTATGTGAAGACTTGTATGACGTGTTCTTTGACATGGAAAGTGCCTGTCGAACGCTAATGGTTAGTGGGAGCACATATTATAGGTATGCTAATTGGATTAGTATACTCAAACTGACTCACCCTCGATTCGTCACACAGATTTCACTCCGGGACAGTCAATGACGGAATCGAAAGGTTGTGATAGGTATTCGTGAACCTTTGACTTGAGGATTTGGTAGGTATATGCTTGTGACGTCAATATTTTCATTAGAGTAGTTCGACCCTATAAACCGGAAGGCAGGGGTCAACCTCGACGTGCATCTTGACGGGCAAGTAGCAGGTCCTACTGAATACCAAGATAGAATTCTTTCTCCCATTAGTGAGCGGGTTATATGTCCTATGCGGTTATTGGCAGATGAGATCATAAGTCTTTGGCCAAAGCATTGGAGCTAGTTGTATTAGATACACGACAGCTCGATGATCTCGATTTGCATTAATGCATGCATAGCGTCAAGTACAGATAGGGTTTGACTGACTGTGACCCTATAACTTGATCGGGACATTTGAAAGAAGGGTTTATACGTATACTAGTATTCACGACAGAATGGTTCTTGAATGATCCCAATCATTCGTTCTCAGTTGGGGTACAGTGTAGGCCGCCAGGTTCGCTAGGCGGTGCTACTACTCTTTGGTTCCTCCCATTGCTGATTGAGACGAACCTACCGAGTCGCGCAATAGGATTGACGACGGAATGAATCGAGCTTATTATCTCTTTATAAATATTAGATCTTGGATATCTAATTTATTGGACATTGGATGTCTAATTAAATTTGGGACATTGGATGTCAAAATTAATTTATTAGATAAATTAATTTACGGCCTAATGAATTAAATAAATTACTGGTTGATTAATTTAATTCATGAATATAATTATTTCTTGGAGAAATTAGTTATGTTATTATGTATTTGATATGATTAATTAATTGGATTAATTTATCAATATAAATACATCGGAACGGAATCAGAGTTTATCTGTTTAGACTCACGGGAGTCTGAAACGGACCGAACTCGCCCGGATCCTTCTAGATGGCCGCCCCCCTTACACCTACTTTCCACCAAGTCAGCATTTCCGTTTTATTATTAAAGGACAATGACTTGGTGGGGGAATCTCATAAGATATGAATTGATTTTTGTGAGTTGAATAAGAATAAGTAAGGGAAGACTTCTAACTCTAAAAAAGGGATTCACCTTGGCAACAATTCCAACATGAGTATGAGTTTGAGAGAGAGAGAGAGAGAGAGAGAGAAAATTGTTTTCTCTTTAGTCTTCATCTTCTTCTTCTTTTGTTCTTGGTTGTTCTTGGAGAAAAATCAGGAAATCAAAGAGAGATAGTGAGCTATACACTTGGAGTGTTATAATCACAATAGCAAGCTTCTATAACCTTGTTCTAGCCGTATTCTTAGAGGATAAAAAGGTTTAGTTATCCTGGTTGTTTCTCCGACGCGTGGCAAGTAGAGATGCAGTGTTTTCGGCGTTGGATCATCTAAGAACATGGAGCGGATTGGATTCGTAGAGATCAAGCAAAGCTTGGGAAATAGCTCAAGAGAAGGATACCATTTAATCAACGGACTATGAGGGTATGTTTTTCGTATCTCTTGTGTTTCGTTTTATATATTCGTATATACGTAGCTCGATCGATCCTCGTAGGGATTCGGATTGAATTAATTTTTGTTTTACCGCTTCCGCTGGGCCTTCGTTTTAGGCACCGAATCCCAACAGGAAAAACCTTCCATGAACTGCCTGTAGTAGCCTGCTGAACCAAGGAAACTCCATATTTCTTTCACATTCTTTGGAGGTAGCTAATCTTATATAGCCTCCATCTTTTGTGGGTCAACTCGAACCCCATCGGCTGAAATCACATGTCCGAGAAAAGTCACCTCACACATACAAAACTCACACTTGGAAAACTTCCCATAAAGTTATTCTTGTCTCAATACATCGAGAAGTTAACGGATATGATGCTCATGCTCCTCATTTTACGGGAATATATCAAGATGTCGTCAATGAAAACAATCATGAAGCGGTCTAAGTAATTAATGAAGACTCTGTTCATTAAGTCCAATAAAACTAGTGGCACATTCGTCAACCCAAATGGCATCACTATAAATCCGAAGTGTCTATAACGAGTATAAAAGGCTGTCTTAGGAATATCCGGCTCTCGGATCCTTAATTGAAGGTAACCAGATCTAAAGTCAATTGTGGAAAATCCTGAAGCACCTTGTAGTTGATCCAATAGATAATCATTATAGGGTGGATACTTGTTCTTGATTGTTACCCTGTTCAGTTCTCTTTAATAAATACACATACGGAGAGAACCATCATTTCTCGCAAATTAAATTGGTGCTCCCCACGGGGATGCACTTGGTAGATGTAACCCTTCTCGGATAACTCCTCAAGTTGATTTTCCAACTCTTGCATTTCATAGGGGCCATACGATACGGTGATTTTGAAGGTGGGGACGTACCTATCTCTAACTCAACTGAATTCTACCTTTCGCTGTAGAGGTAATCCTGGAAACTCATATAGAAAAGCATCCAGGTAGTCTCGGACTACCTGAATATCGGCTAACTCAACTGGTCGATCGTCGATCTTAGTCATATAGCACCAATAACCAACACATCCCTGATTAAGTAATCTAGTTGCCTTCACTATACTGGTGACTTTCCCGGAACGACTATGACTCCCATGCTGAAAACACAGTTGAAACCGTCATCAAAAGTGACAGTCACCAATTGCTTATGGATACTGAGGATGACATCATGGCGATCCATCCAATCAATACCCAGAATCAAGTCATCTTTGGGTAAATCTACCACAATCAGAGCTGATAACCTTTCACGTCCATCCATCTGAATTGGACAATTCTTTACTTCCTGATTCCCAACAATATTTCTACCATTAGGTAGACCAATAACATAAGGCTCGCATTAGAAAACATAATTAAGATGCAATCTTTTCATACAACACTCAGATATGAATGAATGCGAAGCACCAGTATCAAAAAGAGTACCTACAGGCTGAGAAAAGATCTCAAGTGTACCCGAATCATCTTAGCCTCTGGATTATATGCCGTCTTCATATCATAGATACGGGATTTACCACCCCCAGTACCAGACGTACCAGCCTGACTATCATGAGTCGTCCCTCTGTTCGCCCCTATCTTCAGATGAAAGGTGGATGGAGCAACACGATTATGACCAATAGACTGCCTCGGGGCATGAGAAGTCACAAGAGTCTATCTAGAACCACCGCGATAAAATTTTGCTTGGTGACCAACAAGTCCACAGATATTACAAGCCATCGCTGACTTCGGCAACTTGTTGGAATAATGTCTCTACTCTCCACAATTGAAACAAATAAAGGCTGAACTGGCCACTCGAGAATGCGATCCCACTGGTCTAGGCGCCATAGGTGGCCGCTCAGAATGAGTGGGGCCAGAATGGGGCCTCTTTAATGCCGCTCAACCACCATCGGACTGATCCTGATTCTTTGGTTTCTTGCCAGAGGACTGCGGATGCTTCATAGCAATCTCTTTCAAAGATCAAACTTGAGAGCTTTCTCAATGAACTCAGGAATAATCATGCAATGGTGATTAAGTAACTGCATACGCATCTGAGACTTCAATCTCTTACTGAAATATTTAATCTTATCAACCTTAGTCCGAACAATCAAAGAGGCAAACCGGAGAAGCTCCTGAAACTTCTCAACAATAGTCAATACATCATCCTTTTCAGAAGGATCAGGATTCAATAGTCAGGCGATTTAGACTCTCCAAGAGGGGCCAGATAATACCTCACTAGCATGAGAAATTTCAAATCATTTCAGTTACGATTACCATTGGTGAGTTTCACAGATAACCACCAAGAATGAGCACCCTTATGCAGATTGTAAGTCGCTATAGCAACTTTATTTTCCTCAAGGCACTCCAGAACCTTGTTTATGATGATTTGGGCTTAGTTTCCGCTTAACTCGAGCTGAGTCTGGCAGTACAAAATCCTATTTATGAAGACCTGGCCGTGTTTGCCTATAAATGAGTTTGACCATAAGAAACCATATTTATTGAAATTCAAGCGTACTTCCGGCTCAGCTCGAGCTGAATCAACCTATAGGGAACCCTATTTATGAAGATTTGGGCATACTTTCCGCTCAACTTGAGCTGAGTCCGACAGTATGAAACCCTATTTATGAAGATTTTGGCTTACTTGATGCTCAACTCTAGCAGAGTTCAGCCATACGAAACCCTATTTATGAAGATTTGGGCATACTTGCCGCTAAACTCGAGATGAGTCCGGCACTACGAACCCTGTTTATGAAGATTTGGGCTTGTCGCTCAAATCAAGCTAAGTCCATCTCTACGGAACCCTGTTTATGAAGATTTAGGTTTGTCTCTCAACTCAACCGAGTCCGGCAGTTTGGAATCCTATTTATGAAGACCTGGGCATACTTACTGCTTAAACTCGAGCTGCGTTAGGCCGTGCAGAACCTTGTTGATGAAGTATTTGGTGTACTTCCACTCGATTTGAGTTGAGTCAGGACCTATAGAACCCTATTTATGAGGACTTATGCGTACTTGCCACTCATTTGGAACTGAGTCAGGCCGTACGGAATAATATTTAAAAAGAACTGGGCATACTTGGGACTAAGCTAGAGCTAAGTCAGACTGTATGGAACCCTATATATGAGCACTTGGGTGTACTTTTCGTCCAACTTGAGATGAGTCCGGATATATGGAACCTTGTTAATAAATATTTGAGCGTACTTACGCTCAGCTAGAGCTAAGTCAGACTGTGAGAAATACTATTTATGAAAAGTGGGCATACTTGCCGCTCAACTCGAGCTGAGTCCGGCACTACAGAACCCTGTTCTTGAAAATTTGGGCTTAGTTTCTACTCAACTCGAGCTGAGTCCGGAAGTATAAAATCCTATTTATGAAAACCTGGTCGTGTTTGCCTATAACTGAGTTCAACCATAAGAAACCATATTTATTGAAATTCAAGCATACTTCCCGCTCAGATCGAGCTAAGTCAACCTATATGGAACCCTATTTATTAATATTTGGGCATACTCGTCGCTCAACTCGAGCTGAGTCCAACAGCACAAAATCCTATTTATGAAGCTTTTGGCATACTTGATTCTCAACTCAAGCAGATTTCGGCCATATGTAACCCTATTTATGAAGATTTGGGCATACTTGATGCGCAACTCGAGCTGAGCCCGGCACTACAGAACTCTGTTTATGAAGATTTGGGCTTTCTGCTCAACTAGAGCTGAGTCCGTCTCTACGGAACCCTATTTATGAAGATTTAGGGTTGTCGCTCAACACGAGCTGAGTCCGGCAGTATGGAATCCTATTTATTAAGACTTGGGTATACTTACTGCTCAAACTCGAGCTGAATTAGGCCGTGCAGAACCTTGATGATGAAGCTTTGGCGTACTTTCCACTCGATTCGAGATGAGTCAGGACCTACAAAATGCTATTTATGAGGACTTATGCGTACTTGCCACTCATTTTGGAACTAAGTCAGGCCGTACAGAACAATATTTAAAAAGAATTAGGCGCACTAAACTAGAGCTAAGTCAGGCCGTACGGAACCCTATTTATGAGCACTTGGGTGCACTTTCCGTCCAACTCGAGATGAGTTCGGATTTATGGAACCTTGTTAATGAATATTTTAGCGTACTTGCCGCTGAGATAGAGCTGAGTCAGGCTATGCAAAACACTATTTATGAAAATTGGGCATACTTGCTGCTTAACTCGAGTTGAGTATGGCACTCCAGAACCTTGTTTATGAAGATTTGTGCTTCGTTTCCTCTCAACTCGAGCTGAGTCCGGCAGTATAAAATCCTATTTATGGAGACCTGGTCGTGTCTGCCTCTAACTGAGTTCGACCATAAGAAACCATATTTATTGAGATTCAAGTGTACTTCCCGCTCAGCTCGAGCTGAGTCAACCTATAGGGAACCCTATTTATGAAGATTTTGGGCATACTTGCCGCTCAACTCGAGCCGAGTCTGATAGTACGAAACCCAATTTATTGAGATTCTGGCGTACTTGATGCTCAACTCTAGCAGAGTTCGGCTACACGAAACCCTATTTATGAAGATGTGGGCATACTTGACGCTCAACTCAAGCATATTTTGGCACTACAGAACCCTCTTTATGAAGATTTGGGCTTGCTGCTCAACTGAAGCTGAGTCCGGCTCTACGGAACCCTGTTTATGAAGATATAGGCTTGTCGCTCAACTAGAGCTGAGTCCAGCAGTATGGGATCCTATTTATGAAGACTTGGGCATATTACTGCTCAAACTCGAGCTAAGTTAGGCCGTGCAGAACCTTCTTGATGAAGTCTTTGGCGTACTTGCCACTCGATTTGAGCTGAGTCGGGACCTACAGAACCCTATTTATAAGGACTTATGTGTACTTGCCACTCATTTGGAACTGAGTGAGGCCGTACAGAACAATATTTAAAAAGAGTTGGGCATACTTGGCGCTAAGCTAGAGCTAAGTCAGGTTGTACGGAACCCTATTTATGACCACTTGTGTGTACTTTCCGTCGAGATGTGTCGAGATTTATGGAACCTTGTTAATGAATATTTGAGCGTACTCACTACTCAGCTAGAGCTGAGTCAGGCCGTGCAAAATACTATTTATGAAAATTGGGCATACTTGCCGCTCAACTCGAGCCGAGTCCGGCACTACAGAACCCTGTTCTTGAAGATTTATGCTTAGTTTCTACTCAACTCGAGCTGAGTCCGGTAGTAGCATACTTCCCGCTCAGCTCGAGCTGAGTCAACCTATATAGAACCCTATTTATGAATATTTGGGCATACTTGCCGCTCAACTCGAGCTGATTCCGATAGCATAAAATTCTATTTATGAAGATTTTGGCATACTTGATGCTCAACTCAAGCAGATTTCGGCCATATGTATCCCTATTTATGAAGATTTGGGCGTACTTGACGCTGAACTCGAGCTGAGCCCGGCACTACAGAACCCTGTTTATGAAGATTTCGGCTTGCCGCTCAACTGGAGCTGAGTCCATCTCTACGGAACCCTATTTATGAAGATTTAGGGTTGTCGCTCAACTCGAGCTGAGTGCGGCAGTATGGAATCCTATTTATGAATACATGGGTATACTTACTGCTCAAACTCGAGCTGAGTTAGGCCGTGCAGAACCTTGATGTTGAAGTCTTTGGTGTACTTGCCACTCGATTCGAGCTGAGTCAGGACATACAAAACCCTATTTATGAGGACCTATGCGTACTTGCCACTCATTTTGGTACTGAGTCAGTCCGTAGAGAACAATATTTAAAAAGAATTGGGCGCACTAAACTAGAGCTAAGTCAGGCCGTACGGAACCCTATTTATGAGCACTTTGGTGTACTTTCCGTCCAACTCGAGATGAGTTCGGATTTATAGAACCTTATTAATGATATTTCAGCGTACTTGCCGCTATGCTAGAGCTGAGTCAGGCTATGCGAAACACTATTTATGAAAATTGGGCATACTTGCCGCTCAACTCGAGCTGAGCCCGGCACTCCAGAACCTTGTTTATGAATATTTGTGCTTCGTTTCCTCTCAACTCGAGCTGAGTCCGGCAGTATAAAATCCTATTTATGGAGACCTGGTCGTGTCTGTCTCTAACTGAGTTCGACCATAAGAAACCATATTTATTGAGATTCAAGTGTACTTCCCGCTCAGCTCGAGCTGAGTCAACCTATAGGGAACCCTATTTATGAAGATATTGGGCATACTTGCCGCTCAACTCGAGCTGAGTCCGATAGTATGAAACCCTATTTATTCAGATTTTGGCGTACTTGATGCTCAACTCTAGCAGAGTTCGGATATACGAAACTCTATTTATGAAGATTTGGGCATACTTGATGCTCAACTCAAGCAGAGTTTGGCATTACAGAACCCTGTTTATGAAGATTTGGGCTTGCTGCTCAACTGAAGCTGAGTCTGTCTCTACTAGACCCTGTTTATGAAGATTTAGGCTTATCGCTCAACTCGAGCTGAGTCCGGCAGTATGGGATCCTATTTATGAAGACTTGGGCATATTACTGCTCAAACTCGAGCTAAGTTAGGCCATGTAGAACCTTCTTGATGAAGTCTTTGGCGTACTTGCCACTCAATTTGAGCCGGTTCGGGACCTACAGAACCCTATTTATGAAGACTTATGCGTACTTGCCACTCATTTGGAACTGAGTCAGGCCATACAGAACAATATTTAAAAAGAGTTGGGCATACTTGGCGCTTAGCTAGAGCTAAGTCAGGCCGTACGGAACCCTATTTATGAGTACTTGGGTGTATTTTCCGTCGAGATTAGTCGGGATTTATGGAATCTTGTTAATGAATATTTGAGCGTACTTGCCGCTCAGCTAGAGCTGAGTCAGGCTGTGTGAAACACTATTTATGAAAATTGGGCATACTTATCGCTCAACTCGAGCTGAGTCCGGCACTCCAGAACCTTGTTTATGAAGATTTGGACTTAGTTTCTGCTCAACTCTAGCTGAGTCCGGTAGTACAAAAACCTATTTATGAAGACCTGGCCATGTTTCCATATAACTGAGTTTGACCATAAGAAACCATATTAATTGAGATTCATGCGTACTTCTCGCTCAGTTCGAGCTGAGTCAACCTATAGGGAACCCTATTTATGAAGATTTGGGCATACTTTCCGCTCAACTCGAGCTGAGTCCGATAGTATGAAATCCGATTTATGAAGATTTTGGCATACTTGATGCTCAACTCTAGTAGAGTTCGGCCATACGAAACCCTATTTAGATTTGGACGTACTTGCTGCTCAACTCGAGATGAGTCCGGCACTATGAACCATGTTTATGAAGATTTGGGCTTGCCGCTCAACTCAAGTTAAGTCTGTCTCTACGGAACCCTGTTTATGAAGATTTAGGTTTGTCCCTCCACTCGAGCTGAGTCCAATCAAGGATGACTTACAATGAGAATGATTTTGATGCATAGTATTCAAAAACCATGCTCCGATACCATCTTATGTAACACCCCAAGCCGACGGTTATTACGGTGCTGTGAATCCCCAATTAGGACCCACCAAGTGTATCGCAGTATAATAATCAACATAACTGAATTATAGTTCCGAACCACATTTTGCTACCAAATACTCCGATGAGGAGTTCTATACATTATTCTGGCTAACATGCGCCAAACAATCTAGGATCAACAAAATACAAGTATATTCTCTATGAAGATGGATACACCGAACTAATACAAATACATGAGAATAAAAATACACTGTAAATGAAAAAAATACATCCGGAAACAAGAAGACTCTAGCCCTTGACTAGTATCCTTTAGACTCTTCGCCCTCACCTTGTCTTTCTTGCGTCTTAGCCTTCCCCCGACTTAAAATATGATAAAAACAATATATTTCGCCAAAACCATAGGGTCAGTTACATAAGGTAATAAGTCTCAATACGTCATATATACGCAATCACACATGCTGTATGAACTAATAAATCATCATTTAAAACTAGAATATACACAATCATACATGTTGTATAAACCCACAAGTTTCATTATAATCTCAAATCGTCGAACACATGCAATCAGATGTGAATCGTCGAGATTATAACCCAATCTCGTTGAAAATATACGCAATAAAACATGTTTTATGAATCAACTAATAATTATGGCTCAAAGGATGGCAACACACTATGCTCGGGATGGAAATGTATCCGTGCACAAGCCACCGACGGGCATCGATCTAATACCAATGTGGTTCTGTACTTACTCATGAAGTAAATGTCTCGTGTGCGTAGTCCAATGTGAGGTCAACTACCAACACATGAACTTATATGTGCCTGACATGAAAATCCTAAACATACAATCAGCATGCCAGTGTGATCCGGAATGCCATGAGATAGACATTGAAATTCAATAATGACTTAACAATCCCCAACAAGGGACCAAACGACTCAACGAAAGAAATATGAATCCGACGAAGATCAAAATCAACTCATTGAAATGCATCGAGGGTGTAAATAAGACTCAGAACTACTGTTCCTCAATGGATGATCGACAAGATCAACAACAAAATCATTACAACTTTAAATTCACAAAGCATAAACGTACTTAAATGTACAACATATATAAGACATATTGTCATCATAACCAGGCAAGAATTCACTTGCCTCAATACCAGAGACAAAAGAAATATTCCTGCTGGATCAAAATGTCCTCTAGCGATACGAACGAACAAATTCAGTCAATCACCGGAATAACCTTGAGCGAAATACAATTCATTCAATAATGCAATTCTATGAATCCTATAACGAGTTTACGTCGTAGATTTCCTTGAATCTGTCAAACTACTCTCGTTATTTATCAACATTTATTCAACTCTTTATTAATTAAAATAATATCATCATGTATTATCTTAATTAACTCAAGAACATCATAAATATTTTAAATATGACATTTACTGCTCAAATCATAATGATCAACATTATGACTTAATAATATTTTAAGCCGATATTTACTCAATATTTGATTATTATTATTATTATTTTAATAATTGAATAAATATTTAAAGTATAAATCACAATTTATCCAAGTATTTGACCATCGTAATATTTTCTTTCAAAATAAAGAATTTTAATCCTCATTATGCCAGAATATTTTGTACTTAATTCTATATATTGATTATTTAAATACTTCCATTAAATAACCAAAATCTCATGAATACAACTATAAGATACTTCATTAAATTATAAGTAATTCCTAGAATTTAATTCAAGTTTAAATACAAAATAATTATTTACCATATTTAAATATTATTTATTTTAATAATCTATTACAATTAACTTATAATATATTATAGCGATCCAAATGTTGATCCAAAACACCCAAATAGTCACTTATTCAATACTTCAAATCTTAGAATTAGTTATTCACTTAAAAGATATAAATTTTATGAATATTCCCAATATAATATATTTATCAAGAAAATTCTAAAATGCCAAAATTAAAATCTTAATAATTTTGAAGTGTTCTCTGTATTTTTAGACATTAAATAACTAAATATTTTATGGGATAATAAATCAATAAGACCGAAGTTCCTAGGTGTTTAGGAATTTATAATGTTTTTCATGGTATCAATAATACTCTCTAAAATAGATAAAAAATTACCGAACTATAATTAATCTGGAGTTTGAACATCTACCTCGAGTTGATAATTCAGGATGGGAGACTAGCACGTCTTCCCTTCAAAAAATTAACGAACATCTCTCTCAGGCAATTCGTCGGACAGTTGAGTTGATCTGGAAAATCTACACTAACTCGCCGGAAAATGACCGATTATCCCTCAGAGAACGGACTCCTATCGAGATTCCAGAAAATAGGTTTTGCATAAAAGAATTTTGTCTACAAAGTGCTCAAAATGGGATGCAACATGAGGTCGGGAAGGGGTCAATTTATAGCTCTAAAGTGTGGTTCTCAGTCAACAACGTGGCATGACATAAGGTCATACGTCAACGAACCTAACGTCAGGTTGCGGGTACGCTCAGTAGCTTTCATCCGTGATACACGCGGGTTGTCTGTATCCTTGACCAAGATGTGGGTGTGTATTGTCAGGAGCCTTAACCGAGGCATGCACGTGGGCCCACACGGAAGCTTCTGATACTATTCCGGATGCACACACGCACGTCGTGACTCGCGCCTACCATCCACTTGGATCGGCCTGTTCGGACGGTTCCCAACCGGTTCTGGGCTGGTTCCGACTGGTTTTGGACTATGTGATTCGGGTACTACAAAATGCTCGGGCCGGATAAAAAGATACTATTCAAATAATCCATATAGAATTATACAGTATTCTTTGTTCGGTTTCGAGTTTAAACAACTGAAAACATCATATATTCGCAATGTGAGCTGATCAGAAACTCTAAGTATGATATCACTGAATAATTTTTAATCGAATACGAATATTGCAACAGTACAAGAGTGGAAAAAATTACAACCTGATATTACAGGTTCCTCCTTTTTGTGTGGAGTTCCATATCAAAGCAGGCAACCCTGCTTCACTTCTCGTGTTGCCTTGCAACGGCATGTCCTCGAACTAATAGTTCCATGGTGGAGTTGCATTGTTGATGTTGACTTAATCTCGGACCTTGTGGTACGTAGAAATGGCACTATGCATGACTTGTTTCCATCAAAGAAAGTGAATGAATTTGCAGTGGACATGGAAAATGCATGGTACTTGTCAAAAAAATTCATGCCCAAGACCATCTTATAGTCATGCATGGGGAAGGCATAAAAGTGGAGCTTTCCGCTCCATGTTCCAAGTGAAACCTGCACAATTTATATGATGGCCGCAATTGATTTAGACGGTGATTTCACCGCCTTCATGGTGCGGTTCTCGTACACTATTTTGAGACATGGGCATCTTGCCTCCTCTATGGATATGAAGTTATGCTAGGCTCCTTCATCGATCAGTGCGCTAATGGCTTGTCCGTTAATTGTGCCAATTACATAAGTAAGCCCTTCTTTTGGAGTAACGGGCATATGATCATCCCTTTTCAGCACACCGATCAGTTGAATAGACCCCATGCTGCATCAGGGTTTCTCCAATAGTCTGGTCGTAGCATCATCGATATTGATCTTAAAGTGGGCAGCAAGGGCGTTGAAAGTCCTTTTCTCTAGACAGTCACATATCCAGTGTTCATTATTGCATATAAAGCAAGGATTTCTGGGCTTCAGTTGTTTCCTTTATTTCTTCCAGTTTGTCATGCTCGTTTTTGTCGATAAGGGGCTTATTTTGTCCCTATTTCTTATGATTATTGCCATTTGTGTCCTCATGACTCTCTCCCCCACCTTTATCGTTATTAGGCATTTCTTCCTTCGTAGATCGGTCAGTGAGTGACTCAGCCTTGACAATGGCTTCGTCAAGTGTCTAGACACCATATCGGTCTAGTTGGGCCTTAGCCCAATATTTGAGACCATTGGTTAAATATAAGAGAGCATCCTTGTCGGGCATTTCAACTTCAAGCATAAGAATGAACTCATTGACATAGTCATGGATCGGAATTGTTTGCTTGAGTCATCGTAGGCTTGCTCCTGCTTCTCGCTCGACATTGCTTGGGGCAAAAAGCTTTCACGATTCTCGTTGGAAATCTGCCCAAGTGTTAATGGAGTTTATACTTTTGCCCAATTCAACATAGTTTCCCCGCCAACAGAGTTGAGCAGCACCATGCCAGTAGTTGTTGCGTTTCTGACCTTCGATTCCTCATCTCGTACATCCATAGCGTCAAAGTGTCTTCCAATATAAATAGGATGTTATCGACCACCGTGGCATTATGAATGCCATCATAAGTATCGAGCTTCGACACGTCTAAGTGGGGCGCATCAAAAGTGACCGCGATAGTGGAACTAGATGATATGACACGCTTGTGCGAGGACCAGTGAGACTAAACTTCCTCCATTTTTGATAGATAGACGTGTACCTCTTATTGGATAAATTTAGGGAGGCTATGAATCTCCTTCTAGAACTCGAGAAGTTGCCCACATAGGATATTATATTGATCCATAATAACCTTCTTCAGTAGGACAACAATGTTGGCATACTCAGTCTCAAGATCATCACACCTTTCATGAACTTGGTCAAGGTTCTCCTCCAAGCTAGCCATTGAGGCTTTAAGTACGGAGACTTGAGGCTACAAGGTGCCGACAGAGGCTCCCTTGGACTTGTTGCATACCTTATTACCTCGCTGCTCCTCACAACCGCATTACTGCTCTTGAGTAGCATCGGTAGGGACATTCTGAGTGTCGGCCATCTTTCTCGCGTGATATGAGTCGGTTACATGCAAACCATGTCTCAATACCACTTGTCACTGGATGGGAGTTTTGTGAAGCAAACCCATACGACACTTAAACAACTAAGCTGTGTCAAGTTGTCAAGTAAGCCTGAGGAAAGCGAGATAGGACAATAGGCACAAATAGGATTTTATTAGAGAGAAATGTTTGTACAAGAGAACCTTACAATGTTTAGAATGCTTCAAGTTTTTCTGGATGTTGTGGGCTTGTGTGGAGTCTTGCGAATTTTTGGATGGTTTTGCCAAATGAGGTCTCGCTTGTTTATATGGTTGTCTAGGAGAATTCTAGACTAGGAATTCTCTATATAGAACTTTCTAGAGTCTAGCTTACTCTTCAATGTCCCTTAATATACATGTGGTTCTCTAAAGTTGTAGGGTGTATAAGAAGTATCTTCTAGAACTATGCACACTACTTTTAGATATGTACATATTTCCCTCGAGTCCTCTTAATTCTTCTGGAAGGCTCCTGAGTCTTCGGATCATGAGCTACTCTTGGGAGTATATAAGGCAATCTCGAGCCATTTTTGCACTATCCGTACAGCCCCCTCACTTATGGCCAATGAGTGGTGAGTCACTAACCCCGCCTTACTGAGACACCTCTAGCGAGAGATTTTTCAAAGCCAATTACATATGTCTTACTGTGTGGCCAATGTAATATCCGCATTTTTCCTTTTTCTGGTATTTTTCATTTTAGTGTGTTCTTCATTTTTAGTGACTCGCTTGTAACCGTATTGATATTTCAAGAATATTTAATACTGGACTTTTCCTTATCCGAGCGTGTTTCGGACCTGTTTTACTCAATTCCGCATTTAATGCCTTTTCCCTCGCTATTTGGTTCGATTCTCGTAACCATCGTTCGGAACTTCCGTTTCGGGGTTGACGTAAATCCATCTTATGTTATTATGCGTGTTGTGAGCTTTTGTTTGATGTTACGATCGTGTATCGTGTGTTTTGGATGTTTTGGGCCATTTTGTAATTTCCCAAAGTTATGGGGTAATTACTACCCTTATTGTTTCCGAACTTTCGTGTAGTCGGAATCGCATTTCATTTTAGCGATTTAGTTCCTGCCTCGAACTCATTGTGAGTGTATGTTAGGCGTATTTTTATACGCCTATTTATCATTATTCTTTATCCATTTTGTGTCTAAACCTGCATAAATGAGCCTTTAATGCACTATTTTTTTATGTTTGGCAGGAAATTGGAGTCCGGAAGCTCGAACGATGAAAAACGGGCGAAAACGGCAACTTTTGGCCTGGGGCCGCGGCACAAGGATACTGAGCCACGGCACACGAAGATAACCTGAAAGTCCCGAGCAAACTGTACCCTGAGCCGCGGCACAAGGATGCTGAGCCGCGGCCCAGGAGGAAAAATAAGCGCCCAGGTATGCACTGAAGACACCGTGAGCCGTGGCATAGTTTAAGTGAGCCGCGGTCCATGGGGCGGTTTTGGTGTATTCTGCGCGGTTTTGGGCCGTTTTGAAGCCGGTTCTCGCCCTAATCTCACGGACGCGTTTTGGAGGCTGATGGGAGTTATAAATAAGGGTTTAAGGTCATAATTGAAGGGGATCATTAGAGTATCGATCATCATCAAGGAAGAGAAGCAGAAGACATCAAGAAGCAGAGAGCGGAAGCAGAAGAACGGAGGAATCCGAGCTCTTCATCTGCGTTTGATATCAATGCTTTCTTTAATTATTTCTGTATTTTTATTCTTTAGCATGTCAGGCTAAAACCATGTTCTAGGATTTTGATGAAACTGAGGTTTTGACGGATTTACTTTGATTATATATATAATTCCCTTTTCTGTTGAGTTTTCCCAATTGTTTTTAATGCTTTCAATTGTGTGGCCTATAATTGAATTGTTTTAATCACGCAACTCGAATCGGGAGAGGAGAGTTGGTGAGGAAATATTGGTGAGAACCGTTTTATCTTGTGAGATAGGAATATACTCATAGGAACTACGTGGTCTTTTGAAGATTCTGTGCCTTTTGCCTATTGTCGAATTAATTCACCTAGGGATAGAGTGTGTTATTCGCCTTTAGAAAAATATATTGACCTCGGGAGAGGCGGTAGAGTATTTTAGCAACCTTCGCCTTCAATAAATTGGGAAATCATTAACTTCAGATAATCGAGAGTAAATTCGGATAAACCGAGGTGGATTCACAATCCTAGATTTATTTCTTATTTGATTTTCTTTCTTCAATCGATCGTTTTTACTATTTATTCTTTCATTGGTTTTCTTTAGTTATTACTTGCAACTCAACTTTCGACAGTTCAAATAAAATTAGAATACATATAAATCGATAATTAGTGATTCAGTCCTCGTGGGAACGATATCTTACTCATCATTTTATTGTCTACGATAACGTGCACTTGCGTTAAACAAAATTCGCAACAAGTTTTTGGCGCCGTTGCCGGGGACTGATTTATTTTACTAATATCGATTTCAGTATTTCTAGTCTTATTTTGAACATTTTTTTTATCTATTTATTCTTGTGTAATTTTATTTATTTGTTTTTCCTTGCAGGAATTTCCAGTTAGTGCATGAGAAAATTCGGTAACGAAGGCCTACTACCTTTGGATACCGAACTCGAGCGCACTCTTTGGAGAAGCAAGAAGGAGAAACGAGAGCTACCAGCAATAGTCACCCTGGCAGATAACACGGGAAATCACGAAGCGGAAAATCCCATTCAGCAAGCTCAACCGGCATTAGCACTCCGCGATTATGCTATGCCGCAAATCAATGCGAACTTTTCGGGAATTCGGCGTCCAACCATCCAGGCGAACAATTTCGAAGCCGGCTATTATTCAGATGGTGCAAGCAATACAGTTTTGTGGATTGCCGAACAATGACCCCAACGCTCACATCGCGTCGTTTCTCGAGATTTGTGACACTTTCAAAAACAACGGTGTCATTGATGATGCTATCCGTCTACGGCTTTTCCCTTTCTCTTTGAGGGACAAAGCCAAATTTTGGTTGAATTCTTTACCGCCGGGCTCGATCACTACTTGGACGGAAGTAGCGCAAGCCTTCCTAGCTAAATTCTTCCCACCATCAAAGATGGCGAGACTGAGGAACGAGATAACTGTTGGGATTCCTCAGAAAATAAACGCAGCGGAAGAATAAACGGAATCCCTAAGAGGATCGATCAAGTAACGTATATACGAAAAGAAATACGAAGATCAAGGAATCAAAGTCCCATACCTTTGATGTCTCTGAAAAACCTTCGTATGATGATGGTGATGATGATGAAGAGCCCTTCGTTCCAAACACCGAAAGCACGGTGCCTCTACTTCACACGCCGGAACTTGACGGAAAAATCAGCAAACTTCCTTTCTCTAAGAATGCGGCTAGGGAAGCTTGTAGGAATTTTTTCTCTCGATCTTTTCTACTAATAACTTGTCTCTAAGATCAAGTATATGCTGTAGAAAATTTTTCTCACTCTTGAAGCTCTCTCAAAAACGAAATATTCACTTGGGGAAGGAAGAAGGAGACTTTTATGATTAAAAGACTTTCTTTTTTACAATTATTCCAAGCCTCACATGTAGAAGATGCTTTTAAAAGCATCTCTACTCCTCACATGATCCCACAAGTATATTATATAATGAGAAAGAGAGAGAGAGAAAGTAGAGAGGAGGGGGGCCTTATAGGGAATCTTCCAAGAAACGGGTCGAGTTAATTCGGCTCGTGTATTGGATGTTCGTCAAACGAATCCCTCGTGAATCGGATGTCCGTCAAACGAATCCGTTTTATTTCCAATGTGTTTATACTAATTAATTAATCCAATTAACTAGTTATATCAAACACAAATATACATTTCTCTAAGAAATATAATTTATGAATTAAAGTAATCACCGAGTAACTTACTTACAATTCATAAGACCGCTATTTGATTTATCCGATAAATCACTAATATCTAATATTATAAGAGAGATTATTAATTCATATTTATCCGTCAATGATCCTATTGCGTGACTCCGTAGGTTCGTCTCAGCCGGCATTGGGAGGAATCAATGAGTGCGGGCAGCACTTAGCCAGCCTAGCGGGCCGCACTGTAAGCCCCGACTGAGAACGAATGAACGAATCATTCCAAAACCATTATGTCATGAATACCATATACGTATAGACCCTTCATCAGATGTCCCGGTCAAATCTTCGGGTCATGGTAAAGTCAAACCCTACTGTTGACTAGACTCTATACATGTGTTAATACAAATCAAGACCGACTGATTAATAGTGTATCTAATACGACTATATCAGAATGCTTTGGCCAAAGACTTATGATCTTATTCGCCATTAACCATATAGGACATTCGCCTGCTCACTAACAGGAGATAGAATCCTTTCTTGGCGTACAGTAAAGACTGCTACCTGCCCGTATAGTCCGCACTTCGAGGTCAACTCAGCAATTAAGCAAATGAGTCTAACTACTGTAATGACAAACTAAACGTCACAGGCACATCTTCTACTGAACCCTCAAGTCAAAGGTCCACGTATACTATCACAACCTTTCGATTCGTCATCGACTCTCCGAGAGTGAATACCGTGTGACTGAATCGAGTATGAGTCGTGTTCGAGTATACTGGTCCCACCAATATACTTATAACTATGCTATCAAGACGTGCACACGTCCTAGCATCAGTTATACA
This sequence comes from Orobanche coerulescens, assembly GCA_033398695.1. Lineage (NCBI taxonomy): Eukaryota > Viridiplantae > Streptophyta > Magnoliopsida > Lamiales > Orobanchaceae > Orobanche > Orobanche coerulescens. Next base: position 70,797,333 of record CM065817.1, read on the forward strand.
AGTCTTATTAAAACTTAATGTCCTGTTAAGTTTTATCGACTTGCGAACTAGTTAAGCATTCGAGCTCTAAACACTTATAGTGCCTATCTCTTTATCTCCATAAGAAGTAGAATGCTCACTCTCAAATGCAAGGACTATTATTCTATATACCAAATCACAATGCCAGTGATATACAATAATATAGAAATAATAATTGCCTTATTAAATATAATATTCATAATTACAATACAATTGCTCTCACTCTCTCATCCTCTGAGTGGCATTCGAGGGCATATATTCCTAACAATCTCCCACTTGCACTCAATGCCACAAACTATGGTATCTAATACCTATACTCTCTAGATGTCTCTCTAAGACCTTCTGAGATAGTGGCTTGGTAAGCGGATCAGCAACGTTATTTGCTGTGTCTACTCTCTGCAGTGTAACATTCCCATCCCGAACCATTTCTCTAACAAAATGATATTTTCTCGCAATATGTTTGGTGTTGTGGTGAGCCCTAGGCTCCTTAGCTCGTGCAGCCTCCGTCGTTGTCACAAAACAAAGGTCACGGGCTTCTCTGCATTAGGAACCACTTGAAGTTCCTCGATGAACTTCTTTATCCAAAAAGCTTCTTTAGCAACCTCCGTGGCTGCCTGATATTCGGCTTGACATGTAGAGATAGCAATCGAACTTTGCTTGGCACTTCTCCAAGAAACTGCCCCACCATTCAGCGTAGAGATATACCCTGATGTGGACATCTGAGCATCCATGTCCCCCGAAAAATCTGAGTCAGTATAACCCATCACTCTTAGTTCTCCACCGCCGTATGTAAGAACCAAGTCTTTAGTCCTCCTTAGGTACTTAAGAATGTTCTTTACAGCAGTCCAATGTTCCTGCCCTGGATTTGATCAAACCGACTTACTACGCTCACGGATAGGCAATGTCCGGTCTAGTGCAAATCATTGCATACATAAGGCTACCTATCGCCGAAGCATAAGGTACCTTGCTCATTTCCTTTCTATCTTCCTCACCTTGAGGACACATCTTTAAGGAAAGTTTTGCACCATGTTGCATAGGTAGAAACCCTCTTTTAGAATCTTCCATCCTAAATCGCCAGATCTTTTCTATGTAGAGGGCTTGGGAAAGACCTAACATTCTTTTCGCTCTATCCCTAGAGAGACGAATACCTGCAATATAGGTTGCTTCTCCCAAGTCTTTCATTGAGAACTCTTTAGAAAGCCAAGCTTTCACAGAACTTAGCATTCCTACGTCGTTTCCTATAAGTAGAATGTCATCTACATATAGTATTAAGAACGCAATTTTGCTCCCACTAACCTTCTTGTAAATACAGGGCTCTTCTTCGTTTTGGACAAAATCAAACTCTTTGACTGTCTCGTTAAAACGAAGACTCCAACTCCGTGAAGCTTGCTTCATTCCATAAATGGCACGCTGAAGTTTGCATACTTTATGAATATTGGTTTGAGATATGAATCCCTTAGGCTGTTCCATGTAAATCTCCTCCTCGAGGAATCCATTTAGGAATGTTGTTTTCACATCCATTTGCCATATTTCATAATCTAAGTGGGCTGCTATAGCAAGCATCATGCGAATAGACATAATCATAGCTACAGGCGAGAAGGTCTCGAAGTAATCGATTCCTTCTCTTTGGGAATAACCCTTTGCCACAAGCCTGGCCTTATAGGTATCAACCTTGCCATCTCCATCAGTTTTTCTCTTATAGATCCATTTGTTTCCAATAGGCACTATGCCTTTAGGACGATCTACTAAAGTCCAGACCTGATTAGCATGCATTGAGTCTATCTCAGCTTCCATAGCTTCTTAGCACTTGGTGGATTCAACGTCTACCATCGCTTGGTCGTATGTAGAAGGATCATTCTCTTGACTACTTTCTGTCATCTCATGGACACCCAGTTCCTCTTGATGCAGATAGCCATACCTCTCAGGTATTTGATAAATTCTACTAGACTTGTGAGGTTGTGTTTGTATTTCAGAAGGTTGGGTTCTAATATCTTGCATAGGTGTCTCATTTGGTGTTTCTTTTATTTCATCCAAAGAAATATTTCTACCTGCCCCTCCTTCCTGAATAAACTGATCTTCCAGGAAGTGTGATTGTATAGCAACGATGATCCTATGATCTTCATGCATGTAGAATAGATATCCCATGGAATCCCCTGGATATCCTATGAAATGACCTTTCACAGACCTAGTTTTCAATTTCTCTACTTTAGTCTTCTTGACATAAGCAGGGCATCCCCAAATCCTAATGTGATTAAGACTTGGTTTCCTACCTCTCCACATCTCATGGGGAGTCTTAGGAACGGATTTGGAAGGACATCTGTTCAAGATATGCACAGCAGTAAGGAGTGCGTAACCCCACAGATAAATCGGTAGATCAGTATAGTTAAGCATGGAGCGAACCATGTCCAACAAGGTTCGGTTCCTTCTTTCTGATACACCATTTAATTGTGGAGTAGCTGGAGGAATGAATTGTGACACTATTCCTTGTTCTTTTAAGAACTCATCAAATTCGATACTCATGTACTCACCACCCCGGTCTGACCGAAGAGTCTTAACACGGTTACATGTTTGATTTTCAACTAGGGCTTTAAATTCCTTGAATTTATCAAAAGCTTCAGACTTATGTTTCATTAAGTACATGAATCCATACCTGGTATGGTCATCAGTGAATGTAATGAAATATTGAGAACCGTCTCGTGCCACTTCAAAAGGGCCACAGACGTCGGTATGGATCAATCCAAGTTTTTCAGCAGCTCTTTCAAAAGTCCCTGCGAAGGGTAACTTAGTCATTTTGCCTTGAAGGCAAGATTCACAAGTTGGATAGGGATCTGATCCCAATGGACCTGTAAGCCCATCTTTCTCCATTTTATGAACCTTGGTCTGACCGATATGACCAAGTCTAAGATGCCACTTAAGTGCTTGGTTCGTTTCATCCCTACCACGCTTCCTAGTTATAGTGTTCACAGTTGTTTTATTCTTTAAATTTAAATGGTATAAACCATTTAATAATGTAGCAGTACCAACCAATTTATTTCTGAAATAAATACGACAGGACCCATCTCCAATAAAGAAGTGAAATCCCTTTCGGTCCATGACCGGAATTGATACAATATTCTTGTGCCCTTTGGGCAAAACAAGTACATCATATAAAGTAAGAATAAAACCAGATTCTAAATCCAAAATAAGGGATCCGATATCAGAAGCCTCGACACTATGCCCACTTCCGACGGTGACCATCACCTCCCCTGAATCCAGCTTCCTACTTTGTTCCAGATCCTGATTCATTGTACAAATGTGAGAACTCGCACCGGAATCAAGTATCCAAGAAGTAGAATATACAGTTACAGAACAATTTGTTTCTAAAACCAGTAGTTCTATACCTGAAGGCGCGTTACGGTCAAGCTTTGGACAGTACCTCTTCCAGTGGCCTAGCTCACCGCAGTTGAGGCATACATCCGTTTTCTTGGCCCCCTTGCTCTTTTGAACCATTGGGGCCTTGCCCTTTCCCTTGTCGATCTTGGCTATCGGACCTAACTGCTTCTTGTTCTTTTTCTTCTTATTCTTGGACTTCCAAGTCCCAGAAGAAATCACAAGTGCGCCTTCCTTTCCTTTGTCTTCATCTCGAGATCTGGGTCGTCAGTTTGTTCATTAGCCCAGCTAAGTTACATGCAATCTCATTGCAGTTGAAGTTCATGACAAATTGTGAAAAGGAGTCAGGAAGTGACTGCAGGATAAGGTCAGTTTGGAGAGATGCATGCATCTGAAAATCAAGAGCTTCCAATATCTCAATCATCGAGATCATCTTGAGGACATGGTCCCCAACCCTCTCTCCTTCCTTCATCCTGGCGCCGAATAATTGCTTTGATATCTCATATCTAGCAGTTCGGATATGCTCTCCATAGAGCTCAGCCAGGTGCGCTAAGATAGCTCGTGAAGACGTCATCTTTTCATGGGCACGTTGAAGCTCATTGGTCATTGAGCCTAACATGTACCCTCGCACTCTTATGTCGTCTTTTACCCATTTCTCATGGGCATCGACATCTTCCTGATTGGCTCGGGTTCTTGCAGGAGCCGCTGGGATGTCCGCCCAAGACGTATCCCAAAGATTTCCATAGTTAGGACAATCCTCAAGTTCCGGCCACCCACATAGTTCGGACCATCAGACGTTCTTTTCAAGTAGTATAGCGAGTGGGTTCATTGTCATATTGAGAGTTTTGTTAACTGCAGAGAATAATTTGAGATTCGTTAGTGTTTGTTTAATTATGATCCGAGTAAAGAATTTAAGGACTTTCTTTATTCATAACTCGGCTCCCACTATTTTATCGGCATTTACACACTTCCATGTTACATCCGGAAGTCTTGGGTGACTTCATAGTGGTGATCGATTTCTTTATAAAGTTTAATAGAGGGCAACTCATACAGTTTATATTCTATTATTCTTTATAAAGTGGTGTCTAATACCAACCCATCTAATGGATGATTCGATCTTCTTTTACCCCTAGTTCACTTGCCCTCAACCCATTCGGTTTATATGGCTCGCTGAACTATCTAAGTTTAAACCGTCAACTCCTATTAGTCTGACAATTGAATCTTACCCGGCAACCCATACGGTTTATAGGGGTTTGATTTGTCATAACTAAAGGCATCTAATGCACTCTAGGAATTTATCAACTTTCCCCAAAAATATTACCCCGACATACTCCGAAGAATAATATTCCGGTTTAGATTTCAATTTTCCATGAGTTTGACGGAGGGTAGGAAACCTCGTAACCTTTATAACTTAGTGTTTGTAAGTGGGAGTATTAACGCGATTATATGTTACACTTTGCACATTAATCCGTTTATAAGCGCGGTTTGTGGTTTGTCAATCATTCAAAATGAAAAACAATAAATAGCAACCTAGTTACTACCAACATATAGCTCATGGACTTTTTCCTAAGTATTGGGCCAAGCCAAATAAAGAAAGGAAAAATACAGTATTGATTCTTTGTATTCTAGTCGGTCGTCTTCGGTCTTCGTCATAGCCATATGAATAATTACATCATTGAACAATACGTCCTACTATACATATTTTCTAGTAAAAATAAATAGGCTCAAAACGGCCTTTACAACCATATCGAATCGAACAAATCAACAACTAAGTCCACGAGCTATATCACCATCACATAAGGCATTCCATACAACATGTAACGGTAAATGAAACTAAATAATCAAATAATATATTAATCCAATTAATATAAAAATTAATCTATTTAATTTCTACAATATTAATCAAATTAATATTTATAATCGTCATTTTAATCCGTTCAAAGTAATCCGGCCAAAACAATATTCTCGTCTAATAATTTCCCTTAATAAAAAATATTCCAAATATTTTATTAAATCCAATTAAATCCAATTTAAATTTCGAAATTATTACAACGAAATATAAACACAAAAATGGAGTCCCTGGAAAATCGATGTCAGGCCCACCACACCCGATTCAAAATCGGGCCGAAAACCCGAGAACCGCCCGGACCGAGTCACTCTCGCCACCGCCAGCCGGCCGAGCTTCTCTGAGCCTACCGAGTCACTCTCGGCCGCCAGCAAAGATCCGAAGTCGCCGTTGCAATGCGTCTTCGTGCGGTATTCGTGTTTAACCCCCGTTTTTCTCATTTTTTCGACTCGCTTCCAAAACGAAAAAGTTTTTTAACTTCATGAAGAACTTATAAATCAACAAAAATCAAAATTTTCAGATTTATAATTCACATAAAATAGTCGAAACTTGACTTACTACGAACGATTAAATTTCTTCGATTATATCTATTATGATTCTAAATCATAAACATCATCAAATAACATTCCAAATGCAAAGATGATCGTATATACGATATATTTGACCTCGCTCCGATACCACTGTTGGGATTCCTCAGAAAATAAATGCAGCGGAAGAATAAATGGAATCCCTAAGAGGATCGATCAAGTAACGTATATACGAAAAGAAATACGAAGATCAAGGAATCAAAGTCCCATACCTTTGATGTCTCTGAAAAACCTTCGTATGATGATGATGATGATGATGATGAAAAGCCCTTCGTTCCAAACACCGAAAGCATGGTGCCTCTACTTCACACGCCGGAACTTGACGGAAAAATCAGCAAACTTCCTTTCTCTAAGAATGCGGCTAAGGAAGCTTGTAGGAATTTTTTCTCTCGATCTTTTCTACTAATAACTTGTCTCTAAGATCAAGTATATGCTGTAGAAAATTTTTCTCACTCTTGAAGCTCTCTCAAAAACGAAATATTCACTTGGGGAAGGAAGAAGGAGACTTTTATGATTAAAAGACTTTCTTTTTTACAATTATTCCAAGCCTCACATGTAGAAGATGCTTTTAAAAGCATCTCTACTCCTCACATGATCCCACAAGTATATTATATAATGAGAGAGAGACAAAGTAGAGAGGAGGGGGGGCCTTATAGGGAATCTTCCAAGAAACGGGTCGAGTTAATTCGGCTCGTGTATTGGATGTTCGTCAAACGAATCCCTCGTGAATCGGATGTCCGTCAAACGAATCCGTTTTATTTCCAATTTGTTTATACTAATTAAATAATCCAATTAATTAGTTATATCAAACACAAATATACATTTCTCTAAGAAATATAATTTATGAATTAAAGTAACCACCGAGTAACTTACTTACAATTCATAAGACCGCTATTTGATTTATCCGATAAATCACTAATATCTAATATTATAAGAGAGATTATTAATTCATATTTATCCGTCAATGATCCTATTGCGTGACTCCGTAGGTTCGTCTCAGCCGGCATTGGGAGGAATCAATGAGTGCGGGCAGCACTTAGCAAGCCTAGCGGGCCGCACTGTAAACCCCGACTAAGAACGAATGAACGAATCATTCCAGAACCATTATGTCATGAATACCATATACGTATAGACCCTTCATCAGATGTCCCGGTCAAATCTTCGGGTCACGGTAAAGTCAAACCCTATTGTTGACTAGACTCTATACATGTGTTAATACAAATCAAGACCGACTGATTAATAGTGTATCTAATACGACTATATCAGAATGCTTTGGCCAAAGACTTATGATCTTATTCGCCATTAACCGTATAGGACATTCGCCTGCTCACTAACAGGAGATAGAATCCTTTCTTGGCGTACAAGAAAGATCGCTACTGCCCGTATAGTCCGCACTTCGAGGTCGACTCAAGAATTAAGCAAATGAGTCTAACTACTCTAATGACAAACTAAACGTCACAGGCACATCTTCTACTGAACCCTCAAGTCAAAGGTCCACGTATACTATCACAACCTTTCGATTCGTCATCGACTCTCCGAGAGTGAATACCGTGTGACTGAATCGAGTATGAGTCGTGTTCGAGTATACTGGTCCCACCAATATACTTATAACTATGCTATCAAGACGTGCACACGTCCTAGCATCAGTTATACAAGTCTTATTAAAACTTAATGTCCTGTTAAGTTTTATCGACTTACGAACTAGTTAAGCATTCGAGCTCTAAACACTTTTAGTGCCTATCTCCTTATCTCCATAAGAAGTAGAATGTTCACTCTCAAATGCAAGGACTATTATTCTATATACCAAATCACAATGCCAGTGATATACAATAATATAGAAATAATAATTGCCTTATTAAATATAATATTCATAATTACAATACAATTGCTCTCACTCTCTCATCCTCTGAGTGGCATTCGAGGTCATATATTCCTAACAATAACCACTGTTGGGCAAGTTGATATGGAGTCGCTTTACGAAGCATGGGAGCGATACAAAGATTTATTACAGAGATGCCCACACCACGGCTTACCGGACTGGCTTCAGATCCAAACGTTCTATAACGGATTGAGTGCTTCTACACGCACTCTTGTTGATGCAGCCACTGGAGGAGCGTTGATGGGAAAAACAATGGCCGAAGCACACTCTTTATTGGAAGCAATGGCTGTGAATGCTTATCAATGGCCGTACGAACGAGTAAACCCGAAACGAGTTATGGAAATCTCCAATACCGATCCGATCTCTACATTATCAGCTCAAGTCGCCGCATTAACTCAGCAACTCCAAGCCTTTTCACATGCTCCTTCCCCCGTTACCATTGAAACATGTAATTGGTGCAACGGATCTCATCCTAGCGTAGAGTGCCAAGTCGGAAACACTTTCGAGCAACCTCCGATGGAACAAGCTCAGTTCGTGGGGAACGGGAACCGGCAAAATAATCCGTACTCCAACACTTATAATCCGGGATGGCGTAATCATCCTAACTTCTCATGGAGAAACAGACAAAACTCGAACCAGCCCCCGTTTGCTCAACACCAACAGCAACCTCCTCCTGCTCCAAAAATCTCTCTAGAAGAAGCAATGGTGAAATTGGCAGCAAACACGAGCCAGTTCATGGCCCGTACGGAAGCGACCTTGCAAAACCATTCCGCTTCTATCCGAAACTTGGAAGTCCAGCTGGGCCAAATTGCTAATGTATTAACAGCTCGTCCGGAGGGTACCTTGCCAAGTACAACCGAGACAAACCCCAGAGAGAGTATCAACGCCATCAGTTTGAGAAGCGGGAAAGAAATGTGTAACCAGCCCGAGAGGAACGAGAAGAGAAGTGAGGATGAGGAGAAGAAAAACTCGGTGAGTGAGGAATCACAAAATTCGAGACCCTCGATACTGTTTCCTGAAAATCCGAAGGCATATGTACCTCCCGTCCCGTTTCCACAGCATTTGCAAAAGCAGAAATTGGACAAGAAATTTTCCAAGTTCCTCGACGTCTTCAAGAAACTTCATATAAATATTCCATTTGCTGATGCGTTGGAACAAATGCTGAGCTATGTCAAGTTCATAAAAGAGATCTTATCTAACAAACGGAAGCTCGGGGAATATGAGACAGTGGCATTGACTGAAGAGTGCAGCGCGATTCTACAGAAAAAGCTCCCGCCAAAATTGAAGGATCCTGGAAGCTTCAGTATACCATGCACCATAGGAAACCTCTCTTTTGATAAGGCGTTGTGCGATCTCAGCGCTAATATTAATCTCATGCCTCTTTCTATTTTCAAGAAGCTAGGAATTGGGGAAGCCAAGCCGACGAATGTCTCCTTGCAATTAGCCGATAGATCGATCAAATACCCGAGAGGGGTAATAGAAGATGTCTTGGTTAAGGTCGATAAATTCATTTTTCCTGCTGATTTCGTTGTGCTGGATATGGAGGAAGACCATGAGATTCCGATTATATTGGGTAGACCGTTCTTAGCTACCGGAAGGACCCTTATTGATGTTCAGGAGGGGAAATTAATACTTCGGGTTGAAGATGAGCAAGTCACATTCAAGGTGTTTCAATCTCTCCCGTGTCCAAGCAAAAACGGCAACTTTTGGCCTGGGGCCGCGGCACAAGGAGACTGAGTCGCGGCACACGAAGATAACCTGAAAGTCCCGAGCAAACTGTACCCTGAGCCGCGGCACAAGGATGCTGAGCCACGGCCCAGGAGGGAAAATAAGCGCCCAGGTATGCGCTGAAGACACCGTGAGCCGCGGCACAGTTTAAGTGAGCCGCGGCCCACGGGGCGGTTTTGGTGTATTCTGTGCGGTTTTGGGCCGTTTTGAAGCCGGTTCTCGACCTAATCACACGGACGCATTTTGGAGGCTGATGGGAGTTATAAATAAGGGTTTAAGGTCATAATTGAAGGGGATCATTGGAGGATCGATCATCATCAAGGAAGAGAAGCATAAGACATCAAGAAGCAGAGAGCAGAAGCATAAGAACGGAGGAATCCGAGCTCTTCATCTGCATTTGATATTAATGCTTTCTTTAATTATTTCTGTATTTTTATTCTTTAGCATGTCAGGCTAAAACCCTGTTCTATGATTTTGATGAAATTGAGGTTTTGACGGATTTGCTTTGATTATCTATATAATTCCCTTTTCTGTTGAGTTTTCCCAATTGTTTTTAATGCTTTCAATTGTGTGGCCTATAATTGAATTGTTTTAATCACGCAACTCGAATCGGGAGAGGAGAGTTGGTGAGGAAATATTGGTGAGAACCGTTTTATCTTGTGAGATAGGAATATACTCATAGGAACTACGTGGCCTTTTGAAGATTCTGTGTCTTTTGCCTATTGTCGAATTAATTCACCTAGGGATAGAGTGTGTTATTCGCCTTTAGAAAAATCTATTGACCTCGGGAGAGGCGGTAGAGTACTTTAGCAACCTTCGCCTTCAATAAATTGGGAAATCATTAATTTCAGATAATCGAGAGTAAATTCGGATAAACCGAGGTGGATTCACAATCCTAGATTTATTTCTTATTTGATTTTCTTTCTTCAATCGATCGTTTTTACTATTTATTCTTTCATTGGTTTTCTTTAGTTATCACTTGCAACTCAACTTTCGACAATTCAAATAAAATTAAAATACATATAAATCGATAATTAGTGATTCAGTCCTCGTGGGAACGATATCTTACTCATCATTTTATTACTTGTCTACGATAACGTGCACTTGCGTTAAACAAAATTCGCAACAGTGTATCCATTGGTACACCTTTGTATCCTCCGATCGATCTTCGTCGAGACATCGGACATATTTGGCCTGCTGCCAGAGGCACATTACGGCCGTAAGCCAGGGCTGTTACGGCCGTAATGTTCAACAGTTACGTCTGTAACTCCTTATTTGTACGTCCGTAACCAAGCTTCATTTTTTTCATGCATTTGATCCAGTGGGCGGCTTACGGGTGTAATATTCACATGTTACGGTAGTAAGAATTGTTACGGCCGTAACCTTAGAATTATACGGCCATAAGTGAGGTTCGTCCAATTATACAGATTCATCCCCAAGGCCAGTTACGGACGTAAAGTGATATAATTACGTCCGTAATACTCACAAGTTACGGCCGTAAGTGTGTGATGTTACGGATGTAACGTTTGACAGCATATATACTGTCAGCAGCCGAAATTTCCTCATTATTCAGTCTTCTCTCTTCTCTTCGTGACGGGAGCGATCTTGGAAGCTAGGGTCCGTCTGATTTTCACTCAAACTCCATTGGAGAAGTATATTATAGTATCATAACATCAACCTAACACCAAATCATCTGTTGTTCATCTTCGAATCAAGGTAAAATCTCTTACAACCCTACTTTTGGGAAATTTTGGGATTTTCTATTTATGTCTGATTCGTTCCGTGTTGTTGATTAATCCATGATGTATGTGATTAATCTTAGTGGTATTCATATTTTTCTTATGAGTTCATGATAATTTTCGTGGTATTTGTGAAATCGAGAGGGTTCGGTTGCGATCCGCCCTCGTTATTTTTGTACGAATTTACATGAATAGTAGGTGGGTTTTCGGGCGTATTCCATTTTCGTACTCGTGCAGAATTGGTTGTTATTGTATTCTTCGAATCATTAGGTTAGTGGTTGTCGGCTCCTAGCGATCGTGGTTGATTCTCCGTTCGTTTCGTCGTTAATTACTCAGGGCAAGTATTCTTGTGAAACCTTTATGCTTAACATAAAATGGTAATGTATAAAATTGTGTGCTTTGCTCACTCCAGGAGGGTCCGACAGGGCCTCGGAGGAATCCAGTGGTTTAGTCCTGGATTCATGAGCTTGTTGGCTAGCCAGTCCGGAGGGTCTATAGAGGCCTCGGATGGGACTAGTGGTTTAGCCCTGGTCCTAGGCGATGCATGTGCGCGTTTTTTATTTTTGACTATGGCCAGTCCGGGAGGGTCCATAGAGGCCTCGAATGGGACCAGTGGTTTAGCCCCGGTCCTAAGCAAATTGATTATTGACTGTTTGTTTGCCGGGAAAAGACATGTCTGGTTTTGGATTTTGGAATGACTTGATGCATGTACTATAAAATGTGTAAGCGAATGGTTTGTCTTAATTACTTGTACTACCGTAATTGCTAACCCCTTTGGGGACCCGTTTGTTGGGATTCGGTGCCTAAAATGAAGGTGGATGTGAGAATTTTCACTATCACTTTAATTGCTTTAATTGTACTGTGTATGTGATGTTCTATTCATGTTTAAAATTGTATGCACTTTGTAAATCAGGCTAACCTGTTTTCGTGTAAGAGGCTATCTTAAGATATATGTTGTTGCGGGGACACCTGCGCAACCTCAATATTCACATACGTGCTAGATTCATGTTATGTGGTATTGTGTGTATGTTTTATGTTGTTGCGGGGGCACCTGCGCAACCTCAATATTCGCGTTGTGCGTGTTAGATTCATGTTATATGTAATATTGTGTGTATGCTAATGTTGTTGTGGGGGCACCTGCGCAACCTCAATATTCGTGTTATGCGTAATATTGTGTGTATGCATTTACGTTGAGGAAAATGTGATATATTATTCATGTTATGCTTTCCATGAGATTGTATATTACTGTGATCAGTGTGATTTCCACGAGCTGAAGGAAGCTCACCCCCACCTTTATTGAACCCGCAGGTTGAACCGAGCCGGATGGACGAAGGAGCGAGCCGAGAGGGCATATGAAAGAGAATTTATTTCATGATGTTTTCTTTATGTCAAATGTTTGGAAACTTATTTGGGGAAACTTTGATTAGCAATTTATAAATTATGATTTATTCTTCCGCCGCAAAATTTTACTTCGTATATATGATGAAATGTTACCTTATTTAAAGGTATTTATTTTCACGACATTGTAGTGACTCGACTTTGTAGGCGAGAATTTTTATATTCTCAAGAAAATTATTTTTTGCAAAATTTACCTTTTATTTATTTTTCCCAATATTTACCCTAGAAAGTCGGGGCGTTACAGAAACAGAAGTCTGTCGGTAACTTTTCGGGTCACAAGGGCGGAGTTGAGTAGAAGTCTCAGTCTGCTAACGTTCCTGCAGGTGGTTCGGCTCGTTTTTCTGGGGGCTTCCGAGGTGATACCAACGCCCCCACTCGAGATATCAGATGTTATAATTGTGGCCAGCTGGGCCATAGGAACCGGGAGTGTCCTCGTCCGCAGTTGGCTTGTCATACTTGTGGCCAGCCGGGTCACAAGGCTTCCTTTTGTGATCGTGTGCGGAAGACTCTCGGTGCCCAGGCTTCTTTTCCAGCGCCTAGGGATCCGAGTGTGCATCAGGGGTCGTTTGATCCACAGTCTCCGCAGAGTGTCGGCCAAGGGAGAGGTCGGGGCCAGCCCACTAAAGGGGGAACTTCCAGTGTCGGCTCCACTCATCCGCGTGTATATGAGATGAGGAGGGCCGATGATCCGGAGGCTACCGTGGCTACAGGTACCGTTCATATCCATTCTCATCCTGTCAGTGTGCTTTTCGATTCTGGTGCTACGCATTCGTTCATCTCTCTGGAATGTGTGCGCCGTTTGGGTCTTGATTGTTTGTCGCCTTGTGAGTAGAGCTGTTATCGGATCGGTTCGGACCGGTTTTCTCCAGATTCAGATCCGGTCCGATAGGTTACCGGGTAGATCCGGTCCGGGCCGATAACGGTTCCGGTTCAATTTTTAGAACTCGAATCCGAACTCGTTAGTTTCCGGGTGAGTTTCGGTCCCGGGTATTTCGGTCCGGTTCATGATCGGGTTTCGGGTTCACTCGGACCGCTAACAACCCTATGTGGGATGGATCTTTACTAGGAAAATGAAGGAAGATCAGTAAAATAAATCACATAAATTGGGGTTACATGATTCGAACTCCAGACCTTTTGTTCGAAGGTATAGCGTCTTAACTACTTGACCAGCATGCTATTTGTGTTTAAAACGCGCAAAACGTATTAATAATATATGTATAAAATATATAATTTATAAAATACATATAAACTTTTTTTTAATTTATTACCGGGTTTTTTTTCGGTTTTATCGGTCCGGGTCTTATCGGTTTCGATTCAATATTTAGAACTCGAATCCGAACTCGTTAGTTTTCGGGTGAGTTTCGATCCCGGGTATTTCGGTCCGGTTCATGACCGGGTTTCGGGTTCACTCGGACCGCTAACAACCCTACTTGTGAGCCTTTCATCGTTAAACTTCCTAGCAATGATAGGATCGTTGGTGATCGGGAGATCCGATATTGTTCTGTTATTATTTGTGAGAGGGTTTGGCTCTCTAATCTTATTGTTGTGAGTATTGAGGGTGGAGATTTAATTCTCGGGGATGATTGGTTCGAGCGGCATGGTGCGATCATGAACTACCGCACGAGAATCATCACCATATTAGCCGAGAACGGCACCGAGCACTCTTTCGCGGGGCGAAAGAGGGGAAACCAGAAGTTCGTAATTAACGCCTTGAAGGCGATGAGACTCCTGCGGAAGGGGTGTACTGGGTATTGGTGTTTCGCCTTGAAGGCGGAAGATGGTGGGGTCGAGTTTTCATCGATTCCAGTCATTAGTGAGTTCCCAGATGTCTTTCCTGACGAGTTGTCGGGGTTACCACCGGACCATGAGGTTGAGTTTGCTATCGAATTAGATCTGAGTGCGGCTCCGATTTCGAAGGCGCTGTATCGCATGGCACCTTCAGAGATGGCTGAGTTGAAGAAGCAGTTGAGTGAGCTTCTTGACCGAGCGCTTCGCCTTGGGGCGCACTGGTCCTGTTTGTGCGGAAGAATGATGGCTCACTGCGTTTATGTATCGACTATCGCGAGCTAAACAAAATGACCATCAAGAACAAGTATCCCTTGCCGAGGATTGATGACTTGTTTGATCAGTTGTAGGGTGCTACAGTATTCTCGAAGATCAACTTGAGGTCGGGGTACTATCAACTTCGTGTGAAGAAGTCCAATGTTCTAAAAACAAGTTGTGCATTGGCAAGCGTGAAAATCCAGATGCTACAGTTATAAAAGAACGGAAGTAGAACATATCTTTACTAAAATAAAATTGTAACATAGGCATGGTCTTAATATATTTATGTACAAACAATAATCTCAATTACATCTTTAAATACAAATACATTTTAAAGTATATACAATATATATAAAACCTAAATACCACCCCCACCCCACCACTCAACTCACCTCCCTCCTATGGGCATTCCTATGTCTAACATTCCAAGAGGCTAATTGTAGTCTAAAAGAACTGAAGGTTCTCAAACGGCGCTAAACTTCAAAACTAGTATTTAAAATATCTTTTGTAAGAACTCAGAGATAATTACCAATAAAACAAAAAAAGGCTCACGGATAACTACGAAAACCACACTCGACTCTTCCATAAATTTGGTACTCTTAGAAGTTAGCTGGGGGTTTTATGAAGACCCCCAAATTTCAGATGGTTTTGCAATTATCCTAAAATTTATCTTGAGAAACATCATGGTAATTATAATCCGACCTTCCATCAAATAAGGGAAAATACATGCTCAACTTTTCAGCGGCAGAATGAAATTAAAAATCATCCAATTGTTGTTAATTCATAGCACCATTTATCAAATAAAATCATAGGTCCACCCATGTTCAACAACACAATGGAACATTTCTTGTTATTTATTTTCCAAGTACCATCCACACAGAAAAGTACACCCGAGTCTGGCTTCCACCAAGAAATTTACTATCATCCAGGTGATAACTAGAACAAAAGGAAAGCAAGCAAAAAGGAAATATCTCCGCCACAATGGCCTTCTTCACTGATCCGCTAAATCAGGTAGTAATATTTTCACCTGCAAAGCAAAATAAGTATAAGAACAGAGTCTTACTGGAGACAACATACTCACTCCGTCCCTTCTAAGTGTTCCCTTTTTCCACTCATCTACACACTTACCTAACATTTTATTAAAACTCGTGCCCAAAAAATGCCGGAACACTTATAAGGGATGGAGGGAGTATGATTTTATGCACTTAGAAAAGGTGACGAAGCATATTTGCAGAAATCAAATCAAATCATTCTGCCTATCAAGTGATATTAACATCAAGTCATAAAGAACTACTTTAAATTCCTTTAGACTGGATTTTTACTCACAGAGATCATATATATTGATGCATCGAGGAAGCCGCATACTCGATTAATGGAAAAAGATAACTACCAACAGGAATGCAATTGTTCACAAATGTACAGTAATCCTAGTAAAATCACATTTTAAGCTACAATTCATTCTCCGGTAATGCCCTTTGGGATTGTACTTTACTCTTTGAACGTACACCTAAAGCACACGACTGTATGAGAGAGAACAGTATGAATACAAAAATATTCTTCTCAATTTTCATGAACCAGAATAACAAAAGTCCGTGAGGATTACATTCAGAGTAAAAAGAACAAAAGCAAAAAGACTTTGGTCTTTTGTACTCTGAGCAATCATCAAAATGCACTACACTGAGCTAACTTTCACTATTTTTGAATTCTCCATATTTTTTAATTCCCCATTTCTAAATTAGGATAAACTAAGGTAGATGTCAAATTCATGTTGTAGTTAAAACTGACATATAAGGACCAACCAACCAAGGTCAATAAAATCTGACCATGACTACTTTCTAGTAATGCCACAAGCTACTGGAATAGATAGACAAACATACAACCATTGCCTCATTATTTATGTGAAAGGGCAATCTGTTTTGGTTATGGAGATTCCACCTCAGGCATGTCACTTGTTCAATAAAGTATTACAGTGTCGGCTGTTGGTTCGTCAGAGTAGGGAGGGCAGGGATTTGTTGTATAATCAGACATTCTCTATGTAAACAGCTTACCACATTGTTAGGCCTGCTGCTCCTATGGTGTGTTGGAAGGAATTGGTTCTCAATAATATGGCTACTCCATGGGCTAGATTCATTCTATGGTTGGCTTTGTGGAGAAGATTGGGTACAAAGGTTCGACTGAGGACTTTTCATATTGATACTGATGGGATGTGTGTGTTTTGTATTGTTGCTGACGAGGATATTGACCATCTTTTCTTTGATTGTTCACTCGTTCAAGCTGCTTCGGCTTCTCTTTTAGTGTGGATCAGTGTTTTTCATTTGTCGGGAAATTGGAGTCAAGTAAGTCTGCTACTTTTGCCGGCTGTGAAAGGCAGAAGACCTCTGTGCAGATTGCTTAAAATTGTTGTTACTGAGTTTGTTCATGCCATTTGGATTGAGAGAAATCGGCGAGTTTTCACTAGGCATGTGGGTGATGAAACTTCTTCTGCGCCAAGTTGTCCAGCGGGTTATTGGTAGATGTTTACATGACACTAAACTCCATGCTTTGTGTAAACCTTTTATGTCTTATCCTGAAGTGTAGACTTGTCTGTTGGACCTTTTGTATTGGGTTCATTTATTCTAATTTTCTACCGGAATAAAGCAACCTATGGTTCCCCCCACCAAAAAAAACATGGATTCCATAATGTCCACTTATTCATGAGATATTTTGCTTAAAATATGAATCCAAATAAATAAACATATGTTAAAGATGCCACATTCATAAGCTCTCATCAAGAAACCTAGCCACTGGTACAAAACAACATCATCTAAGTAGTCCCAAAATGATTTGGGGTCGGCTAACATGAATCAAACTTTGAAACCGTCAATGATCGTTACATAAATAACAAAAAAGGAGAAAAAGAGGAAAAAAAGATAGAGAAAAAAGCAAAAATAAAAAAGAGAGTGAATGTAAAAAAAAAAGAAAAAAAAAAGAAAAATCCTGAAAAATAAATTAAAAGATAACATGGAATAAAAGAAAATAGGAATAAAAATACAAATAAAAAAAAAAAGAATCAGATTTCATCCACCATCCGTATTCTTTCCCGCCACATTTGCCTCTCTATCGCCATACTTTCTCCAATTCCAAGAAACCGCATATCATTTTCATTCCTCTACCTTTCACAATATTACTTGTTCCCCAACTTTCTAACCTCCTCACTGGGACATCAATAGGTCTTCTTCTCACATGACCAAACCATCGTAATCGATTCTCCATCATCTTGTCTTCTATAGCCGCAACTCTTACCTTCTCTCTAATCACCTCATTTCTGAGCCGATCCTTTTTTGTATGACCACACATCCATCGTAGCATACGCATCTCCGCCACATTCATCTTTTGAACGTGACACTGTTTTACAGCCCAACACTCGGTGCCATATAACAACGCAGGCCTAATTGCCGTGCGGTAAAATTTACCCTTTAATTTATGAAGCATGTCAGGATCACATAAAACCCCTGTGGCACTCTTCCACTAAGAGCAGATCGTTGATGCACCCCAATCGTAATAGGAAATTCTTCTGTCCTCCCAACATTAGTACGTACACTTGTACTAGCTCCCTCATACATGTCCTTTATAATGTCAATATATTTCCGCGATACACCCTTCTTTGCTAAGGCCCACCAAAGTACTTCTCTTGGTACTTTATCATATGCCTTCTCTAAATCAATAAAAACCATATGTAGATCTTTCTTTTTATCTCGATAATGTTCCATCAACTGCCGGATAAGATAAATTGCTTCCATGGTCGATCTTCCAGGCATAAATCCAAACTGATTTTCTGTTATCTTCACACATTTCCTGATCCTTTGTTCAATCACTCGTTCCCACAACTTCATGGTATGACTCATTAGTTTAATTCCGCGATAATTAGAACAATCTTGAACATCACCTTTGTTCTTATACAAAGGGACGAGAATACTTTTCCTCCATGCTGATGGCATCTTATTGCTTCTCCAAATCTTATTGAAAAGCATAATTACCCATTCGATCCCTCTCTCCCCCAAACACCTCCAAACTTCAATAGGTATATCATCTGGTCCTTCTGCTTTCTTTGACCCCATCTTCTTCAATGCAATTGTCACTTCACCCTTTTGAATTCTCCTCTTAAACTCTCGATTAACCATACTTGGGGGATGTTTAAATTCCCAATATCTTGTTCTGGATGGCCATTGAATAGGGTATCAAAGTATGACATCCATCTCTCTTTTATCTCTTTATCTTGAACCAAAACTTTTTGGTCGGTATCTTTTACACATTTAACTTTTCCAATATCTCGCGTCTTTTTCTCTCTCATTCGAGCAAGTTTATAGATATCTTTTTCCCCTTACTTGGGGATGTTTAAATTCCCAATATCTTGTTCTGGATGGCCATTGAATAGGGTATCAAAGTATGACATCCATCTCTCTTTTATCTCTTTATCTTGAACCAAAACTTTTTGGTCGGTATCTTTTACACATTTAACTTTTCCAATATCTCGCGTCTTCTTCTCTCTCATTCGAGCAAGTTTATAGATATCTTTTTCCCCTTCTTTTGTATCTAATCTTGCATATAATTCTTGATTGACCTTTGATCGGGCATTTCGCACTGCCTTTTTAGCTTCTGTTCGAGCTTTCTTGTACTTCTCATAATTCTCATCGCTCGAACATTTACCTAGTACCTTATAACATTCATGTTTGGTCTTTATCGCTTGCTTAACTTCATCATTCCACCAAGATGTGTCCTTACTTGATGGTCTATTTCCTTTAGATTCTCCTAGGACTTCTTTTACAACTTCCTTTATGTTATGCTCCAACAAGTCCCACATCGAATCTATATCCATCTCCGTGCAATCAGACCAAATACCACTATCAGCAATCCTAGCCACAAGTACAAAGTCTCAAAAAAAAATCCAGAAGTACTGAGCAACTTAATATGGATTGATTGAAAGGAGAACGCTAAACCGAGATTTCTTTGCAGAACAAGTCTGAACGAAGCAATGTTATAACCACCAAACATGCCTCATAATCATAAATAATGAAAAACAATCTTAGTACTTTATTTAATGTCAACCACGCCCTTTAAAAGAACACAACATCAAATATATGGAGCGTACCCAAGATTAATAAAAATAGAAGTGGACTGAGGGTCTAAGACCCAAAATTGATTTCGAATGACGGAATAATAGTACGGTTTCCAGACATCTCAATTCATTAAATTTATCTCCTTTTGAAAAATGATGAAAATAAATAATAACTATACAAAACCAACAGACATGCATAGTCTTTTGGGCATCTGAGGCCTACCAAAAATATACTTATAATGAAGAAAGGTGAATTAGTACAATCAGAATTTTTTTAACATGAACCTACCACTAATAAAGCTTTGCCTCTAAATAATTATAGAATTGAGGCAGGTTGAAAGATAAATAAAACATAAAATGAACAAAGTGAATACTTTAGTAGAACTAATTATATAAACTGAATAATTAAATATGGTTGCCAACATATAAAGCATAAAAGAACACAAAAAGTTGCAATCAAGACAAGGAGGTGAAAGTGTTTTTCATGAATTGAAACAACCCATAAACTTCAAGCATATAGAGAACCAAATTGGAGCACTTCCAGTATTCATTTGGTCAGCATAAACAGGACATGTCACTGAATTGAAACTCATACATCTGAAAAAAACAATAAAGCAGTACCTGTTGTCTATTCATTGTGATAAATCCCTCTTACACATTAAGCAATTCTACTTCTCTAACACTCTAACAATGAAATTCAGAAAGATATGCGCCATTTCACAACAGCACATAGTAATACTCTCAAATGGCAATCAACACTAATGGGAGACAAGATTGGTAATCATAAGAAACATCAGAAACAGTTTTACAGCAACTCCAGTGCTATTCTCAATTGGGGATGATGATGTCATATAACTAGACAAGCATGTGAATGATGTGACACATTCTCCATGAACTAGAAAAGGACAATATAAAACTTTACTACGATACAAAATGTCTAGCCTCATTTGAACATTCAACTTAGAAGAAAGTATGAAAACAAAAGAGGGATAAAATAAAATAACAAGCTCCAACAAAATCCATCTTATTTGCTTTTTGGCCATGGGAAAATGAGCAGACAATGCATAAAGGAATGTCTAGAATAGACATCCTTCTTCACAATGTCTAAAATATTTTGCTCCCATAATCAAGACATTGTTTACTAAATTATGCATAGTAGGGTATTTTGGATGAAAAATGCTCTTTTGCTTAATTGGCGATGCAATTTTCATCAATGGACATTAGCATTGGAGACGTTCTTAGTACAGGATTACCATCATTGAATCATGAAAGGTGGATTCAGATGAACATTAACATAAGGGGACACTGCTACATGTGAGTGTAGCCTTTCGGTATTCAACTGCAACTCCAGCAATGCACATATGCACATCAGTCATACGCCAGAACCATGTTATACATCTAAATTTCATAAATGTAAAACCAATTACAATTTGTTTTCCAGAAAATTTGACATAGGCAATATCTCACATCAGTTAACAACTTCCATGAAAACAACCGACAGCAAATAAACAAGCAGGAGAGAAGATTTAAATCTAGACACCCAGAAAAGAAAAAAAAAATCGGTTACTACCGCCGTGAGTCAGCAAGATCCAAATCTAGAAACAAAAAAAAACATAGATCTACACTTCACTAACATTTGTATAGGGTCTGTAAGCAATATAAAAAGAAACGAAAAACTTACTTCCTATTATGCCTCTGCACAAACGGGGACTTCTTCGCCTCCTCCTCTGTGAACGAAAGAGTAAATCAGGGAAGTTAAAAATACGAATTTGCGCATAAAAAATGAGAATTAGGGGGAATACCAACCGGTGAGGCCGAGAGATAACTTGGTGATAATGGTTCCAGTAATGGCGAATCCCACCAGGAAAGGCCAGTTGCGGTTCCACTCTCTCCTGAAAAACACAGGCCATGGATCGAATTTCCTCATTTCGGCGATGTTTTTGTAGCTGGTCTCTCTCGCCTTCTTCCCTCTCTGTATTAAATCCGCAGTAACAATAAAGAAAGGGGGGCATTAAGACCCCCACTATATTACTAACCAAACCCCCCTCAGTGAGGGTTTGTCCTTTTTTTTCTTTTTCTTTTTGTGTTATGTTTTTTAGTGTTTATTTGTTATGTATTTTTTGTGTAATATTTTTTTTTAATGTTTATTTGTTATGTTTTTTGTGTTATATTTTTTGTATTCGTCTAATTTATTTTTATTTAATTAAACAACAACAACAATAGTACGTTAAAGATTAACACATTAAACAACTACAACAATTGTTATTATTCAACTAAACAACAACAACAACATTAACACATTATTTAAAAACAACACCATTAAATATAGTGCATTTACTATGTTTGTGCTCTTATATTTAGAAAGATCGCGGTCGTCATTCGTGCCGAGGAAAAAAGTGTTGCCACGTCAGCAAAAAGCTCCATGGCACCAGAAACCCCACGGCACCACATTTTGCCCGTATCCGTTGGCACCAGAAATTTTGGTGCCGTTGGCCATTTTTTTTCACATAAAATAAAATATACACAATATAAATTAAAATAAACTTCATTACTTAAAAAAACACACATTACAGAAAAAAAAACACATTACATTAAAAATAATACTAATTATTCAAGTTCCATAAATGCTCCACAAGGTCTTGTCGAAGGTCGTCGTGAACTTTTCTATCTCGTTGTTCTTTATTTTTTCTAATATGTAAATCACATCTTTCGATCCAAGTATCAGGCATGTTCGGGCGTGGATCCACGAATGTATCTCTTAAACTCACTTCGAATCTTTCGTCTTCCAATATCATGTTGTGTAACATTATGCAACAATACATAATTAGTTTCAAAGAATTGATTTGCCAAGCACGTGCGGGTTGTCGTATAATCCCCCAACGACGTTGTAGGACTCCGAAAGCTCGTTCAATATCTTTTGTAGCACTTTCTTGAACCCTTTTGAAGTTCAAATATTTTTCCGACCTTGCAACACTAAATGTTTTCACAAACATGGACCATGTTGGATAAATGTCGTCGGCTAAATAGTAACTTTTTTTATATGTATGTCCGTTTACTTCAAACGGACATTCCGGAGCTGTACCGGCAAGTTCATCATCAAATATTGGGGAACCATATAACACATTAAGATCATTATTTACCCCTGGAACCCCAAAATATACACGCCAAATCCATAATTTTTGATCCGCAACCGCTTCCAACATAAGAGTTGGGTATTTATGATCACGTCTTTGAATTGAGCTTTTAAGGCCTTTGGAAAAATTTTCCAATCCCAATGCATACAATCAATGCTCCCGAGCATTCCCGGGAGTTTATGTTTTTCTTCATGCAATGCATATATTTTTTCAATGTCATTGGGAAGTCTGTACGCTCCCCATTGTGGGTGAGTATTGGGGAGTGGTGTAATACCCGGTTGTAATTCAGTCATTATTATTCAGTACTTATCATTCTGTAATTGTCACTCAGTAATTTTCACTCATTAATGATCGTTTGTCACTCATATTCAATCAGTGCATTCACCGTTTAGAGTAATTGTATCGTCATTCATCATTAATCTAGATGGAGTTTCGTGCCGTATTTATCACCGTTGTCATCTTCATAGTGTGCTGTGTGTGAGGAGTAGCGCACGCTACGTACTCTCTTTAGCGTGCGCTAATTGAGTACGGGTAGCGCACGCTAGTGTAGTTCAAGCAGGCAGTCCAGTAAGTAGCGCACGCTACGAATGGTAATTAGCGCGCTAGTAGGCCGGTAGCGCACGCTATACAGTCGGTGCAGCGCGCGCTAAGGTCGGATCAGGTTGAGTCCAGTGGCTACTGGACTGAATGGGATTAATTCATAGCGCACGCTACGAGTGGTTTTTAGCGTACGCAAACGGTGTAGTAGCGCACGCTAAATATTGAATGTAGCGCACGCTACCGCAATCAGATCAGAGGACAGAAGGTTCTAGACTCCAGTACTGGGCATCAGATAATTCGTTAGCGCACGCTAACATTTCGGGGTTAGCGCACGCTAAGTGTACAGCCGTAGCGCACGCTACAAAAGATACGTAGCGCACGCTATCGTTTTCGGACAGTGGGTACTGGACTACCCAAAACACCCGTTAGCGCACCCTAAGAACTGGGGCTAGCGCACGCTAAACTGGGATTACTATAAACAGGACAGTTCAGCCCTTTCTTCGTCATTTTCATTTCTCATTTCGTTTTTGGGCGATTCCGGGCGATTTTGGACGATTTGGTGTTCTTCGAGGTACAATCATCAATCATCACCTTCAAGCTTATCATTCGGATTAATCATCATTTCATCATCCCCATCACATCAAATCAAAGGTGATGATTTATTGAATCTAGAATTTCGGATATTTGGGGTTTTCCTTCCGATTTCTTCGTATGGGCTTAGATTGTTGTTGGAATATGTTAGATATGGATTATCTACCTTGGATAAATGTATTTCTACGGATTTAATGGCCTATTTTGGATTTCATGAATTGTTTGGGGTTTGATTCAAGAACACTTTGGGGTTGACTTTGATATTTTGGGGTTTTCGATTAGATGTTGTCGTTAACTCGAATTATGGATTCCTATTTGGTTATTGATATCATTGAAAGTGTTTTGATGGTTTGAAATACTCATTTTGGAGTTGGTTTCGATATATTCGGGATTGGATATTATCAAAGGATGTGTGTTTGCTAAGTGTTCGCTAGAATGCCTCAATGAGTTTGGATATTGTTGTATCGGCGTTTGAGTCGGTTATAATCATATCTGATTCGTATATTGAGCATTGTTGGTATTGTCATTCAAGGTTGTTCGAGCGACCGACATCCATTTTTGGACTTTGTTCGAGGAAGGACATTCTTCACCAGTTGAGTAAGTTAATTCTTACTCGGTTAAAAGGATATTCATTCCTTTCGTTGTTGTTCATTCATAATCATAATTCACTAATAATGTATTAACCGTATTGAGACTTGTAATTGTCAATTAATCACTTCATTCACGAGGAACGACGGTTCCAAATCATTTCATTGAACTATCATTCGTTTCACTATCATTTCATCTCGGTGAGTCATTCTTGACTTTGTCGGATTATTATTCATTATTATTCTTCATGGTCATCCCTTGCTCATATGACCTTTTGGGTTCATATTGCGCGGCCGGGTGGGGATGTGTGGAATTTTTAGTCGGGCACGTGATGGTCATGTGTTGGGTTCACCGACACATTGGACTGTGCACACGGTAATGTACCTCTGTGAGACTAATTAGGTACAGGTGCGGGTGTGTCCGGACACTCGTCTTGTGCATGTGCACATACCATTACGGGCGTACTGTGATGCCTCTCTTTAGGGTCATTTCATAATTAAGATATATCGTGATTGTATTTATTTCAACTCTTGAGGATTGTTGTTCTGTGTAACTAACCCCGTTGGGGGATGTTGTTTTCAGGTCATGGCAAGACTAAGGCACGGGAAGAGAACGTTGACGGCGAGGAGTCCCAGTGATACTAGTAGGGGGCCCAGTACTTTTCATTCACTCGTGTTTTCTCTATTTTATTTCCGCTGCAGACTTCCGTTTGGATATTCATTTTATCCAGTGTTGTATATTTTATCTTCATATAAAATATACATGTATTTGGTATTATCTTGGGTGTGTTGTAATGAAACTCCTCATCGGAGTAATTAATGATATATTGTGGTTCGGTACTACAATTATATTATTTAATTTATTAATTTTCATTTGCCTGGTGGGTCCCAGTCGGGGGTCCACGGCACTGTAATATCCGCCTAGTTTGGGGTGTTACAGAGTTGGTATCGGAGCGTGGTTTTGAATACTACCTTCCGAGTCATATCTCATTTGAAATCATCGTTCATCAGACTAGTATCATTGGACTTTCGCGTCACGTGTGACCTGTGCAAGAGCCGAGCCCCTCAGACCAAAGAACAGTAAGATTTCTGACGCCATGGTATAATTTCTGGCAATATAATCACTCATTCATCATTCAACAGTCAACAATCCTCTTTCATCATTTTCATTTTTGATCAAGTCGATCATGTTAATTCATTAATCACTCAGTTCATTTCATTTTTCAGTTGTTGATCTTGAGGATCATATCATTAATCTTGTTAACTTGTTCAAGATAATCATTTCAAGAATTTCATCAGATAATCACATCACTTCAGTTGATCATTCATGTAATCATTGTGTTTGAGCGCGTATGCTCATTTTTATCATTTCATAACGTAATCATAATGTGATATTCATGCGA
Organism: Orobanche coerulescens; assembly: GCA_033398695.1. Classification (NCBI taxonomy): domain Eukaryota; kingdom Viridiplantae; phylum Streptophyta; class Magnoliopsida; order Lamiales; family Orobanchaceae; genus Orobanche; species Orobanche coerulescens. The sequence continues at coordinate 70,823,290 of CM065817.1, forward strand.
GATATATAATCATCATATGACTTTCCACTTCAGTATGGAAAGAGCTGGCAGAGGACGCGGGGGAAGAGGCCGTGGGGCGGGCCGAAACCCGAGAGATCGTGTGAATACACGTGCTAATGCTAGGAATAATGCTAACTCATCGAGCAGTGACGCTGTCACTCATTCACCTGGACGTAATCATTCACTCTCAGGGAGTCGTACCCGGGACACAGCTCAGTCAGAAGGTGTTCGGGTTGATCCACTCGCTTTTATGCACGGCATGATGGCCCAAATGACTCAGATGGCACAACTAATGGAGACAATGCATTACTCAACTACTCAAAATCAGCAGGCTCCTTCGCCTCCACCTCAGAGGCAATAGAGGGGTGTGAGCAGTATCATTGGCGACATTTCTCGCCAGAGGCCACCTACCTTCGAGGGCTCATCTGAGCCGGCGGATATCATTCACTGGCTTGAACATTTCGAGAAACTGTTTGCTATGGTGGACTGTCCTGAGGGACATAAAGTTTCATTTGTGGCTTACTATCTTAGTAAGGGCGCACATTCATGGTGGTTATCGTTGAAGCCCACCGACGGATCTTGTACATGGGATCAATTCAGGACTCTCATGATGGAGAGGTATTATCCGGCCCCACTCAGGGAGGCCAAGTTGTCAGAATTACTCACTCTCAACTTCTCAGCGGACGATGATGTTCTCGCCATCGCCGAGAAATTTCAGGAGCTACTTCCGTTCGCCTCGTCCATTATTCACTCAGAGGCAGGCAAGATCAAGTATTTCAGCAAGAGGTTGAAGCCTTGTATGCGGATGCAGTTGCTTAATCACAATTGCACTACTCTGGCCGGATTCATTGAGAAAGCTCTTACTTATGAGCTTACTGCTAAGGAAATTGCTAAGCAACAACCTTCATCTGCTGGCAAGAAGTCTAAGAATCGTAATCAGTCTGACGGAAGTCAGGCCACTTTCAAGAAACCTCTTGCGGGCTCTACTTTTTCTGAGCGACCTCCTATGATGCCTAAACCCGCGGAATCTCAGTCACGAGCGGCCAGTTCGGCCATCACCTGTTTCAACTGTGAAGAACAGGGTCATTTCAGCACCAAGTGTCCGAGGCAGACTGTCACGTGCCACAAATGTGGGATTGCTGGGCATAAGGCCCGTTTTTGCCGAAGAGACTCTAAACCTACTCCGGCGTCATCTCAGACCCCGAGAAATCCAGGTGCGTAATCAAAGCCACTTCACCGCGCTGCTCAAGACGACAGGAGCAAATAAATGTGGAGCCAAGAGCTATCAGACAGGAGCGTCTGGTTCGGGGGCCGACAAGCCCCGAATTTATGAGATGAAGAAGACCGCCGATCTAGAGGCCCGGATGATCTCAGGTACACTCGATATTCTATCTCAAGCTGTGTGTACCCTTTTTGATACTGGTGCATCGCATTCATTCATTTCCGAGTCATGTTTGAGTAGACTACGTCTAGGTAGTGCTACTAGTTGTGAGCCTTATGTCATTGGTCTACCTGATGGTAGAAGAATTATTGGAAATCGTGAGATTAAGGATTATCCGATTCAGCTTCATGGCCGTGTTTGGTTAGAAGATTTAATCGTGGTAGATTTGCCGAGGGACCATGTCATCCTGGGTATTGATTGGATTAATCGTCATGATGCCGTCATTAGTGTCTGTAAGCGTATGGTAACTATCATTTCAGACGATGGGGTCGAATGTGTGTTTCAGAGAGGTAATCCCGGCTGCTCCGGGAAGCTCATCAACTTGATGAAAGCAGTGAGATTACTCAATCAGGGGTGTGTCGGTTATTAGTGCTATATGACTAAGACCGAGAAACCATCAGTAATGTTGATGGATATTCCTATAGTGAGAGAATATGCTGATGTATTTCCAGACGAGTTACCTGGTTTGCCTCCACAGAGAGATATGGAATTCACGATTGAGTTGGAGCCCGGTACGTCCCCAATATCGAAGGCACCGTACCGGATGGCCCCGATCGAAATGCAGGAATTGAAGAATCAATTAGAGTATTTAACCGAGAAAGGTTATATCCGACCGAGTGCGTCCCTGTGGGGAGCACCAGTGTTATTTGTCAAGAAGAAGGATGCTTCGTTTCGCTTGTGTATTGATTACCGGGAATTGAACCGGGTGACGATCAAAAATAAGTATCCTCTACCCCGTATCGATGATCTTTTGGATCAACTTCAGGGAGCTTCAGTATTTTCCCAGATCGACTTAAGATCTGGATATGATCAGTTTCGAATTCGAGGGTCGGATATCACAAGGATGGCGTTCCGAACACGCTATGGTCATTATGAGTTTGTGGTAATGCCGTTTAGGTTGACTAATACACCTGCGGTATTCATGGAGTTAATGAATCGGGTTTTCATCGACTACTTGGATCAGTTCATGGTTGTCTTTATTGATGACATTTTAATTTATTCTTGTGACCGGGAGGAGCACGAGTTTCACCTTCATCAGGTGCTCGATGTGTTGAGACGAGATCAACTTTTTGGAAAGTTTTCCAAATGTGAGTTCTGGATGTCCGAAGTGACGTTTCTCGGACATGTAATTTCATCAGACAGAGTTCGTGTCGACCTTCAGAAGACATAGGCTATCCAATATTGGCTACCTCCGAAGAATGTTAAGGAAATTCAAAGTTTCCTCAGATTAGCTGGTTATTATCGGCGATTTGTGGAAGGATTTTCTAAAATCGCTCAACCCATGATGAACCTTTTACGGAAGGATAAGAAATACACGTGGTCCGACGCGTGTCAACAGAGTTTTGAGGAACTCAAGATCCGATTAATTTCAGCACCTATCCTTTCTTTACCGCAAGGGACAGAAGGATTTGTGGTTTATAGTGATGCGTCCGGACAGGGTCTCGGATGTGTACTAATGCAGAACGGTAAATTCATTGCTTATGCTTCACGACAGTTGAGACCTTACGAGGTTAAGTATCCGACCCACGACCTGGAGCTAGCAGCCGTGGTATTCGCATTGAAGATTTGGCGTCATTATCTTTATGGCGTTACCAGTCAGATATTCACCGATCACAAGAGTTTAAAGTATATATTTACTCAGAAGAAGTTAAATATGCGACAGAGACAGTGGTTGGAACTAATCAAAGATTATGATATTGAGATACTTTACCACCCGGGCAAAGCGAACGTTGTCGCCGACGCCTTGAGTCGTAAGTCTGTTCAGGAACAGATGCTTGCTCGATTAACAGTTCAGAAGGAACTTCAGCAGGAATTTCTGAGACCCGATATCGAGGTCTGGTTACAGCGAGTACAAGGGCAACTTTGTACGTTAGAGATTTCCTCGCCACTTGAGGAGGCGATTAGGGAGAATCAGGGTTCGGACCCATTTTTGTTACGCATTAGAGATGATGTGACTCAGGGGAAAGCCCCTGGATTTATGGTCCACGAGGATGGACTTTTGCGATTTAAGAATCGGTTGTGCGTACCGGCAAATGACGATTTAAAAAACTCGATTTTGAGAGAAGCTCATGCTACCCCATTTTCCATTCATCCGGGGTCTAGCAAGATGTACAAACACTTGAAACAAAATTACTAGTGGAGTAATATGAAGCGAGAAGTCGCGGAATTTGTTTCGAGATGCTTAACCTATCAGCAAGTCAAGATAGAACATCAGCGACCGGCGGGTATGCTAAAACCTCTCCCTATCCCAGAGTGGAAGTGGGAGGATATTTCAATGGACTTCATCACGAGTTTGCCGACGAGTCGTCGTGGCATGAATATAATCTGGGTAATTGTGGACCGCTTAACTAAATCAGCTCATTTCCTTGAGATTAAGGATACGTGGGGTCCCGAGAGACTTGCCCAGTTGTTTATCAAAGAGATAGTGAGACTACACGGTACTCCTAAAAGTATCATTTCCGACCATGACGGACGATTCGTGTCTCATTTTTGGAAATCAGTTCATCGTGCTATGGGAACTCAGCTTAATCTCAGTACATCTTTTCATCCTCAGTCCGACGGACAATCAGAGAGGACTATTCAAACTTTGGAGGACATGTTGAGGGCATGTGTTCTCGATTGGAAAGATGATTGGGAAGCCCAACTACCGTTGATCAAGTTCACGTATAATAATAGTTGGCATGCTTCGATTAAGATGGCACCTTACGAGGCCTTGTACGGTCGTCGTTGTCTATCTCCTTTGTGTTGGGATGACTTATCAGAATTAATCGACACCGAGCCCGATATGCTTGTAGCCGCCCGTGAGAGGGTAGCTTTGATCAGGAGTCATTTGTTGACCGCTCAGAGTCGGCAGAAATCATATGCAGATAATCGTCATCGACCATTAGAGTTCGAGACGGGTGACCATGTTTTGGTCAAGGTATCCCCGAGTCGTGGTATCTTCCGTTTTGGGAAGAGGGGGAAGTTGAGTCTGAGATTCATTGGACCATTTGAGATTTTAGATCGAGTAGGCGAGCTAGCATATCGATTGGCCTTACCTTCGGCGTTGAGCCGAATTCATAATGTGTTTCACGTCTCTCAATTACAGATGTATGTTGCCGACCCGAGCCACATACTTCAGTTCGACGAAATCGAGATCGCCGATGAACATTCATATGAGGAGCGTCCTATGTGAGTCTTAGAGCGGCGAATCAAACAGTTGAGGAACAAGACGATTCCTTTGGTCAAAATTCAGTGGTCTAGACACGGAGTCGAAGAGGCTACTTGGGAAACCAAAGATAGTATGCGGGAGAGTCATCCCGAGTTGTTTGACCCTTAGTTTCGGGGACGAAACTCTTTTAAGGGGGGTGTATGTAATACCCGGTTGTAATTCAGTCATTATTATTCAGTACTTATCATTCTGTAATTGTCACTCAGTAATTTTCCCTCATCAATGATCGTTTGTCACTCATATTCAATCAGTGCATTCACCGTTTAGAGTAATTGTATCGTCATTCATCATTAATCTAGATGGAGTTTCGTGCCGTGTTTATCACCGTTGTCATCTTCATAGTATGTTGTGTGTGAGAAGTAGCACACGCTACATACTCTCTTTAGCGTGCGCTAATTGAGTACGGGTAGCGCACACTACCTCTCAACACTAGCGCACGCTAGTGTAGTTCAAGCAGGCAGTCCAGAAGGCACTGGACTGCAGTTGGGTTATAAGTAGCGCACGCTACGAATGGTAAGTAGCTCGTGCTAGTAGGCCGGTAGCGCATGCTATACAGTCGGTGCAGCGCGCGCTAAGGTCGGATCAGGTTGAGTCCAGTGGCTACTGGACTGAATGGAATTAATTCATAGCGCACGCTACGAGTGGTTTTTAGCGTACGCAAATGGTGTAGTAGCGCACGCTAAATATTGAATGTAGCGCATGCTACTGCGATCAGATCAGAGGACATAAGGTTCTGGACTGCAGTACTGGGCATCAGATAATTCGTTAGCACACGCTAACATTTCGGGGTTAGCGCACGCTAAGTGTACAGTCGTAGCGCACGCTACCATTTTCGGACAGTGGGTACTGGACTACCCAAAACACCCGTTAGCGCACGCTAAGAACTGGGGCTAGCGCGCGCTAAACTGGGATTACTATAAATAGGACAGTTCAGCCCTTTCTTCGTCATTTTCATTTCTCACTTCGTTTTTGGGCGATTCCGGGCGATTTTGGACGATTTGGAGAGTGTTCTTCGAGGTGCAATCATCAATCATCACCTTCAAGCGTATCATTCAGATTAATCATAATTTCATCATCCCCATCACATCAAATCAAAGGTAATAATTTATTGAATCTAGAATTTCGGATATTTGGGGTTTTCCTTCTGATTTCTTCGTATGAGCTTAGATTGTTGTTGAAATATGTTAGATGTGGATTATCTACCTTGGATAAATGTATTTATACGGATTTAATGGCCTATTTCGGATTTCATGAATTGTTTGGGGTTTGATTCAAGAACACTTTGGGGTTGACTTTGATATTTTGGGGTTTTCGATTAGATGTTGTTATTAACTCGAATTATGGATTCCTATGGGTTATTGATATCATTGAAAGTGTATTGATGGTTTGAAATACTCATTTTGGAGTTGGTTTCGATATATTCGGGATTAAATATTATCAAAGGATGTGTGTTTGCTAAGTGTTCGCTAGAATGCCTCAATGAGTTTGGATATTGTTGTATCGACGTTTAAGTCGGTTAAAATCATGTTTGATTCGTATATTGAGCATTATTGGTATTGTCATTCAAGGTTGTTCGAGCGACCGACATCCCTTTTTGGACTTTGTTCGAGGAAGGACATTCTTCACCAGTTGAGTAAGTTAATTCTTACTCGGTTAAAAGGATATTCATTCCTTTCGTTGTTGTTCATTCATAATCATAATTCACTCATAATGTATTAACCGTATTGAGACTTGTAATTGTCAATTAATCACTTCATTCATGAGGATCGACGGTTCCAAATCATTTCATTGAACTATCATTCGTTTCACTATCATTTCATCTCGGTGAGCCATTCTTGACTTTATCGGATTATTATTCATTATTATTCTTCATGGTCATCCCTTGCTCATATGACCTTCTGGGTTTATATTGCGCGGCCAGGTGGGGATGTGTGGAATTTTTAGTCGGGCACGTGATGGTCGTGTGTTGGGTTCACCGACACATTGGACTGTGCACACGGTAATGTACCTCCGTGAGACTAATTAGGTACAAGTGCGGGTGTGTCCGGACACTCGTCTTGTGCACGTGCACATACCATTATGGGCGTACTGTGATGCCTCTCTTCAGCGTCATTTCATAATTAAGATATATCATGATTGTGTTTATTTCAACTCTTGAAGATTGTTGTTCTGTGTAAGTGACCCCGTTGGGGGATGTTGTTTTCAGGTCATGGCAAGGCTAAGGCACGGGAAGAGAACGTTGACGGCGAGGAGTCCCAGTGATACTAGTAGGGGGCCCTAGTCCTTTTCATTCACTCGTGTTTTCTTTATTTTATTTCCGCTGCAGACTTCCATTTGGATATTCATTTTATCCAGTGTTGTATATTTTATCTTCATATAAAATATACATGTATTCGGTATTATCTTGGGTGTGTTGTAATGAAACTCCTCATCGGAGTGATTAATGATATATTATGGTTCGGTACTACAATTATATTATTTAATTAATTAATTTTCATTTGCCTGGTGGGTCCCAGTCGGGGGTCCACGGCACTGTAATATCCGCCTAGTTTGGGGTGTTACAAGTGGTGAATTTTCATCCAGCGTCACATAAATGTAGTGAGCACAGTCGTCGTCCCCACACGGGCAATCACGAGGGGGCCACTAATAACAAAACTGATCCCTCGAGCTATATTTTGCACCCAATCAGTTAGTTGTTCGGGAGAACTGAACACCTGAAAATACATTACAACTTTTATAAAAAATTAATCGAACCAAACCGTGACCACCCATACTAAATATAACAAAAAAGTAATCGAACCAAATAAAAAAATATTTTTATTTATTACAATTTTTTTTAAAATAACTTTTTGTTACAACTTTTTAAAAAAAAATACTTTTTTCGTTACAGCTTTTTTTTCAACTTTTTTTGTATTTGAAATTAAAAAAGAAAATATATATATATATATATATATATATGGGGTGATAGGGGGTTTCGTAGGGGGGTCTGTATAACAGACCCCTAAAGAAAAGGTGAAATTGGAGTTTTAGGGTAGTCAAGTTAGGTGGACGGGGCCGGTAGTTGACGTGGGCCTTCTTGCACCGAGCCTCAGATAAATAAATAAATGGATTGACATATTACAAACCGAATTCGACTCGTTGGACCAGATTCGTGTTCACAAATGAGGATGATCTAAATAGTCATTTTCACCATCAAACCTGTTTAATGTCGATCGTGTTATGAAATCGAAATATTATAGAGAGAAAATTTAGAGAGAGAATGGAGAGAATGATTCTCAGGTATATTTTCATTAATAACTGAAGTCCTATTTATATGAAAACTTCAGATGGCACAATCGTAATTACATAATTACATCAGGGGCGTATGTTGCTACCCAAAATATTATCCGGAGATAGATATTGCTGGAATGGATGGATAGCAAACAAAAGCGAGAACACTTCCGTGAGAAAGATAAATAACACAAGATTTGTCGGGGTTGTTAGTCCCGGGCTTGAATGCTCTCGCGAGATATTATTAATACTAATATTTGGGGATACAAGTACTAATGTAAGAATACAATTACAATGAGTGTAAAGATTCTTGTTATCTTAGCTAGTGAGCGTGTAGATTGCCGGAAGAACCAGATGTTATGCTCTGTGAGTTCTTGTAACAAAGGAGGTGAACAGTCGCGGCGGTGAGAGATCGGCGCCTCTCACGGCGAGTATTAGCCGGATGCTTGAGCTCCCGGGCTTATGAATCTCTTGGAATTGCCTTGTGGAGACTTAGGCCTCTGCCGATCGTCTTGGATGAGGGATTCGGAGAGAGAAGTCCCGAGATGGATTCCGCGAGACAACAGGAGCTTGATGGTATGTGTGCTCTCGTATTTCCGTGAATGAATTCGGAATATAAGTGAATGAGTTCGAACCTTTTTCCAGTAGGAGGAGGTTCTCTATTTATGGACTTGGATACGCCGGTGATCGCCTTTTTCGTATTATAATAATCGGGCGATCGTCTTTAGCACATGGGCTTGTTCCCTTAAAGACTGGCCACACATTGGCAAACAACAGACGGTCCAATGGGGAGCCTGCACGCGTCCTGAGTTGCTGTCACAGGCGGTCCCACTTCGTAACTTTCGGCGCGCCTGTCGGTAGGTGAGGTAGGTGACAGGCTGTGGTCAAAGGTCTTGTCTGTCAGCAAAGATCTTGTCTGTCAGCGCCTTTTGTGGATCTGCACGTGGGTGCTGTTCTGAGGTCCAGTCTTCGCTGACTTTGACGGACGATCATCTCTGTTCGGGGCGTAGGCCGATTGTCCTTAGCCGGACACTAGAGTCGATCGCCAGATACCAAAGGGCGATCGTCTTGGGAGTCGATCGCTAGGTACCTGATGGTGGTCTGGTTTCTTCGATTAGGCGAGCTAGCCATAGTTTGACTGGAGTTGACTCGGTCGCTCGGCCTCATAGTCGATCGCCTGTCGGGATGAATAAATCTTGACACAACAATTGCCCCCCAGCTCGCTCCTATGTTGGAAACGTGGGGTGAGGTGGTTCTCTTGGCGATCGCTGAACTTTGGACGAGCAACTCTTCGTTTTAACTGAACTGGCGATCGTCTTTGAGCCGATATACTCTGAGTTTGGACGACCTGGTTGGCCGTTAAACTGCGCGGGAAATGGCGATGGGCGTGGAAAAGTCTCCGCGCACGTGTCGGGCTTATATTGGAGGATATCAACGGTCATTAATGACTTCTCGACTGACGCGTCCTTGAAAAGACGCGTACGCGGGTCTCGAGGGAGTCAATAAATGCGACGTTTGGGATCCGACCCCTGAGATTTTCCCTTATTGCAAACGAGTCCCTGCCACCTCCTATAAAAGGGCGCAATGTTGCAGTCTTCGTCCTCACGCGCACTTACTGGAGAAAGAAGGACTTGCTGAAGATTTTTCTGAAGATCTTAGTGCCGATCGTCGTTCGATTTCATCTTTGGGTAAGAAAAAAATCCTTTTCTCCTTTTGTTTCTTTGAGAATGGCCGGAACGTCATCATCACATGGAGTGGGTACCAGTTCTGCCGCCGGGACATCGACTGTCCGGGGAGGACCTTCTTCTGACTTCCACCTGGAGACGGCCGCTGAGGCTATTCGGGCCGGAATTGACCTCTTTGAAATCGAGGCTTTATTTAACGGCCGACATCGCTTAGAAGCGGCCGAAGATAGACGATCGCAGATAGAGAGAGATCTCGCGATTAGGGCTCATCGGGAGCAAAGATAGCGCTTTCGGCCGGGCCTATAAGGCTTTTGCTGAGATTATGGAGAAGTTGGCCAGTCCGTCTCCGAGATTCGATTTCCAGGGTTACTCAGTCGCCTACCCTTATCAGCTTCCCAAACGGTCGCGATGCGGGTCGGCAATGATCTTTATGGTCGCTTGGCCAAATCCGGAGTTCGGCGACCAGGAAAGATCTGGCCGTCTGGAGGACGAGGTTCCATGTTCCTTCAGATGTGGATATATTCGCACCGGTGGAGAATGAGCGAGCCGATCAGCCTCCGATCGGTATGGTCACCGTGAATGAGGCGATTATGGAGGCCGGGCTGCGCTTCCCTCTATCTTTTGCTGTCTCCCACCTGCTGGCCGCTTGAAACGTGGCGCCACTTCAGCTGACGCTGAATGCTTGGCTCCAAATTATCTGCACTCTCACTCTTTTCGGCGGTCACCGCCTCTACCGCCTCCCATCGCCGTTGGAGATGAACCATTTGTTCAAGCTGACGGCTCAGAAAGGGTCGGTCGGCGGTTACCATATTGAGGGCCGATCTGGTCGGGTAATCTATGGAGTCCCGAATAAGGCGCGGGGGGATCCGACGAAGTGGTTCTGGGTCACCGGCAAGTGGAGGGATTCTACGAGCGACAATCCTTCGGGCGAGATGGAGATCCCTACTGAGTTTCGGGAGAGGAATCCCGGTAAGGGTTTAGACTCTCCCTTCGTTCGGATGCGTTTTGGACTGATCTAATTTGATTTCGGTTTTGCAGGTTTTCACATTTCGGCGGTCGAGGAGCTGCCCTTTGATTTCCTGGTTGTCTAGGAGCGGATACGGAGCTTGTCGGACGACGACCTTGATGCTAACCGGATCAATAAGGAGAGTCGCTGGTTGTCGGCTCGGCTATTCCATTTCCCGAGACATCTCTCGGTACCAGGTATGAGTTTCTGCGACCTTCACTTCCTAGGCGATCGCCTTACTTGAGGAAAGTATCTGACTGTTGATCGATCGTCTTAACTGTAGAGGTTCGCTTTCCTCGCTTTTTGGAGCCCCCGCCGGAGATCGCCATGTCGAATCCTGGAGTTCTAGGCCGTCTCCGCCACAAGAAGTCGTCTCGGGCCCCACCTGTTGCGTTGCCAATTATTCCGAAGGCGGAACCTCGTGTGGAGCCGATCGTGGCTGAGGAGGGAGTTCCGGAGGAGGGGCTTCGATCGAATCGCAAAAGGCCGAGGCCTGAAGAAACTCCGGCTCCTGCCCCTGGCAATGAAGTGCCGATCGCCGCGCCTCCGATCACCGTTCTCGCTCCGGGGAATGAGCCGCCCTCTGCGGCTTTTATGCGAGAGATGGCGATCGCCGACGCTGAGACTCCTCGAGGGAAACCGTATTTCGGTCGCGACCCTGAGAGGGCTGAGAGGTAGATTGCATTTTTGGGTTGAAACTTGCATTTGCGTAGGAGTTGTGTTAACTTTGTTGTATTGATGTAGGATCCGTCGCACAGATCCATCTTGCCCGCCGATGGTGTTGGATTTTTTAGCCAGCCGATCTCCTCACCAGTCCTGCGACATCCCGCAATACGTCAGCAAGGCCGCTTCTGCTCTACCGAAGGCCTGGACGACCGATCTAGATGCGATCGCTCGTCAGCGATCGGGGAGTACGATGTGCCGTTTCGCCTTTCTCTCCAGACGGCGACCATGGCCGCCTGTGCCGCTCAGGAGTTTGAGGGGCGACCTTCCACTATTCGCCTGCAGGCGGATCTCGAGGCGGCTCGGAAAGAGAACGCCGAGTTTGCCGATAAGATCGTGGCGATGGAGAAGGACTCTATGGAGGAAGCCAAGCGGGCGAGCCACGAGCTTGAGCTGGCGAAGAAGGAAACCGAGTTGTCTCGTTTGGCGGTTGACCGATTCCGGGATAGGATGATGAATGCCGTCCGGGCAGAGAAGGTTGCTGAGGATGAGGCCGCTCGTCAGAAGGAGACGATCGCTCGGTTGACTAGCGAGCTAGCGGAGTCGAGGGAGAAGGTTGCTGCGAAGGAGGCCGAGCTCCAAGGGTCGCAACAGGCGATGGCGGAGCTGAAAAGAGAGGTAGAGGCGACCAAGGCTGATCCCTTTCAAAACTTGGAGTTTGTCAGCGAGTTCGCCTATTATATGGCGTTCGCCGACTCGATCCGAGCAGCTAAGAAAGGAGATTTGGAGGTCGGGCCCCTTGCTAAGAACTTCAAGGCCTATGCGTTGGAGCATTCTCTCCATCCTGCTTTCTTCTTGCCGATTTTGGATCTCTCGGAGCTTGGCGTGGATCTGAGTTGGTATCCAACTCCGGCGAACATCGTTCATCCTGACGATCCGGAGGACGGGGAGGTCGCTCCGAAAACTGGGGAAGGACCACAGGTCGAGCCGACGGCTGAAGGCGAAGGCCATGCGGAGGCCTGAGGCTCTTCATTCTTGCTTGTTTGTTTTAGATTTTTGTCTTGTAGTTTTGTAGTTTTCTCTTTGTAGCATTTTGGTCTTCGAGCGACCATGTATTTTGATCCTTCAAGCAATGAAATGGATGTTTGAATTTCTGACTTATCACTTGAATGATTGTTATTTTTGAGTCTTTGTTTGACTTTGTACAAATGTGTGAGGAGAGATCGTTGCGAGGGTAGTTCCAAATGAATTGATAAACTCACCGACGCTGAGACTCCTCGAGGGAAACCGTATTTCGGTCGCGACCCTGAGAGGGCTGAGAGGTAGATTGCATTTTTGGGTTGAAACTTGCATTTGCGTAGGAGTTGTGTTAACTTTGTTGTATTGATGTAGGATCCGTCGCACAGATCCATCTTGCCCGCCGATGGTGTTGGATTTTTTAGCCAGCCGATCTCCTCACCAGTCCTGCGACATCCCGCAATACGTCAACAAGGCCGCTTCTGCTCTACCGAAGGCCTGGACGACCGATCTAGATGCGATCGCTCGTCAGCGATCGGGGAGTACGATGCAGGCTGTTCTCGCCCTTTCTCTCCAGACGGCGACCATGGCTGTCCAGGCTGCTCAGGAGTTTGAGGGGCGACCTTCCACTATTCGCCTGCAGGCGGATCTCGAGGCGGCTCGGAAAGAGAACGCCGAGTTTGCCGATAAGATCGTGGCGATGGAGAAGGACTCTTTGGAGGCAGCCAAGCGGGCGAGCCACGAGCTTGAGCTGGCGAAGAAGGAAACCGAGTTGTCTCGTTTGGCGGTTGACCGATTCCGGGATAGGATGATGAATGCCGTCCGGGCAGAGAAGGTTGCTGAGGATGAGGCCGCTCGTCAGAAGGAGACGATCGCTCGGTTGACTAGCGAGCTAGCGGAGTCGAGGGAGAAGGTTGCTGCGAAGGAGGCCGAGCTCCAAGGGTCGCAACAGGCGATGGCGGAGCTGAAAAGAGAGGTAGAGGCGACCAAGGCTGATCCCTTTCAAAACTTGGAGTTTGTCAGCGAGTTCGCCTATTATATGGCGTTCGCCGACTCGATCCGAGCAGCTAAGAAAGGAGATTTGGAGGTCGGGCCCCTTGCTAAGAACTTCAAGGCCTATGCGTTGGAGCATCCTCTCCATCCTGTTTTCTTCTTGCCGATTTTGGATCTCTCGGAGCTTGGCGTGGATCTGAGTTGGTATCCAACTCCGGCGAACATCGTTCATCCTGACGATCCGGAGGACGGGGAGGTCGCTCCGAAAACTGGGGAAGGACCACAGGTCGAGCCGACGGCTGAAGGCGAAGGCCATGCGGAGGCTTGAGGCTCTTCATTCTTGCTTGTTTGTTTTAGATTTTTGTCTTGTAGTTTTGTAGTTTTCTCTTTGTAGCATTTTGGTCTTCGGGCGACCATGTATTTTGATCCTTCAAGCAATGAAATGGATGTTTGAATTTCTGACTTATCACTTGAATGATTGTTATTTTTGAGTCTTTGTTTGACTTTGTACAAATGTGTGAGGAGAGATCGTTGCGAGGGTAGTTCCAAATGAATTGATAAACTCATAAAGATAACTTTTACAACAAATTCGATCACTGCACAACATCTGAAAAATGACGATCTCCGTATGTGGTTGAATAGGGACGATCGTCGTATGGGTAGTCCGCACTCTTCCCCCTTGTTTTTATTCACTTAGTGGAAGTAAGGGGAAGAAAATAATTCATTGAGTGAGCGGTCTTCAACTTTGTCGAATCCTCGAGGACGGTCGTCCGTCTTGAGGAACCGTGCACGATTGCGGAGTTCAATGGACCGACTCCCTGATCATGTCTTGATGCGCGAAGACATTGAGTGTCTCGTGACTCACTTTATTATGAGGGTCCTCTGTTAGGCTGCGCCTCGCCTCGTATTTAAACGAAGGGCGTGCGGTCTCGGTCTAGAGGAGTCCTTGCGCGGGGCAGTGTCGGATGATTCAACTCCACGCCCACAGCTTGTTTAGCTCTGCTTCCACCTCGGCCCACCATGAAGATGGCGAACCTCGACGGTGTACGTTGAGATGGGGGTTGTGGCACGTCGCATTGTCCGGGTTCACCACGTTAAATGATGAACCTTTGAGGGCAAGCGATCGTGTCCACTGATTAATTTTGGAGGGCCCTCAGACTACGCCGGCCTTGTATTTAAACGAAGGGCGGGCGATCTTGGCCCAAAGGGACCTTGCATGGCCTAAGCAGTCGGTTCCATCGACCACCAGGACCATGGCTGCACTCTTCCACCCTGGATCGTCATGTAAATGCCGACCTTCGACGGTGTACGTTGTGCGGGGGAGGCGATCTCGTGCCTTAGTCCATCATGTTAGATGGTGAACTGTAGATGGCGAGCGAGTCCTCCAGTTTGTTAAATAAGGGGGGAGATCGGGGAGACTTCCGAGGTCCCCTTCTCTTGATTGAAGCATGTAGAGACGGTCACCGAGGTTGATCCAGGGTTCGGCTCGTATGAGCTTCCTAACCTATTTTTTGTTCGACTCGGACGATCGTATAGAGATTGGTAGGGGCTTCGGCTAAGCCAATAAGCTGTCCAACTTGCCCTCCTCGAACAATCTCCAGAGCTGTTTGAGGAGGTCGCGGCATTGGTTGGTGCTGCGGTCGGGACTCTTATGGTAGGCACAATATTGATTGTTGTCCAGGTGACCGTGGTCCCTTATTGCCTTTGGCTTTTTGAGCTTTTCGTGCCCCTTGATGGCATAGAAAATATGTGCCGGAGTTCGGTTGAACGTATGGAGGAGATGGGCTTCCATGTCCTCGAAGGCCTTGAGATCTCCGGGTCGCTTGGCGATCGCCTTCTTTACTTTGGCGATCGCTATCTTCTGGACAGGAGGTGGCGTTTTCTCGCCTAGGTGGAGGGTGAGTAGCCTTTGCCTGGCCAGAAAGTTGGCAGCCTTAGCGCGGAAGATCGCGTAGGTTGGGGGGATATCCTTGGTGAGATGTCTAAACATGGGAGAATGACCGTAGAATCCCCCCATGACCGAAAAGAGAGCGAGCTCGTCACTGACGGGTTCGCCGGTGAGGATGATTTCGTCTGCTCGGTCAATGTAATCTGCGTCGGTTTTGTCTTTCCCCTGCCTGATTTTCATCACGCGGTGGGGGCCTTCTGGCCTGGCGACCTTGTTGGCGAAGTATGACGTGAAGTCATTCGCCAGTTTCTTAAAGGAAGTGATTGATCGTGGTGGTAGTGAGGCGTACCACCTATGGGCCAGCTCGCCCAATGTTAACGGGAAGATCCAGCACTTGGTTGCATCAGATGTCCCACACCAGTCATGTAGATTCGGAATTTACTCAGGTGGGTTTCGGGGTCCGATCTCCCCTCATACAGAGGTGTTTTGGGAGGAGCGATCGTTGGTTGTATGGGGGCAAGCTCGATGTGGACCGCGAGTGGCTCGGTCGGCCCGGTGATCTTTGCCGGCGCGCTTGCCCGGTGTCCAAGAGTGCTTTCATCTCGTCGAGCCGGGCGTTAGAGTAGCGCCATCGCCGTGGCACTGCCGCTGCGGCTCGGCGCTCGGAGCGGTGCCGAGGCGATTGAGTACCGATCCCCAGCGATCGGGACGGAAGTCGGATGGCCGACTGCGTTCGGCCGTGAGGTGGGTAGGCCGAACTCGGGTGACGGATTCGATTCCGCCTTTTCGTGGTTGGAAACAGAATGCCCTGGCCGCCGGGATGGGTCGCGCCTCAAGCGATTGAATACGGATCCGTCCGGTCGCACGAGAGCCTTTTTCGCGAGTGGGGCTTTCGGCGATCGCCGCTCGATGGCAGTTGAATTTCCGTTTTCCCATGCGGCGAACGATCGAGTGAGTTATCGCGGGCGACGCGCATGCTCTCCGTCGCTCCTCTAGGATGGCCATAGCCTCCTCGATCTGTTCCTCGGTTTGGAACTGATCGAGTGAGAGGTTGGGGCCATCTCTCGGGTGCGGGATCGAGAGTCTCGCGTTGCTGCGGCTTCCCCCTGTCGTCGGCTGGGGTTCGGATTGAGCTGGGATATAGTGTCCGGCCGTTCGGAGAGCGGCTCTCTTCGATGTACCGGCGGATGTCATGATTCTGAAGGTTTTCTTTGAAGCGCAGTGAGTGTCACTTCAAGTATATGCCCCGAGAACAGTGAGTGTTCTTCGGGACGGCAGGAATAAAAATTTGAGGGATCGTCTCCTTCTTCTAGCGCCAATTGTTGCTATCCAAATATTATCCGGAGATAGATATTGCTGGAATGGATGGATAGAAAACAAATGCGAGAACACTTCCGTGAGAAAGATAAATAACACAAGATTTGCCGGGGTTGTTAGTCCCGGGCTTGAATGCTCTCGCGAGATATTATTAATACTAATATTCGGGGATACAAGTACTAATGTAAGAATACAATTACAATAAGTGTAAAGATTCTTGTTATCTTAGCTAGTGAGCGTGTAGATTGCCGGAAGAACCAGATGTGATGCTCTGTGAGTTCTTGTAACAAAGGAGGTGAACAGTCGCGGCGGTGAGAGATCGACAGTCTCTCACGGCGAGTATTAGCTGGAAGATTGAGCTCCTGGGCTTATGAATCTCTTGGAATCTGTCTTGTGGAGACTTCCGGCCTCTGCCGATCGTCTTCTGGATGAGGGATTCGGAGAGAGAAGTCCTGAGATGGATTCCGGCGAGACAACAGGGAGCTTGATGGTATGTGTGCTCTTCTGTATTTCCGTGAATGAATTCGGAATATAAGTGAATGAGTTCTGAACCTTTTTCCAGTAGGAGGAGGTTCTCTATTTATAGGACTTGGATACGCCGGGTGATCGCCTTTTCTGTATTATAATAATCGGGCGATCGTCTTTTAGCACATGGGCTTGTTCCCTTAAAGACCGCTGCTTCTGGCAAACCAGACGGTCCAATGGGGAGCTGCACGCGCGTCCCGAGTTATCACACAGCGGTCCCACTTCGTAACTTTCGGCGCGCCTGTCGGTAGGTGAGGTAGGTGACAGGCTGTGGTCAAAGGTCTTGTCTGTCAGCAAAGAACTTGTCTGTCAGCGCCTTTTGTGGATCTGCATGTGGGTGCTGTTCTGAGGTCCAGTCTTCGATGACTTTGACGGGCGATCATCTCTGTTCGGGGCGTAGGTCGATTGTACTTAGCCGGACACTAGAGTCGATCGCCAGATACCAAAGGGCGATCGTCTTGGGAGTCGATCGCTAGGTACCTGATGGTGGTCTGGTTTCTTCGATTAGGCGAGCTAGCCATAGTTTGACTGGAGTTGACTTGGTCGCTCGGCCTCATAGTCGATCGCCTGTCGGGATGAATAAATCTTGACACAACAACGTAATAGTCATTCACACTATATAAAAATAAAAGAGTAATTGAAATATCACTTTCATGATATTTTTATAACATTCCCCCTTGAATGACTATTTACATAAATATTTGCTGAACTAGTTTGAAGAAAAACCCAATGGGAGAAAAACTTTTAAATTGTTTGTACTGGAGCTTGTGCCAATCATATCATGTTGCATCATAATGTTGCTAGAAAATCCCTGTGGGATAAAACTTCAGCAATCGGTGATCTCGTAAATTTGCTCCCACTTATCTCGATAGTTATTGTATGAATATTCTTGTGCCGTCTCAGTAAAACCTCGTGGGAGAAAAACTGAGTGAATTTGTCATGTATATCATTCGTTGTTTGAGTATCCACGTGTTGCCTCATTAAAACCTTGTCAAGAAAACCTAGTGGGAAAAACTTGATCGAAGGAAAAAGAGTACAACTACTCCTTCTATTTTCAAGCTTTGAGGAATAATCTTGATCTTTGTAGTGTTCCTCATCATGCCATGAATATGCCTCGTTAAAACCTTATTAACCCAATGGGAAAAATCCTAATTAAGGGAAAAGAGCACATTATTCATACTAATACGTCATTCCAGTTGCCTCGTTAAAAACCTTGCTAGGAAAACCCAATGGGATAAAACCTCAGTCAAGGGAAAAAGAGTGCAATGCGTATTTTATACAAATATACCCCAGGCATTTCAATGATCCTCCAAGGATTAGTATGAGTATCATCTTCAATGCAATTTGTAATATCGAACTCATATTCTTTGCAATATATTCCAAATCTCTTTTGGAAATTTCATATTAGTTGTGATTAAACTGCCTCGTTAAAAACCTTACTGGAAAAACCCGGTGGGATAAAACCTCAGTCAAGGAAATGAGTACAGCAAATAATTTTCTTTCACAACACCTTATTTTGAGTGACTGCACGCACTGATAATATATTTAAAATCTCTTGAGGAGTCATTTTCAATAAGCCCATATATTTCATTTTATTATAAGGGCATATATTTCAATTCCTCATTTTCACAAATCATGGATTTTAATATCCTCATTTCCAATATCCATATTTCACAGTCATGGATATCCTCATATCATTTATTGATATCCTCTTTCCAATTATTGATATCCTCATTTCATTCATAGCGCTATATTGTGTCGACACTTTTCAATAATTATTTCCCCATGGCAACATAATGTTAGGAGTATGCCCTCGAATGCCACTCAGAGGATATTGAGTGAGGGCATTGTACTTGTTATTATGTAAATCATCAATATAAGGCAATGGATGTTTCTTTATTTACTGGTAGTTACTGGCATTCCTAACTCGTAAATATACATGTAGAAACTAGTTCGTGTATTTGAGAGCAAAACGTTCCACTCCTTATTGGATAAGGAGGTCGGCACTGGAAAGGTTTATAGCTCAAATACTTAATCGTTCGCAAGTCGATGAAACTTAATTGGGTGTTAAGTTTATGTAAAGACTTGTATGACGTGTTCTTTGACAAGGAGAGTGCCTATCGAACACTAATGGTTAGTGGGAGCACACGTTATAGGTATGCTGATTAGATTAGTATACTCGAACCGACTCACCCTCGATTCGTCACACGGATTTCACTCCGGGACAGTCAATGACGGAATTGAAAGGTTGTGATAGGTATTCGTGAACCTTCGACTTGAGGATTTAGTAGGGATGTACTTGTGACGTCAAGATTTTCATTAGAGTAGTTCGACCCTGTAAACCGGAAGGCGGGGGTCAACCTCGACGTGCATCTTGACGGGCAAGTAGCAGGTCCTACTGAATACCAAGATAGAATTCTTTCTCCCGTTAGTGATCGAGTTATATGTCCTCTGCGGTTACTGGCAGATGAGATCATAAGTCTTTGGCCAAAGCATTGGAGATAGCTGTATTAGATACACGAGAGCTCGATGATCTCGATTTGCATTAACGCATGCATAGCGTCAAGTGCAGATGGGGTTTGACTGACCGTGACCCTATAACTTGATCGGGAAATTTGAAAGAAGGGTTTATACGTATACTGGTATTCACGACAGAATGGTTCTTGAATGATCCAAATCATTCGTTCTCAGTTGGGGTACAGTGTAGGCCGCCAGGCTGGCTAGGTGGTGCTACTGCTCTTTGGTTCCTCCCATTGCTGACTGAGACGGACCTACCGAGTCGCGCAATAGGATTGACGACGGAATGAATAAAGCTAATTCTCTCATTATGAATATTAGATATTGGATATCTAATTTTGGAACATTGGATGTTTAAATCGATTTATTGGATAAATTGATTTACGGCCTAATGAATTAAATAAATTACTGGGTTATTAATTTAATTCATGTATATAATTATTTATTGGAGAAATTAACTATATTATTTTGTATTTGATATGTTTAATTAATTGGATTAATTAATCGATATAAATACATCGATACGGAATTGGAGTTTATCTGTTTAGACCCTCGGGAGTCCGAAATGAACCGAACTCGTCCGATTTCTAGCATGGGCCGCCCCCCACATTCCACCCACCTTCCTTGTGGACTCTTGTTCCATTCTTTAATGGATTATGATATATGGTGGAGTTAGATTCCCACATGTATGAGTTGTTGGTAGTGGTGGGGAGTTGAATAAATGAAGATGATGACAATCACCTCATTTTACTTTGCTTCCAACGTGAGTATAGAGAGAGAGAGATAGACTTTGAGTTTAACACTTATCTTCATCTTCTTCATTCACTTCTTCTTCATTTTTCTTGGAGAAAAATTGAGAGAAAATCATTGAGAGATATATTATACACTTAGAGTGTAGTAATAAAAGCTTCATCACTTGATTCTAGTCGTAACCTTAGAGGTTAATCAAGTGTTGTTATTCCGGTCGTTTTTCCGACGCGTGGCAAGTAGAGATGTTGTGCTTTCGGCGTTGGATCGTTCAAGGACTTGGAGCGGATTGAACTCGTAGAGATCAAACTAAATCTTGGGGAATAGCTCAAGAGAAGGTTACCATTTAATCAACGGACTTCGAGGGTTAGTTTCTTACGACTCTTGTTTTTCGTTTATATATTCGTATATACGTAGCTCGATCGATCCTCGTAAGGATTCGGATCGAATTAATTTTCGTTTTACCGCTTCCGCTGGACCTTCGTTTTAGGCACTGAATCCCAACAGTGGTATCGGAGCGTAGGTCTTGCGATCGTATATACGATATTAGCATTTGGAATGCTTGATTAGATGGTGAATGATTTGGAATCATTTTAGTCATAATCGTGGTATATGTTTTTACGTTCGTTGTAGTTATATTTTTCGTAAGTTTATGTCTAAATATAAATCTTAATTTCTTGGAAATATGATTTATATTGAAGATATGAATGTTGGAGAATATAGATATTGGATATCCGGTCGAAAAACATGCCCCGAAATGCCGTTGGACGATCCGGGAGGGGTCCGGGAGCAGGGGGCCGCGACCTGTGGTCGCAGCCCAGGCAGACATCAGATCGGGGCCGCGCCCAGCTACGGAGCCGCGCCCGTGGCAGCTGGCAGCCGCTGGCCGGCAGCTGCCGAGCGTGACTCGGCCATGCCAGGCCTGTCTGCCGGCATGCTGCCGAGGGTTACTCGGCCATGGCAGGCCATTTTTGCCCCGGCTCGATTTTTTCGTGTATTCTTGAAAATTAATCTCCTACATGTTAAATTGGAATTAATATGATTAAAATGATTTATGATATTTCATTTTATAAGGGAAATTTGATTAATTGGAATATTTGTGATCGACCGAATTATTTTGAACATTTTCATATTACCGATTGTGTGAATCGATTTGATCGGTTCATATTGTTTATTGGATCAATGTATCTCTACGTTTTCCATTTATTTAGTATTTATTGGATGAATGCTTTTGAATGGTGATGTGGTTCGTGGACTTAGTTTTTGAATTGTTCGTTTTATTCGATTGGGTTGTAAATGCCGTTTTGAGCCTATTTATTTTACTAGAAAAATTTGTATCTATGATGCAATTTTCAATGTAAAACTTTTTATGTAATGAGGAAGACCGGAGGAAGATCCATTTCGAGAAGACGAAGATTCAAGACGAAGACTTGTAATTAGATTACGGAGTTTTTGTTTTCTAGGAACGGTCCATGAACCACATGTTGGTAGCAACTAGGTTGTGAATGGTTGTTTCATGTTGTATGAATGCCACAAACGCGCTTAAATGATTAATGTGCAAAGTGTAACGTTAATCGCGATAATTCTCCCACAACAAATTATTAAGTTTATAAGGTTTCAAGGTTTTCCTTCCCTCCATCGAGTTTTCGGGAAATTGAAATCCAAACTGGATGTGCTATGCTTCTGAGTTATCGGGGTAGTCGTTCGGGGAGGACGGATAAATTACCGGGAGTGCATTGGATGCCTTCGGTTGGAGCAAATTTTATCCCTAGAAACCTGATAGGTTGCCGGATAAGATTCAATTGTGAAACTGATTTGCGTCGATGGTATAAACTTAACTTGTTCACGAACCATAGAAACCGTATAGGTTGAGGGGAGTGAACAAGGGGAAAAAGAAGATCGAATCATACATTAGATGGGTAGGTGTTGGACACCACTTTATGAAAATTAATAGACTAGAAACTCGTCTTGCCCTCTATTAAGATTTATAAAGAACTCGATCACCACTATGAAGTAGAGCGACGATACTTCCGGATTTCACATGGGAGTGTGTTATTCCGATAAAAATAGTGGGAGCTGGGTAAAAAGAATAGAAAAGACCTTAATTCTATACTCGGAACATAATTGAATGAGTCACTAATTAATCTATCGTACTTAATGCAGACTCAAATCTCAATATGACAATGAATCCACTCGCAATTCTGCTCGAAAAGAACACCTTAATGGGACCTAACTTTGTGGATTGGCTCCGCAATCTGATGATTGTCCTCAGTATAGAGGCACTGGGATACGTCTTGGAGACGGACATTCCGGCGCCTCCTGTGCGGACCAGAGCCAATCAGGAAGATATTGAAAACCACGAAAAGTGGGTTAAGAATGACGTGATTGTTCTTAGAGTTTCTCCGTTTGGATGAGTCTCGATGATGCTTTTAAGTAATTTCATCTTCAGTTATATTTTATCGCATGTGTATTCGATTCTCGTTAAACTCGTTCGATTTCGTCATTTTCCTATTTCCATGAGTCCGTATGGTTGAGTAGAGCATGTTGTGAGTTTCGGATTGTTAATCCGACGTCGTATCGTGAATTTTAGGACGTTTGGGCCGTTATTATAATTTCCAGTTTAGGGAATTTGTTCCTTGTTCGATTTTGGTTGTGTACTTCGAACCGTTTCGGATTATTGGATATTGTTTTTCGTTGCATGTAATTTCCTCGGACTGTCGGGTCGGCATATTGTGTTTTGGATATTGTCTTTGTCGATTATGGTAGCGTCGTCTTATGTCCAGAGCTGTCTGTCAGGACCTGTGCAAAACGGCGCAAGACCCGTGGCATTCTGGGCCGTGTCTGTGCGCCATGTCGCACAGGGGGTCGATCACTGTCCGAGAAACGGCGCAAGACCCGCGGCATTCTGCGCCGGGTCTGTGCGCCGTGTTGCCCAGTGGTGCCCGCTGCCTTGCGAAACGGCACAAGACTCGCGGCATTTTGCGCCGTGTCTGTGCGCCGTGTCGCACAGGGGTCACCCGCTGACCAGAAATACGGCGCTGAACACGGCGCTATTTGGACTGTTTGTTGCGCCGTGTTCTGTCCAGTATATAATGGACAGACGGGTGTTTTAACCCCATTTCTTCATTTCTCTCCCGTTTCTCCACTCTCTCCTCGCGACTTTGGGCGATTTCAACGAGATATTGCATTCTAGCATCTTATAACTCGGAATTGGACATTCTAACACGAATCAATCATCTTTCTTCCACCATTCCATCGTTGAATTGAGGTAATTGGACATTTGTGGCAGCCTCGTAATAAGCCGCCCGATGACCGGCTTGACCGCGTGTGAAACAAATAACGGGAGGAAGTGGACACTCTCGACACTGATGGCCTGTTTGATTACAATTGAAACATTGTCCTCTACCAAAGGCAGAAGACTGGCCCGGTCGTAAACTCGGAGCACTACTAGCTTGCTGAACAGACTTCCCGATAGCGGAGTGAGAAGCTTGAGATTTGTGAAATCCACCACTCTTACTTCCCGAAAAACCACCAGTCGTCTTCGGCTTCTTGATCTCGGTACACGACCTTGACGCAGAAATGACCATCTCGATAGCCAAAGCACGATCCTGATATTCCTTCAACGTAATGCATCTGAAACCCGCCACGGCCTCACGAATCCTAGGCTTCATTCTCAAATCAAAGTAACGGATTTTATCCGCTTCAGTGCTTACTTGCTCACGAACATGATTCAGTTGCTGATTATATGTGACAATAGCCTCGGTGACAGGTACATCTTGAGGTGTTGCCGTAAAGAAATCTGAAATACGTTTTTCTTTAATAGGCCAAGGACAATACTCTTCCTCTATCGCAGCTTTAAACTCGGCCCAAGTGGCCACACGATCCATAGGTTTCGCAGCTTCCCACCAATCCGCAGCCTCCTTGTCAAGGAAATACTACACAATAGGGACCCGTCTCTCTTCAGGGCACGCAACGGCATCAAAACTCCTGCCAAACTGAAACAACCATCCTTCCCAGCCCAACGTACCAGACGCACCAGTAAAACGAGAAGGTTGCATCTTCATCACTCCCTGAAGCCATTTACTCTCATCTGTCGGTTGATCATGATGCCCGGACTCATTCAACTTGACTAATTGTACTGCTACCTGCTGGAGTATAGCAGCTATGCCGGCATTTACATTACTGTCAGCCGACGGTTCTTGACTTACAGTAGGATCTGGCTGACCGCTCGGATTCAGAGAAGCGGTGTTCGGCTCCGTATGGGATGCCGAATCAGATGCATCATTAGAATGTGTGCCAGATTCGTTAGCGGTACCACGACCACGGCCTCTGCCGCATCCACGTCCGCCACGGCCTCTCAACATACTGAGATATAGAAGGATTAAAATTATCAGAACAGTTCACAATCCAAGGAATTTAAATCTACTCTACTATGAAAGCGACAAGGCACAAAGAGAGTTAAGGAGTCTTACCACCATGGGTCACACAGATCGATAGCAACACACGGTGTTGAGCTCGATTAGTTTATACGACTCTTACGACTTGAAAACCCAAATGACCAAAGGCCAAGATATTCCCGAAACCTAGGCTCCGATACCATAAATGTAACACCCCAATTTCACTTTAGGTTATTACACGCCGCAGGACACACAAAGGTCCCGCCAGGCTGACGACACACAGGATTAAGCCATAATCCAATACATAATAACCATGACATAACAGTCCAACAAAGGATACAAAACATGAGTTAGGCCTCGGCCGCGGCCAAAATGTAATACCCGGTTGTAATTCAGTCATTTTATTCAGTAATTATCAATCAGTAATTGTCACTCAGTGTTTTTCATTCATTAATAATCACTCATCATTCATACTCATTCAATTGTGTTCACCGTTTGGAGTAATATTTGTCATACTCGTACTTTTGCCCCCGTACTTCTCGAATTCTGTGATTTTTGTACTCGGTGCATCGTTATGGCGTAATCGCTTGTCGAAAGGGACCGGACGAGCGAGCCGCACGAGCATCCGTCGTGGCGCGCGATCGTGCGCGGCCGGATCGGGCAGAGGCCTAGCGGCCGAAGCCGGGGCCGCGACGAGCCGCACGAGCATCGGTGGCGCGCGCGTGCGCGGCGCGGCTGATCGGGCAGAGGCCCGCCGAGCCGTGGCCGCACGAGCAGGCCACACGAGCATCTGGTCGTGCGCGGCGCTCGTGCGTTGCGGCTGTACTGGGCAGGAGGCCCAGTGGTCGAGTTAGTGCTGCACGAGCAGGCCACACGAGCAACTGCTCGGGCATGGTGCTCGTGTGTTGCGGCTGTACTGGGGTGTTCGAGTCAGGGCCGCACGAGCAGGCCGCACGAGTTGCTGCTCGTGCGCTATGAGAGTAGCCAGCAAATGCCTCACGCATGACCGGACGCACGGACACTTGGTCGTGTGGATTGGTCGTGCGTCTCTGGGCTTTATATAGGTAGACCGACGGGATTTTCTCATTTTTCAACATTTCTTCATTCTACTTTCGAGAGAGAGGGTTTTTGAGAGAGATTTTCATCACCAATCACTTGAATACTCGATTTTTCATCATCTTCATTCGGTTGTGAAGCTTGGATCGTCGATCTAACGCGATTTCATCGGATTAAAGTACTTGGATCTTTAAAGGTAATATTCATCAAACCTCTTGGATTTCGATTTTGTGTTGAGATATGATGTTTTGGACGTTATAATCATGTTGTATGAAGATATATATATATATATGATTATGTATGAATATTCATCGTGTTATTGAAAGGTTATTCAAGAACACTTTGAATATTGAGTTAGATTTGGGGGTTTTCGATTATTTGTTGTTGAAATCACGAATTTGGATATTTATATTGGATTATTGATCGTATTGAAGATGTTTTGTTGATTTGAAACACTTCTTGAGGATTTTATATTGGTATTATTGAGGTTTGGTTGTAAACAATCGAAGATTGGCCACAATGTGTTCGATATAATGCCCCAATGAACTTGGTTTAGTCGTATCGACGCTTTGAGTTAGTTATACTCGTGTTTGATTCGTGTGTTGAACCGGATTATTGGTAATTGTGTTATTCAAGGTTGTTCGAGCGGCCGACATCTCATTTAGGACGTTGTTCGTGGAAGGACATTCTTCATCGGCGTTGTGTAAGTTAATTCTTACTCGGTTAAAAGGATATTCATTCCTTTCATTGTTGTTCATTCATAATTATAGTTCATTCATAATGTATTAACCGTATTGAGCCTTGTAATTGTCAATTAATCACTTCAGTCACAAGGAACGACGGTTCCAATCATTTCATTGAGCTATCATTCATTTCACTGTCATTTCATCTCGGTGAGTCATTATTAATTTCGATGTCACTTTTGTTATCTCGTGGCAATCCGGGTCAAAATGGCGTGCCGGTTGGTATGTGTAGGATTTTCATGTCGGGCACATATTAAGTCGTGTGTTGGTTGTTGGCCTCACATTGGAATGTGCACACGAGAAGATCACTTCGTGAGACTGATTAGGTACAAGACCACATGTGTATTCGATCGATACTCGATGGTGGCTTGTGCACGGACACATTTTCATCCCGGGTGTAGTGTGGCACCACCCTTTGAGCCGTACCGTTAGTGATTCATACAACATGTTTGATTGTGTATGTTTTCAACAGGATTGGGTTATAATCTGACCGATTCACTTTTGATCGCATGTGTTCGACGGTTTGAGATTTTGATCGAACTTGTGGTTTATACAGCATATATGATTATGTTTATTCAACTCTTGAGGATTGTTGTTCTGTGTAACTGACCCCGTTAGGGGATTTTGTTTTCAGGTCATGGCAAGGCAAAAGCACGGGAATAGAACGTTGATGACGAGGAGTCCAGTGATACTAGTAGGGGCCCCCAGTCCTTTCATTCACAGTGTTTCCTTATTTTATTTCCGCTGCAGATTTCCGTTTGGATTTTGAGTTCATTCAGTGTTGTATATTTTATCTTCATATAAAATATACTTGTATTCGGTCATTTCCTTGGGTGTGTTGTAATAAAACTCCTCATCGGAGTAATCATTGATATACTGTGGTTCGGTACTACAATTATATCACTTAATTCATTAATTTTCATCCGCCTAGTGGGTCCCAGTCGGGGGTCCACGGCACTGTAATATTCGCCTAGTTTGGGGTGTTACAGAGTTGGTATCAGAGCGTGGTTTTGAATACTACCTTCCGAGTCATGTCTCATTTGAAATCATCGTTCATCAGACTAGTATCCTTGGACTTTAGCGTCACGTGTGACCTGTGCAAGAGCCGAGCCCTTCAGACCAAAGAATAGTAAGATTTCCTCATTTATCATTTTCATTTGTAATCATGTTGATCATGTTAACTCATTAATCACTCAATTCATTTCATCACTCAGTTTTTAATCTTGAGGATCATATCATTAATCTTGTTAACTTGTTCAAGATAACCATTTCAAGAATATCATCAGATAATCATGTCACCTCAGTTAATCATTTATGTAATCACTGTGTTAGAGCGTGTATGCTCATTTTCATCATTTCATGATGTAAATAATAATGCATAACTCATACGATATCTATGATTATCATGCGACCTTCTTACTTCAGTATGGAGAGAGCTGACAGGGGATGCAGGGGGAGAGGCTGCGGTGCGGGCCGAAATCCGGGAAATAATCACTCACTGCCAGGAAGTCGTACCCAGGACTCAGCTCGATCGGAAGATGTTCGGGTTGATCCACTCACTTTTATGCAGGTCATAATGACCCATATGCAATTACTCAATCATCATTGCGCCACTCTGGCCGAATTAATCGAGAGAAGTCTCCCGTGTGAGCCTGCTGCTAAGGAAATTGCTGAGCAACAACCTTCATCTGTCAGCACGAAATCAACGAAGCGTAATCAGTCCGAAGGCGGTTAGTCTACCTTCAAGAAGCCTCGTGCGGGCCCTAATGTTTCTGAGCGACCTCATGCAGCGCCTTATCCTATGGGATCTCAGCCCCGAGCGGCCAGATCAGCCATCACCTGTTTCAACTGTGGAGCGCCTGGTCATTACAGCACAAAGTGTTTGAAACCGTCTATCACGTGCCATAATTGTGGTATTGTTGGGCACAAGGCCCGTTTTTGCCGAAGGGACTCCAAGCCGACTCCGGTAGTATCTCAGGCCCCGAAGCAATCAGCGATTCAGAATCAGACTGCTCTGTCAGCGTCGTTTAAGATGACGGAAGCGAATAAAGGCGGAGCTCATATTTATCAGACGGGAACGTCCGGTTCGGGGGCTGGCAAGTCCCGGATTCACGAGATGAAGAGGACTGACAATCCGGAGGCCCGAACAATCTCAGGTATACTCGTAATTTTATCTAAACCTGTGTGTACCCTTTTTGATACCGGTACACCGCATTCATTTATTTCCGAATCATGTTTGAATAGACTTCACTTAGACAGTCCTAATAATTGTGGACCTTATATCATTGGTCTACCTGACGGTAGAAAAATTTTCGGAAATCATGAGGTTAAGAACTGACCGAATTAAGCTTAATGACCGCGAGTGGTTGGTGGACCTAATCGTGGTGGATTTACCTAAGGACGATGTAATATTGGGTATTAGTGGGATGGATCGTCATGACACCATTCTCAATGTTCGTAAGCGTATGGTCCCTATCATTTCCGTTGTTGGAGTCGAGTGTGTATTTCAAGGAGGTGATCCCCGTTGTTCCGAAAGAATCATTAATATAATGAAAGTAGTAAAATTACTCAACCAGGGTTGTTCAATCATTCATTATATCATTGTCGTCGATTGGCCGTTCTAAGGCAATCGAGGTGTTCAATCATTCATTGTATCATTGTCATCGATTGGCCGTTCTAAGGCAATCGAGGTGTTCAGTCATTCATTGTATCATTTTCATCGATTGGCCGTTCTAAGGCAATCGAGGTGTTCTACCATTCGTGGTATCATTGTTATCGTTTGACGATGTACTCCCAGACGAGCTACCTGTTTTACCTCCACCAAGGGATGTGGAATTCACGATTGAGTTGGAGCCTGGTACGTCCCCAATATCGAAGGCACTGTACCGGATGACCCTGACTGAATTGCAGGAATTGAAAAATCAGTTAGAGGATTTGACCGAGAAGGGTTATATCCGACCGAGTGCGTCCCCGTGGGGAGCACCAGTGCTGTTTGTCAAGAAGAAGGATGGTTCGTTCCGCTTGTGTATTGATTACTGGGAATTGAACAGGGTGACCATCAAGAATAAATATCCCCTACCCCGTATTGATGATCTTTTGGATCATCTTCAGGGATCTTCAGTATTTTCCAAGATCGATTTAAGATCTGGGTATCACCAGTTGCGAATCCGAGAGTCGGATATTGCTAGGACGGCGTTCCGGATACGCTATGGTCATTATGAGTTTGTGGTAATCCCGTTTGGGTTAACTAATGCACCTGTGGTATTCATGGAGTTAATGAATAGGGTTTTCATCGACTATTTAGATCGATTTGGTGGTTGTCTTCATTGATGACATTTTAATCTATTCTCATAACCGAGAGGAGCAGGAGTTTCACCTTCATCAGGTGCTCGACGTGTTGAGACGAGAGCAACTTTATGGGAAGTTTTCCAAATGTGAATTCTGGATGTCCGAAGTGACGTTTCTCGGACATGTAATTTCATCAGACGGAGTTCGTGTTGACCCTCAGAAGACGGAGGCTATCCGAGATTGGCAAACTCCGAAGAATGTTAAGGAAATTCGAAGTTTCCTTTGATTAGCTAGTTATTATCGGCGATTTGTGGAAGGATTTTCTAAAATCGCTCAACCCATGACGAACCTTTTAAGGAAAGATAGAAATACACGTGGTCCGACGCATGTCAACAGAGTTTTGAGGAACTCAAGAGCCGGTTAATTTCAGCACCTGTCCTTTCTTTACCGCAAGGGACGGCAGGATTTGTAGTTTATAGTGATGCGTCCGGACGGGGTCTCGGATGTGTACTAATGCAGAACGGGAAAGTTATTGCTTATGTTTCACGGCAATTGAGACCTTACGAGGTTAATTATCCAACCTACTATCTGGAGCTAGCAGCCGTGGTGTTCGCATTGAAGATTTGGCGTCATTATCTTTATGGCGTTACCTGTCAAATATTCACCGATCATAAGAGTTTAAAGTATATATTTACCCAGAAGGAGCTAAATATGCGACAGAGACGGTGGTTGGAACTAATCAAAGATTATGATATCGAGATACTTTACCACCTGGGCAAGGCGAACGTTGTTGCCGACGCCTTGAGTCGTAAGTCCGTTCAGGAGCAGATACTTGCTCGTTTAACACTTCAGAAAGAGATTCAACAAAAATTTTTTAGACCCGAGATCCAAGTCTGGTTTCAGCGAGTGCAAGGGCAACTTTGCATGTTAGAGATTTCATCGCCACTTGAGGAGATAATCAGAGTAAATCAGGGTTCAGACCCATCATTGTTGCGCATCCGTGAGGATGTGGCTCAGGGGAAGACCTTGAATTTGTGGTCCATGAGTATGGACTATTGCGATTCAAGAATCGGTTATGCGTACCGGCGAATGACGAGTTGAAAGACTCGATTTTGAGAGAAGCTCATGCTACCCCTTACTCCATCCATCCGGGCTCTAGCAAGATGTACCAAGACTTGAAACAAAATTACTGGTGGAGTAATATGAAGCGAGAAGTCGTGGAATTTGTTTCCGGATGTTTGACCTGTCAGCAAATCAAGATAAAACATCAGCAACCGGCAGGTATGCTGAAACCTCTCCCTATTGCAGAAGGGAAGTGGGAGGATATTTCAATGGACTTCATCACGAGCTTGCCGATGAGTCGTTGTGGCATGAATACAATCTGGGTAATTATGGATCGCTTAACTAAATCAGCTCATTTCCTTGAGATTAAGGATACGTGGGGTTCCGAGAGACTTTCCCAGTTGTTCATCAAAGAAATAGTGAGATTGCACGGTACTCTTAAGAGTATCGTTTCCGATCGTGACGGACGATTCGTGTCTCATTTTTAGAAATCAGTTCATCGTGCCATGGGAACTCAACTTAATTTCAGCATAGCTTTTCATCCTCAGTCCCACGGACAATTAGAGAGGACTATTCAGACATTCAAGGACATGTTGAGGGCATGCGTCCTCGATTGGAAAGACAATTGGGAAGCCCAGCTACCATTGATCGAGTTCACATATAATAATAGTTGGCATGCTTCAATTAAGATGGCACCTTACGAGGCCTTGTACGGTCGTCGTTGTCGATCTCCTTTGTGTTGGGATGACTTATCAGAATCAATCGGCACCGAGCCCGATATGTTTATAGCCGCCCGCGAGAAGGTAGCTTTGATCAGGACTCGTTTGTTGACCGCTCAGAGTCGACAGAAATCAAATGTAGATAACCGTCGCCGGCCATTGGAGTTCGAGGCAGGTGACCACATTTTGGTTAAGGTATCCCCGAGTCGAGGTATCTTCCGTTTTGGGAAGCGGGGAAAGTTGAGTCCAAGATTTATTGGACCGCTTGGGATTTTGGATCGAGTAGGCGATTTAGCTTATCGATTAGCCTTACCTCCGGCGTTGAGCCGAATTCATAATGTGTTTCACGTATCTCAGTTACGGAAGTATGTTGCCGACCCGAGCCACATACTTCAGTTCGACGAAATCGAGATCGCCGATGAGAATTCATATGAGGAGCGTCCTATACGAGTACTAGAGCGACGAATCAAACAGTTGAGGAACAAGACGATTCCTTTGGTAAAAATCCAGTGGTCTAGACACGGAGTCGAAGAGGCCACTTGGGAAATCGAAGACAGTATGCGGGGAGAGTTATCTCGAGTTGTTTGACCCTTATTTTCGAGGACGAAACTCTTTTTAAAGGGGGGAGTATGTAATACCCGGTTGTAATTCAGTCATTTTATTCAGTAATTATCAACCAGTAATTATCACTCAGTGATTTTCATTCATTAATAATCACTTATCATTCATACTCATTTAATTGTGTTCACCGTTCGGAGTAATATTTGTCATACTCGTACTTTTTCCCCCGTACTTCTTGAATTCTGTGATTTTTGTACTCGGTGCATCGTTATGGGCAGAACTGCTTGTCGAGCAGGGCTGCACGAGCAAGCCGCACGAGCATCTGGTCGTGCGCGGCGCTTGTGCGTTGCGGCTGGACTGGGCAGGAGGCCCAGCGGCCGAGTCAGGGCCGCACGAGCAGGCCGCACGAGCATCGGGTTGTGCGCGGCGCTCGTGCGTTGCGGCTGGACTAGGCAGGAGGCCCAGCGGATGAGTCAGGGCCGCACGAGCAGGCCGCACGAGCATCGGGTCGTGTGCGGCGCTCGTGCGTTGCGGCTGTACTGGGCAGGAGGCCCAGTGGTCGAGTTAGTGCCGCACGAGCAGGCCACACGAGCAACTGCTCGGGCGTGGTGCTCGTGTGTTGCGGCTGTACTGGGGTGTTCGAGTCAGGGCCGCACGAGCAGGCCGCACGAGTTGCTGCTCGTGCGCGGCGCTCGTGCGCTATGAGAGTAGCCGGAAGACGCCTCACGCACGACCGGACGCACGGACACTTGGTCGTGCATCTCTGGGCTTTATATAGGTGGACCGACGGGATTTCCTCATTTTTCAACATTTCTTCATTCTACTTCCGAGAGAGAGGGTTTGTGAGAGATTTTCATCACCAATCACTTGAATACTCGATTTTTCATCATCTTCATTCGGTTGTGAAGCTTGGATCGTCGGTCTAACGCGATTTCATCGGATTAAAGTACTTGGATCTTCAAAGGTAATATTCATCAAACCTCTTGGATTTCAATTTTGTGTTGAGATATGATGTTTTGGACATTATAATCATGTTGTATGAAGAGATATACATATGATTATGAGTATGTATGAATATTCATCGGATTATTGAAAGGTTATTGAAGAACACTTTGAATATTGAGTTGGATTTGGGGGTTTTCGATTATTTGTTGTTGAAATCACAAATTTGGATATTCATATTGGATTATTGATCGTATTAAAGATGTTTTGTTGATTTGAAACACTTCTTGGGGATTTGATATTGGTATTATTGAGGTTTGGTTGTAAACAATCGAAGATTGGCCACGACGTGTTCGATATAATGCCCCAATGAACTTGGTTTAGTCGTATCGACGTTTTGAGTTAGTTATACTCGTGTTTGATTCGTGTGTTGAACCGGATTATTGGTAATTGTGTTATTCAAGGTTGTTCGAGTGACCGACATCTCATTTAGGACGTTGTTCGTGGAAGGACATTCTTCATCGGCGTTGTGTAAGTTAATTCTTACTCGGTTAAAAGGATATTCATTCCTTTCGTTGTTGCTCATTCATAATTATAGTTCATTCATAATGTATTAACTGTATTGAGACTTGTAATTGTCAATTAATCACTTCAGTCACAAGGAACGACGGTTCCAATCATTTCATTGAGCTATCATTCATTTCACTGTCATTTCATCTCGGTGAGTCATTATTAATTTCGATGTCACTTTTGTTATCTCGTGGCATTCCGGGTCATACTGGCATGCCGGTTGGTATGTGTAGGATTTTCATGTCGGGCACATATTAAGTCGTGTGTTGGTTGTTAGCCTCACATTGGACTGTGCACACGAGAAGATCACTTCGTGAGACTGATTAGGTACAAGACCAAACTTGTATTCGATCGATACTCGATGGTGGCTTGTGCACGGACACATTTCCATCCCGGGCGTAGTGTGGCGCCACCCTTTGAGCCGTACCGTTAGTTGATTCATACAGTATGTTTGATTGCGTATGTTTTCAACAGGATTGGGTTATAATCTGACCGATTCACTTTTGATCGCATGTGTTCGACGGTTTGAGATTTTGATCGAACTTGTGGTTTATACAGCATATATGATTATGTTTATTCAACTCTTGAGGATTGTTGTTCTGTGTAACTGACCCCGTTGGGGGATTTTGTTTTCAGGTCATGGCAAGGCAAAAGCACGGGAATAGAACGTTGACGGAGAGGAGTCCCAGTGATACTAGTAGGGGGCCCCAGTCATTTCATTCACCGTGTTTCCTTATTTTATTTCCGCTGCAGATTTCCGTTTGGATTTTGAGTTCATTCAGTGTTGTATATTTTATCTTCATATAAAATATACTTGTATTCGGTCATTTCCTTGGGTGTGTTGTAATAAAACTCCTCATCGGAGTAATCATTGATATACTGTGGTTCGGTACTACAATTATATCACTTAATTCATTAATTTTCATCCGCCTAGTGGGTCCCAGTCGGGGGTCCACGGCACTGTAATATTCGCCTAGTTTGGGGTGTTACACAAAATAGTATAGTTCAACATCAATCACTGAACGCAAACATTACACGACAAGTAAGACTCAAAACCAACAATAACACAGTATATAAAACCGACTCAAACATCACAAATACAACGACTGATACGAGCTCTCTAACATCCAGTGTGCTTGTCAACTCCGTGCGCACCACATGTGGGCTCCTGTCCCTCGAGAATACCTGAAATATACAAAACATTCCACCCCAACGAGGGGTTAGCCACAACCGCTAGTGCAAGTACAGTATTACAATATTTTAATCCACATGCATTTCCAAATTATTTCAAAATCCAAAACAGTTCAATTCGCGATATTCCGGAATATCAATATCGATCATCAGTAAAAACACTCCGACGATCCTCGCGAGCCGGTCCGGACCTCAAGCCACCAAGTCCCTGTGTTCCCCGTCGAGCAACCCCAGGTGAGAATGTCCACTCAAAGTATCTCTCGTGACCCGGTGCATCCGCTAAGCCACCAAGTCCCCGTGTGACCCCGTCGAGTCAATCCCCGAGTGAGAGTACCCGAGAACAACCTTTTAACTCTCATCATTAACTAAACCATCACAGAAATGTATGCCATAAACTAATGCAATAAAGTACTTGCCTGGACTTTCTTACTCTCAAAGGAACAACAACGAACAAGGCTACGGTCCGAATTATCTTCCAAATCCTGCCCCTAACAAACATCGAGGCTCAATCATTTAAAATTTTGTTGGAAAACACTAAAATCCATCCTAAGTTCTACCCTTAGGACCATTTAATCGAGCACTACGAGGGCATAACGGGTTTTGCTCGATTTACAAAAGAAGATTTGGAATCAATCCACAAAACCTTGAGGAAATCATGAAATCATATTTATGCAACTATTTTCATCTATAATCCATCATAAATTTGGAGCTAAAACAGTTGGAGAAACGGGATCCCCAAAACCCCCAAACTTCCCCAAAGTTAGGGTTCTACGGAAAGATTACCACAATTCCTTGATGAAAATGATGATAGATCTTTACTTGAAGTTGAAAAGATTTGAGTTTCAACCGTGCTCCGCCGAAACCCTCGCCTACACAGCCCTGGAGTCATCTAGAAGCTCGAAGAAGAGGAAAGGAGGTGAAAAAATGACAAGTGTTGACCGCAACACATGTATTTATATAAGTGCGCCCTAGCGCGTGCTAACACTTACCGAATAGCATGCGCTATCGGCCTAGGTCTGCAGCCCAGACCCTTCTGCCCAGTCGAGCTGGTGTGCACCACATCCGACAGCGTGCGCTACTCAATCGAGTTAGCGTGTGCTGTACCATCGAGTTAGCGCGCGCAGCTTCCGCCTTAGCGTGCCTTATCTGGTGTCCAGTCTAAGTCCAGAACCTTCTGCCATGTTTAGAAATCCTTCTGTCCATCCCGGTAGCGTGCGTTATGACCGACTAGCGTGCGCTACGACCGACGAGTTAGCGTACGCAACGACCGTCTTAGCGCATGTTACCTGTTGGTCTGGCCAAAGTCCAGACCTCACTGTCCTTACTGTCCGGGCCACTTAGCGCGCGTTATCACCCAACAATAGCATGCGCTACCTGTTCCCCTAGCGTGCGCTACTATGTTGCCTTAGCGTGCGCTAGCTCGACCCTTGTCCCAGTCCAGTGCCCTCTGGACTGTCCCATGCTGCTGGTTAGCGTGCGCTATCCTTCCGGCGGTAGCGTGCACTACCCGCTCCTCTAGCGTGCGTTAATAAAATGCATTAGCGTGCGCTAGCTCAATTTTAGTCCCAGTCCAGTGCTCTCTAGACTGCCCCATGCTGCCGATTAGCGTGCGCAACTTCTTACAGTAGCGCGCGCTAGCCTACAACCTCCGTTGCGTACGCTACCCATATAAATTAGCGTACGCTAATCCTGGGTTGCGAAAGCGATACAAGCGGTTCGACACAACGTTAATGAATATTAGCGGGATACTGGTAAAAACACAACATACAGGCTCAATCTCGAATCAAACACATGATACCAATGTTCGAAAAATTACAAACCAAACTACAAAGTTCATGAATTCATAATTATAACCAGTAAAAGGTACGATTATTACAGGTCATAGGTCGTTGGGTCAGTCTCTTGGCTATCACTTGGAACCTCATGGAGACCTAGTTCTTCCAAGTGCACAAGCCCATACCTCTCAGGTAAATGACACACCCTACTAGACCTACGAGGTGGTTGTACTTGTGTTTCAGAAGGTTCGGTTCCAGTTTCTTGCACAGGTGTCTCCCGAGGAGTTTCATTGTATTCTTCTAAAGAAATACTTCTACCTGCTCCGCCTTCCTGAATGAACTCATCTTCCAGGAAGTGTGCTTGTACAGCAACAACGATCTTTCGATCTTCAGGCATGTAGAATAGATATCCCATCGTCCCAGATGGGAATCCAATGAAACGTCCCTTCGCGGACCTAGCTTCCAACTTCTCCACCTCAGTATTCTTGACATAGGCGGGACATCCCCAAATCCTAATATGATTAAGACTTGGTTTCCTGCCCTCCCACATCTCATGTGGAGTTTTAGGAACGGATTTGGAAGGACATCTGTTCAAGATGTAAGCGGAAGTCAGGAGTGCATACCCCCATAGGTAAATCGGTAAGTCAGTATAGCCCAGCATGGAACGGACCATGTTCAACAAGGTCTGATTCCTTCTTTCTGACACACCATTTAACTGAGGAGTACCTGGAGGTGTTAGTTGTGAAACTATTCCATGTTCCTTAAGGAACTCGTCAAACTCCATACTCATATACTCGCCACATTGGTCCGACCGAAGTGCTTTGATATGATTACCAGTTTGTTTCTCAACTAGGGCCTTGAATTCCTGGAATTTCTCAAAGGCCTCGGATTTATGTTTCATTAAGTATACATAACCATACCTAGTATGATCATCTGTAAACGTAATGAAATATTGATATCCGTCACGTGCTGCTTCCAAAGCACCACAAACGTCGGTATGGATTAATCCCAGTTTATCAGCGGCTCTTTCAAAATTCCCTGTGAAGGGGGACTTAGTCATTTTGCCTTTAATGCAAGATTCACAAGTAGGAAAGGGATCCGATCCCAATGGACCCATAAGTCCATTCTTTTCCATTTTGTAAACCTTGGTCTGACCAACATGACCAAGTCTAAGATGCCATTTCAAAACTTGATTGGTTTCATCCCTACCACGTTTTCTAGTCATAGTATTCACAACTACTTTATTGCTGAGATTTAGATGATACAACCATTTAACAATGTAGCAGTACCCACTAGTTTATTTCTGAAATAAATTTTGCAAGAACCATCACCAATGAAAAATGAAAAGCCTTTTCGGTCCATGACTGGAATGGATACAATGTTTTTGTGCCCCTTGGGCAAAACAAGTACATCTTCTAAAGTCAAAACAAAACCGGATTCTAAACCCAAAAGAAGTGATCCTATGTCGGTCGCCTCAACACTATGCCCGCTTCCAACTGTGATCATAACTTCTCCAACTCCAAGCTTCCTACTTTGTTCCAGATCTTGATTCATGGTACAAATATGAGAACTAGTACCAGAATCCAATATCCAGGAAGTAGAAAATATAGTAGCAGAACAATTTGTTTCCAAAACTAAAAGTTCTGTACCTGAAGCGCCATGAAGAATCGGACAGTCTCTATCCCAGTGGCCTAGCTCACCGCACTTGAGACAAGCATCCTTCTTCTTGTTCTTCGGAACCATCGGGGCCTTGCCCTTTCCCTTAAGGTCCTTAACTTATGGTCCAGTTTGCTTCTTGGTCTTTTTCTTCTTATTCTTAGACCTCCGAGGTCCAGAAGAAATCACAAGAGCAGACTCCTTCATCCGCGGAGTCTTCATCTGAGACTGAGCGGTCATAAGTTTGTTCATTAGCCCAGCTAAATTACATGCAATCTCATTGCAGTTAAAGTTTATAACAAACTGTGAGAAGGAATCAGGAAGAGACTGTAGGATAAGGTCAGTTTGGAGAGAAGTATCCATTTTAAAATCAAGAGCCTCCAATCTCTCGATCATGGATATCATTTTGAGGACGTGTTCCCCAACCTTCTCACCTTCCTTCATCCTTGCACCGAACAGTTGCTTGGATATCTCATATCTAGCAGTTCTGTTGTGCTCACCATAAAGCTCGGTTAAGTGAGATAGAATCTGCCTAGCAGAAGTCATTTTCTCATGAGCTCTCTGAAGCTCATTAGACATGGAAGCCATCATGTATGCACGGACTTTTACGTCATCCTTAACCCACTTTTCGTGGTTTTCGATCTCTTCCTGATTGGCTCTGGTCCACACAGGAGGCGCCGGAATGTCCATCTCTAAGACGTATCCCAGTGCCTCTATACTGAGGACAATCGTTAGATTGCGGAGCCAGTCCACAAAGTTAGGTCCAATGAGGGTGTTCTTCTCGAGTAGAATTGCGAGTGGATTCATTGTCATATTGAGAGTTATGTCTGCATTAAGTATAACAGATTAATTAGTGACTTGTTATATTATGATCTGAGTATAGAATTAAGGTCTTTTCTATTCTTGTTACCGAGCTCCCACTATTTTTATCGGAACAACACACTCCCATGTGAAATCCGGAAGTATTGTCGCCCTACTTCATAGTGGTGATCGAGTTCTTTATAAATCTTAATAGAGGGCAACCGAACAGGTTTCTAGTCTATTAATTTTCATAAAGTGGTGTCCAACACCAACTCATCAAATGGATGATTCGATCTTCTTTTTCCCCTTGTTCACTCCCCTCAACCTATATGGTTTCTATGGTTCGTGAACAAATTAAGTTTATACCATCGACGCAAATCAGTTTCACAATTGAATCTTATCTGGCAACCTATCAGGTTTCTAGGGATAAAATTTGCTCCAACTGAAGGCATCCAATGCGCTCTCGGTAATTTATCTATCCTCCCCGAACGACTACCCCGATAACTCGGAAGGATAGCACATCCAGATTGGATTTCAATTTCCCGAAAGCTCGATGGAGGGAAGGAAAACCTTGAAACCTTATAAACTTAATAATTTGTTGTGGGAGAATTTTCGCGATTAACGTTACACTTTATACATTAATCATTTTAGCGCGTTTGTTGCATTCATACAATATGAAACAACCATTCGCAACCTAGTTGCTACCAACATGTGGTTCATGGACCGTTCCTAGAAAACAAAAACTCCGTAATCTAATTACAAGTCTTCGTCTTGAATCTTTGTCTTCTCGAAACGGATCTTCCTCCGGTCTTCGTCATTACATATAAATTTTACATTGAAAAATTGCATCCTAGATACAAATATTTCTAGTAAAATAAATAGGCTCAAAACAGCCTTTACAACCCAATCGAATAAAACGAACGATTCAAACTAAGTCCATGAACCACATCCCCATTCAAAAGCATTCATCCAATAAATACTATACAAATGGAAAGCGATAAGATTACATATGATCCAATCAATAATCAACAATAAATAGAATTGATCCAATCAATTCAACAATAATCGACAATTTAATTTTCGTTCGTAGTGTACCCTTAAAATATTTTCTTTGAATTTTCCCTCATCAAAAATTCCAAATTAATGATTTTAATACAGGAAAATTCAATAATCGAAAATATACTGAAAAACGAGACCCAGTGCCAGACAGCCTGGAAACTGCCCAGCAGCACCAGCCACCCTGCCCGGCAGCTTACAGGCCACGCCCGGCTCCAGACAGGAAAAGGGGCCCGACCATGCCCGGAAACGCCCGACAGGATACAACACATACCAGCCGGATACAGCAAGTGCTCGGCAGGATACAGCAAGGATCGGCCGGATCCAGCGAACACTCGGCTGGATACAACAACGCACTCGGCCGGATCCAGCGAGCACTCGGCTCGATACAACTGTAACACCCCCAAACCGTATGGGAATATTACACGCCGTAGACCCTTTCCACAAGGATCTACCAGGCTAAGTGCTTGCCCGGCCAGGGTCAAATAATATAATAATACAGACCGTTAAGGTCACTT
Organism: Orobanche coerulescens; assembly: GCA_033398695.1. Lineage (NCBI taxonomy): Eukaryota > Viridiplantae > Streptophyta > Magnoliopsida > Lamiales > Orobanchaceae > Orobanche > Orobanche coerulescens. The sequence goes on from CM065817.1 coordinate 70,863,905, forward strand.
ACACATGAATACACAGACCGATGAGGTCACACAACTCCATCAATAGAACTGACTAAAACAATATTACCCACTCAGGGGTCGAAATACAATACAGCGGAAGACTGAAATCAACCCTAACAATACAACCAAGCTCTAACAACTCTCGACTCTTGATTAGTATCGCAGCTCGTCATCCTCTTGTGCCAATCCTGTGACTGCTCCCCTGAACCTGCATGTACCTGGACGCAAAACAGACATCCAACTTCCTATTACTCAGGAGTTAGTAAAACTCCACTTTTTTACTAGTGCAGGTATAATACGATACGAAAAGAAACAAGTAAATAGCAACTACGAATTTAATATGGAAATCAATTATCAAAATGTTCCCGAGAAGATTTAGAATTTCGAACTCAAGCAAGGGATATTTGAAAAGGAACATATCATCTCGGGGATTTTTAAAGCAGAAATTCTTTTGGACATCGAGTCCCAATTTACAAAACCTTTTCGTAAACATTAGGGCCTTAGCCCGATTCTCGTTTCAAAACATGCTAGATAGGATATCATTATGAGACCGAGACCCATATTTAAAATGTTACCCAAACAATCACTGTTATACGGTCGTTGTTCGTACACATCATGTACCAAACTCCGGAGGCCTCGACGGACCTTACCCGGACCACACACACTGTTCGTACACATCATGTACCGAACTCCGGAGGCCTCGACGGACCCCACCCGGAGACAAACATCGTTCGTACACATCATGTACCGAACTCCAGAGGCCTCGTCAGACCCTACCTGGATCACACACCTTGTTCGTACACATCATGTACCGAACTCCAGAGGCCTCGTCAGACCCTACCTGGAACACACACACACACACACATCGACACGACACAACTCATAATCATCAAATGTAAAGCCATTCTACATTACACCAAAATGTATAATCAAGTATGTAAACCAAAACAATACAAATATCATAATCATCACAACAACTCAACAATGACCAACCACGCCCGGCACAAACTTAGATGATTTGCACATCCAACACAATTCCACGATGTTAACTAAGTGAAGGTATTATCGTTACCATCAATCATTCATAATAATCAATTCATACGAAGCATATTCGCTAAGATAAATCAATTCATCATAACCATAACACAACGTCCCTATTCACAAGACACAATTCGTATAGTAAAATACTTGCCTCGAAACCACGACGCGGAGAATCGACCGAAGTAGGTTGGCACGAACCGACTACGAACTCGCCGACTCCACCGAATTACAACCCGCAACAATAAACTATGAACGACAACAATAACAACGAAAATGAATTCCAAAGTATGACCCAAAGCCGCTGAATTCAAGGATCAAACGACGAAAGTTCAAGGGTTTCCCCCAAAACGGCCAAGAACACAATTTGTCCCGTCAAAACACGAAAATGGAATTCCAAACAAAATATGGATATACAATCCATAGGATATGTTTAACAACATCATTTAACAACAATCGATCCATCAAAAACGGATGGAAAACGAGATCAAGAACAAATCCCCCAAAAAGTCGATTCGAAGGAAATCAAGAAATATACTTTAATTCGACGAAGAACAATGGATTAAATGATGTTAAACACAAGAATACTACTAAGATTAATCATACCCATCATGGATTAATCAACAATACGGAACGAATCGGACGAAAACGCCAAAACCCCAAAATTTCTCAAAATAGGGTTCTAGGAAATCTCACCTTGATTCTTTGGATCAAAGGATGATATAGGATGATCAATCAATTATATGAACTCAAGAACTTCGTGGATTTGTTGTTCAACAACATGGCTTCAAGATCCCCAAGGCTCCAGCCGCGGAAGAGAAAGATAGAAATGGGAAAAATGACCAAAACTAGGCTGCTCTATCACATTTATACTGGTGCAGCCTAGCGTACGCTATCGGCCTGGGCCGCAATCCAGAGGCACTACTCGGCCAGGCAGCGTGCGCAGCCTTCCGGCCGTAGCGCGCGCTACCTTCCGGTTGTAGCGTGCGCGATGCGGCGATGGCGTCGCTACTCCAATCCACCGAGTCCGTAACCTCACGCCTCGGCCGACTAGTGCGCGCAGCCAACCAGCCGTAGCGTGCGCTACCTTCCGGCCTTAGCGTGCGCTACGCCGGTTCCTGCCGCACCCGTCCGGCCAGCGCCCGCAACCGTCCGGCCAGTGCCCGCAACCATCCGGCCAGTGCCCGACCACCAAGACTCGACGACCCAATTATCCGAAATCGCATGGAACGAACACGAAAAAAAGTTCGTGGACAACATCAACGACCCGAATGAAAACATAATGCAATAATTAATCACATGCGACCATGAAAAGTGTCAAAACAATAAATACGAATGCGTATACCCACAACTTTGGGTAAATTACAAAATGGCCCAAAACGCCCGAAAATCACGATACGTGATCGAATAACCAAACCAAAGTTCATAACACGTCTAACAAAGTTAAACGAACTTATGGGAAACTCGAAACAGCAGTTTCGAACGAGATTCGCAAGAATCGAACTCAAGTGCGGAAAAGTCGCTAAAAAGCACGGAACTCAACAAAACGACACCGAAACGAACTCGGATGTCGAAAAGTGCAGAATTAATCATTCTCATAATGATGAAACGGTCCCAAGCGAGTCGTCAAAACGGACTCTTGCCAAAAAAAAAGAAAATTACCAAAATCTAAAATTGCGGATATTACATTCTACCTTCCTTAAAATAAGTTTCGTCCCGAAACTTAAATCAAATAGGGAGAACCGGTATTCCGCCAGGAAGACTCAACGAGATACACAAGAAGCGCGTAACTTACGCTCAACGGCGAAACGTTACAAGCAACACAAAGAAATATACGGCGTGAAAACACGCTCCACGACGACCAACACAACGTCGCCGTTAGGGATATAATAAAACCAACAAATGACAAATGTCATCAAACGGATAATATAGTCAAGTCAATTATCCGAACAATCACAAAACACAACGAATGAAAATCAATATGATTGACCAACCCAACGGTACATCAATCAAAACGCGAGCCAATCGCTGAACAAATACGGAATCCCACCGCCCAAGGGTTGGAAGATCGAAAGCGAGACTAATTTCCCGAACTTAAGGGAATTACGAAGGAGCCTGAACGTTCAACAATCATGAAACGAGATCAACAAAAACCGAAAAATCAAACGATCGAGACAACAAAAATCGAACTATCATGTTCGAATCACGAAGAACAATAAAATTCAAACAACAACTCCAAGGTTCGACCTCTTATAAAAGAAATGTCGTCCCCGCAACTCACAACAATGGAAACAAGGTAACAACACAAAAAGCAAATGACAGAAACATCTCCCATGGGCCTCTCAGAGCCGATCTGCATATCTGTACTAAAGTTCGCGCCCCGAAAGACTCGGAACCCAACTCGCAAAACTGGATCCTGTGTCTCTCGGGTCCACACTTGAAAAGTGTTACTGACGAGAAGGACAATTTGCACGTACATGCCGCCGGCACAATACGTTTGAAACACCTCGGCTCGGCATACCGAAGATACAACTGCTAGGTACAATGGAATATATATATATATATAACATCGCAAAATAACAAACCGGAGAGGCCAACTCAGGACAACAGAAAATCATAACACGCAACACATACGATGACTATTATCACAAGACAACGCACATATCATCATCACAGCAACGACGGCACCGTTCGGCGATCTCAACGGCCCGAACGATAACCAGCACATAATCACAAAACATCATGAACAATCACACGTTTACACAAATGTACAAAACCAAGCTTTAACAGCTCTCACATGTGCGATAGCACACAAATCACCACGAAATGACAACGTTACAGCTCAACATCACACCTCTCACCGAGGGCTAATACAACAATTGCGTGGCGAGCGACTCAGCGCTCACACCACCAATTCAATCACAACTCGGGGTTAACACCCTAACGAAAGTGCGAACATTATACGTACATCCCCGGACCATAAACAGGAACGATAGGTTTTGAAAACAAAAACCACCTTTGAAAAAAAAAATGATCTTGGAAACACTAGTTGATCTTGAGTATCACCTTTCAAAAAGTTGAACAAACATCATTGTCGAGACTTTGAAAACTATCATGCGTTTGGTATAAAAATGAGGACATTTTCTTTTAGTGAAAGACTTTCATAAATATTCGACCCTCGGGTCTAAGCAAAGCATTTCCAAAATTACTGGAATAATAATAAAAAAAATATATTTTGGTACTCAAGGTAGAAGAATTTGAAACAGATAGTTGCGCTAGTAGGCGCCTCGAAAATACAATCCGTTTAAGAATATGTCTCGAATTTTATTTTCTAAGATACTCAAGGTTTTCGAAAATCTATTAGGCTAGAATGCCTAAAAAAAACTCATACGTATCGACATTCACTTACATACATCACAGTACATGCACCAACTCGTTCAAAACCAAGACAATACCTGTCTTCAAATATAATGTCCGAAGTACTTCAAAACATATATTCCAGATACCGTCTGATGGTGTCATTTGAAAATACACGACCAATTTGTCAAAAAATTTAACCGATTTTAAAATCCATATAAACCGTGGTTTTAACCGCACCATCAGAATATTTTAAACAATAGCAAACGATTCCTACAAAAATGTTCAAACTCGTAAAGTCCTCCAGGAAGAACATTCTAAAACCTACCCGTAACGGCATAAACATAACAATCTAAAAACAATCAAACTAAAAATCATATGCCCAAATGGCAAATAGGATCGCCAATCCAATTGAATACATCTCACAGCATCAAGTTTAAACATACAACAAAACCATTCCTCGGAGTTTCTCACGAACTCAATCGTCGATACCTTATTCGAAACCCATCAAGGTTCTCAATTTTTCACACCATACCACCCCATACGGTGGTTCAAAGGTAAAACAACAATACGCCCAGTTTTTATATATATACTACGTTTCACAAGTATTATATACAACTATATTACACAACACCGTGCAAATAAAATTATGCGCCGCAATTAACTCACTAAGATAAAATCATGATACACGGGTACCTCGCATAAAAGAGGAGTCTTACGTCCACAGGCCGCACGGAGATGACGGTCGCCCACGATACTAATCTCATACGACAACATATCCGACACATTGTGACTACGCACAACTCAACTTGTCACCCGACATCTCGAATGACAAAACCACACAATACTCGACAAATCACGACTCGACTTGACCCGATAGCCTAGGTTTCCGCAACCTAAGCTCCGATACCATAAATGTAACACCCCCAAACTGTATGGGATTATTACACGTCGTAGACCCTTTACACAAGGATCTACCAGGCTAAACATCCATAAACAACCAAGTGCTTGCCCGGCCAGGGTCAAACAATTTAATAATACAGACCGTTAAGGTCACTTACACATGAATACACAGACCGATGCGGTCACACAACTCCATCAACAGAACTGACTAAAACAACATTACCCACTCAGGGGTCGAAACACAATACAGCGGAAGATTGAAATCAACCCTAACAATACAACCAAACTCTAACAACTCTCGACTCTTGATTAGTATCGCAGCTCGTCATCCTCTTGTGCCAATCCTGTGACTGCTCCCCTGAACCTGCATGTACCTGGACGCAAAACAGACATCCAACTTCCTATTACTCAGGAGTTAGTAAAACTCCACTTTTTTACTAGTGCAGGTATAATACGATACGAAAAGAAACAAGTAAATAGCAACTACGAATTTAATATGGAAATCAATTATCAAAATGTTCCCGAGAAGATTTAGAATTTCGAACTCAAGCAAGGGATATTTGAAAAGGAACATATCATCTCGGGGATTTTTAAAGCAGAAATTCTTTTGGACATCGAGTCCCAATTTACAAAACCTTTTCGTAAACATTAGGGCCTTTGCCCGATTCTCGTTTCAAAACACGCTAGATAAGATATCATTATGAGACCGAGACCCATATTTAAAATGTTACCCAAACAATCACTGTTATACGGTCGTTGTTCGTACACATCATGTACCAAACTCCGGAGGCCTCGACGGACCTTACCCAGACCACACACACTGTTCGTACACATCATGTACCGAACTCCGGAGGCCTCGACGGACCCCACCCGGTGACAAACATCGTTCGTACACATCATGTACCGAACTCCAGAGGCCTCATCAGACCCTACCTGGATCACACACCTTGTTCGTACACATCATGTACCGAACTCCAGAGGCCTCGTCAGACCCTACCTGGAACACACACACATCGACACGACACAACTCATAATCATCAAATGTCAAGCCATTCCACATTACACCGAAATGTATAATCAAGTATGTAAACCAAAACAACACAAATATCATAATCATCACAACAACTCAACAATGACCAACCTCGCCCGGCACAAACTTAGATGATTTGCACATCCAACACAATTCCACGATGTTAACTAAGTGAAGGTATTATCGTTACCATCAATCATTCATAATAATCAATTCATACGAAGCATATTCGCTAAGATAAATCAATTCATCATAACCATAACACAACGTCCCTATTCACAAGACACAATTCGTATAGTAAAATACTTGCCTCAAAACCATGACGCGGAGAATCGACCGAAGTAGGTTGGCACGAACTGACTACGAACTCGCCGACTCCACCGAACGACAACCCGCAACAATAAACTACGAACGACAACAATAACAACGAAAATGAATTCCAAAGTACGACCCAAAGTCGCTGAATTCAAGGAACAAGCGACGAAAGTTCATGGGTTTCCCCCAAAACGGCCAAGAACACAATTTGTCCCGTCAAAACACGAAAATGGAATTCCAAACAAAATATGGATATACAATCCATAGGATATGTTTAACAACATCATTTAACAACAATCGATCCGTAAAAAATCGATGGAAAACGAGATCAAGAACAAATCCCCCAAAAAGTCGATTCGAAGGAAATCAAGAAATATACTTTGATTCGACGAAGAACAATGGATTAAATGATGTTAAATACAAGAATACTACTAAGATTAATCATACCCATCATGGATTAATCAACAATACGGAACGAATCGGACAAAAACGCAAAAACCCCAAAATTTCTCAAAATAGGGTTCTGGGAAATCTCACCTTGATTCGCTGGATCAAAGGATGATATAGGATGATCAATCAATTATATGAACTCAAGAACTTCGTGGATTTGTTGTTCAACAACATGGCTTCAAGATCCCCAAGGCTCCAGCTGCGGAAGAGAAAGATAGAAATGGGAAAAATGACCGAAACTGGGCTGCTCTGTCACATTTATACTGGTGCAGCCTAGCGTGCGCTAGGCTGCCGAGCTAACGTACGCTATCGGTCTGGGCCGCAATCCAGAGGCACTGCTCGGCCAGGCAGCGTGCGCAGCCTTCCGGCCGTAGCGCGCGCTACCTGCCGGTCGTAGCATGCGCAGTGCCCGACAGTAGCGTGCGCTACCTGCCGATCTACCCGAGTCCAGAACCTACTGCCTCGGCCGACTAGCGCGCGCATCCAACCGGCCGTAGCGTGCGCTACCTTCCGGCCGTGGCGCGCGCTACCTTCCGGACTTCGCGTGCGCTACGCCGGTTCCTGCCGCACCCATCCGGCCAGCGCCCAGCCGTCAAACCCGATTGCCAGAACCGTCCGGCGATGCGACCACCAGGACTCGACGACCCGATTATCCGAAATCGCACGGAACGAACACGACAAAATGCTCGTGGAAAACATCAACGACCCGGATGAAAACATAATGCAATAATTAATCACACGCGACCATGAAAAGGGTCAAAACAACAAATACGAATGCGGATACCCACAACTTTGGGTAAATTACAAAATGGCCCAAAATGCCCGAAAATCACGATACGTGATCGAATAACCAAATTGAAGTTCATAACACATCTAACAAAGTTAAACGGACTTATGGGAAACTCGAAACAGCAGTTTCGAACGAGATTCGCAAGAATCGAACTCAAGTGCGGAAAAGTCGCTAAAAAGCACGGAACTCAACAAAACGACACCGAAATGAACTCGAATGTTGAAAAGTGCAGAATTAATCATTCTCAGAATGATTAAACGGTCCCAAGAGAGTCGTCAAAACGGACTCTTGCCAAAAAATAAAATTACCGAAATCCGAAATTGCGGATATTACAACAGCAACGCGCTCGGCACTGACTCGACAGAATACAGAAAGCGTCCGGCCACGGTCCGGACGTGCTCGGGCACTGTCGGAAGAATACAACAAGCGTCCGGCTACGGGCCGGATGTGCTCGGCCATACTCGGCAGCTGTATGGAAAATCGTCCAACGATTGGATACAACTCGTTTTCGGGCAGATTTCTAAAATCCAGTTATTCCTGATCTGAATATTATTAATATAAATCATATTTAAAAGAAAAACTTGATTTATACCATAACATAAAATCACAGAAAAACGACACTACGACGAACAATAAAATATCTACGATTATCAAAGTGATTCTAAATCACAAAATAAGCATTCCAAATGCTAAATATCGTATATACGATCGCAAGACCTCGCTCTGATACCACTGTTGGTATTCAGTGCCTAAAACGAAGGCCCAGCGGAAGCGGTAAAATGAAAATTAATTCGATCTGAATCCCTACGAGGATCGATCGAGCTACGCATATACGAATACTAAATAAACAAAGGAAGATACGTAATCATACCCTTGTCGTCCGTTGATTATATGGAGTTCCGTCTCTTGAGCTATTCCCCAAATGATCCAAAATGCTCCAAGCCCCTGGATGATCCAACACCGAAAAAATCGCGTCTCTACTTGTCACGTGCCGGAGAAATGAACGGAATGACAACACTCGATTAACCTCTAAGGTTACGGCTAGAATCAAGTGGTGAAGCTTTGATTATAACACTCTAAGTATTTAAATTATATCTCTCAATATATCTTGAATTTTCTCCAAGAGAACTCAAGAATAAAATGAAGAAGATGATGAAGACTAGAGAAGAATATGGAATGGTCGAGTAAAATGAGAAAGCCTTCACCTTTTTATTCAACACCCACCACCATGATAAGATATCACTTTGATATCTTGTCCCTTCATATCTTGATATTTATTATTAAAATGATGACCAAAGACCAAGAGGGAGTTGGTGAGGGGAGGGGCGGCCATCTAGAAGGAGCCGGGTGAGTTTGGTCCGTTTCGGACTCTCGTGAGTCCAAACAGATAAAATCCAATTCCGTTCTAATGTATTTATATCGATTAACTAATTCAATTAATTAATCATATCAAATACATAATGACATAATTAATTTTTCCAAGAAATAATTATATTCATGAATTAAATTAATCACCCGGTAATTTATTTAATTCATTAGACTATAAATTAATTTATCCAATAAATTAATTTAGACATCCAATGTCCCTAATTAGATATCCAATATCTAATATTCATTATGAGAGAATAAGCTTGATTCATTCCGTAGTCAATCCTATTGCGCGACTCGGTAGGTCCGTCCCAGTCAGCAATGGGAGGAACCAAAGAGTAGTAACACCACCTAGCCAGCCTGGCGGTCTACACTGTACCCAAACTGAGAACGAATGATTGGGATCATTCAAGAACCATTCTTTCGTGAATACCTGTATACGTATAAACCCTTCTTTCAAATTTCCCGATCAAGTTATAGGGTCACGGTCAGTCAAACCCTATCTGTTACTTGATGTTATGCATGCATTAATGCAAATCGAGATCATCGGGCTCTCGTGTATCCAATACAACTAGCTCCAATGCTTTGGCCAAAGACTTATGATCTCATCTGCCAATAACCGCATAGGACATTTAACCCGCTCACTAACGGGAGAAAGAATTCTATCTTGGTATTCAGTAGGACCTGCTACTTGCCCGTCAAGATGCACGTCGAGGTTGACCCCCACCTTCCGGTTTATAGGGTCGAACTACTCTAATGAAAATCTTGACGTCACAAGCACATCCCTACTAAATCCTCAAGTCGAAGGTTCACGAATACCTATCACAACCTTTCAATTCCACCATTGACTGCCCTAGAGTGAAATCCGTGTGACGAATCGAGGGTGAGTCGGTTCGAGTATACTAATCCAATTAACGTGTGCTCCCACTTAGGGGTGTATTCCGAACCGAACGTTCGTGAAAATTTCACGAAAATGTTCGGTCAACGTTCAGTTCGTGTTCGGTTCGGTCAAAATCGAACAGTTCACGAACATATTCGTTACATACACGAATCGAACACAAACAAAATAATATATGTTCGTTAGTTCACGAATAGTTCGCGAACAAAGGTTTTTTTATATATTTATTAATAATTTTACAATAATTAATAAATATAATTAATAATTTTATAATAATTAATAAATATATATACAAAATAAAACCTACCATTCCAAAATCCTTAATTTCTAAATCTATCTTCTCTTTTTATTTTATTAATTATTATTGCTTGTACTTTAGTTTTTTTTTCTTTTTTTTAGAAAACAAACGAACGATCAAAACGAACGAACAATCGAACGCTAACGAATGAACACGAAATATGTAAAATTTTAACGAACCGAACACGAACAAGTGGTTTGCAATTTTACCGAACACGAACACGAACCGAACGAACTGAATTCTTAACGAACGAATGTTCGTTAAAGTCACCGTTCGGTTCGTTCGGTTCGAAATACACCCCTACTCCCACTAACCATTAGCGTTCGATAGGAACTCTCCATGTCAAAGAATATGTCACATAAACTTAATGCCCAGTCAAGTTTCATCGACTTGCGAATGATTAAGTATTTGAGCTATAAACCTTTCCAGTGCCGACCTCCTTATCCAATAAGGAGTGGAATGTTTTGCTCTCAAATACATGGACTAGTTTCTATACGTATATTTACGAGTTAGGAACGCCAGTAACTACCAGTAAATAAAGAAACATTCATTGCCTTATATAAATGATTTACATAATTACAAGTACAATGCCCTCACTCAACATCCTCTGAGTGGCATTGGAGTGCATATTCCTAACATGTTGTAGTCTTGGTAGGAGACTCTTTGGACTTCTCTCTCCCATCTATATCATGCTCAAAAGCCTTGAGGCCAGAGAACAGGTCGAAAGTAGATATATTATTTAGATTACAAGACACACAGACAGTTGTGGTCTTAACGTCCCTTTCGTCCAGAGAGCAATTTAAAAATTTTAAGATTTTCTCCTTTTGGGAGTACAGTTTGCTCAATGCTTCAAGTTCACCGACAATGCTAGTGAGTCTAAGATCAAGATCCTCAAAAGTTTTTGAAGACTTCATTTCAAAGAATTTAAATGCTGAGTGAGTTTTGAAATTTTGTTTTCCTTTGAGAACTCAATACCCTCACAAATCATCTTGAGTTTTTTCCCAAATTTCTTTGGTTGTCTTACAACTCTTTACCTTTGAGAATGTGCCTTTGACGAGAGTGATAAAGAGCGTATTCTTAGCAATATTGTCCAGGTTCACTCGCTGGATGTAATATCCGCAAATTCGATTTCCGGTAATTTTCTTTTTTTTTTGGAGAGAGTCCGTTTTGACGACTCGCTCATGACCTTTTCGTCATTTTGAGAGTAATTGATTCTGCAGTTTTTGACGTCCGAGTTCGTTTTGGTGTCGTTGAATTTTCTTCGGTGGAACGGACTATTGTCGTCCACGTCTTTGGAATCTCATGCTTGTACTGTGGTACGTTGAGTTTCGTAGCTTGTTCGTTATTGTTTTTGATCATAGCCCGTGCGTTCGTGTGATCGAGACGTCGTCAAGTATTGAGTCGGGCAGTCGGAGGGCAGGCTAGGCCGATTACGGCCGTAAGGCCTGGCCGATTACGGTCGTAAGGCGTCGGCACCCCTTGGCCTGGGAGGACTCGGTTACGGCCGTAAGTGCCTGCGAGTTACGGCCATAAGGCCTGTTACGGTCGCTATGCGCTGGCCGGTTACGGCCGTAGTGACTCGACAGATTTCAGGCAGTGACCCCTGGGAGTTCGGTTACGGCCGTAAGGCTGTGCCTATTACGGCCGTAAGGCTCGATAGTTGCGTATGCTAGGCTTTCGGCCGTTGCGTGCGCTATAGGCAGTTGACCGAGTTACGGCCGTAAGGCACTGCCGGTTACGGCCGTAACTCTGCCGGCCATATATAGGCCTGGGCTCGGCCAGACTTCATTTTTACCCTTTTTCTCACTTCTTGCGGCGGCTGGTGACGGGAGGCTCGAGGGCTCGAGTCTTTAGTCGATTCTAATCATTTCCAGGGTGTTTTGGAAGATCCTCTTCGATTATATCATCATCCAATCCGTGTTCTTCGTCGAATCGAGGTATTTTCTTACTTAGAACCCTAGTTGTATGATTTTTGGGGGTTTCTTCGTGATTCTTCGATTTAATCCATGGTTTATGAATTGGTTATGGTATTCTTGTTGTCTTGGCCATAATCTTCGGATTTTGTAACTCGTATATCGATTTTTACCACCCGAGATTTGATTTTCGATTTCTTCGAAGGAACCCTCGGATTCTTCTTGTTTTTCCGGTTGATTCGGATTATGTTTAGCGTTATTTATTCGTGGTGATATTATTTTCGTAGTTCTCGTGGAATTGTCGGGGTGTTGGTCGATCTTGGAAGTTCGAGGGTTTCCGGTCGAGCTTTCCCGTTGCTTCGTGTGCATTTGATTTGAGTCAAGTACCTTGTCCATACAATTCTAGTTTTGTGGATACGATGATTGGTGAATGCTTTAGTATGTTGTTTAATTGTTTGAGACGAACATTCAAAAGATTTGGTTTAGCCTCGTTAAAGGCTCATTTTCAAAACGCGTGTGTTTTGTGAATGTTGCGTCTCGTGAATGGTTAAGTGAACCCTATGAATAATGTTTGGTGTTGTTGTTGTACTTTGATAACATATATGCGTATATTATCTCATTTTGGTACGTTGTGATTTGACAATGGTGTCGTGCTTTGTGTTTGTTGCATTTGGGTGAATTGCTTGGATATCCTTGGTGTGACATGTTGATTGTGTGATTTGTGAATGTATTTCGCTCACCTCGGGAGGGTTCGATGGAGCCACAGAGGGAATCCAATAGTTTCGCCCTGGATTCACGAGTGTTGTGTATGTTTGGTGAATGTATTCGCTCACCTCGGGTTGGTTCGACGGGGCCACGACGGGAGTCCAATGGTTTTGCCCTGGATTCACGAGTGAAACTTCACGAGTGCGTGTGTATGTTTTGTAAATGTATTTGCTCACCTCTGGTTGGTTCTACGGGGCTACGGCGGGAGTCCAATGGTTTTGCCCTGGATTCACGAGTGAAACGTAACGGGTGCATGTGTATTTTATGTCTGTTGAGGACACGTGACGTGGGTTTTAACCCTGTGAATTTGTTGTTGGTTTTCTATTTGCGAAAACAAAACCTTTGGGCTGTGACCCTGTTGATTTTTGGAAAGATAAGGATTTGATAATCCTAAGTTGTTTTCTATTAAAACTCTCGATGGCATTTTAAATCATTTTATAAATTGTTTCCCTTGACTTTGGATTTTTCGATTTTGGAAAGCTTTACCTAAACTCTTGCCTCGGGAAGTATTTTCGTTATGTTTAAATCTTTGAGTATTCCTGATTATTGTTGTTCGTGGAATGTGGATTGTATGACTCGTATTTTGCACTTTGTATTTGCACTAGCAAAACAGTGGAGTTTTGCTAACCCCCGAGTATTCGGGGGGGTGGATGTCTATATTGCATTCAGGTTTTGAAGCATAGCACAGGGTTGGCATGAAGGATGATGAAAGATGAACAATACTAATCACACGAGGACTCGTTGATGCCATATTGGTTTAGTTGTATTTTATTTTCCGCTGTAGTATTCCTTCCCCGTTGTACGGGAGTGTGTTGTACTCGACCCCTGCGTGGGCATGCGTTGTGATTGAGTTGTATGTATTTATTGAAAGACCAAATCGGTCTACTGAGTCATTTTAGCCTTAAAGGCATTGTTGAGATGTTCGGTGTTGTTACCAGCCTGGTAGATCCTTGAGGAAAGGTTCTACGGCGTGTAATATCCCTGAGCGGATTGGGGGTGTTACACTGGCGCTCTTCATCGGTTCACTAATACCGAGACTTCTCAAGCATCTCTACAAGGCTTCACCTTATACTCTGACAGTTCTATTGACCTTCGTGATGGTGGTAGGTATTTCATGTATTACGAAGAGCATCTCTCCGTTCATGGTGGAAGTGTTCTTCCATTCTGATTTTCCAATCATCAAGTTCATTAATCGAGAACATAGTAACTTTAATGATCATATAAATCCACAAAGAGAATATAGGATCAATATGAGAGATACAAGTATGTTGTTTTGAAAGATTGTGATTATGGATCTGGTTCTGGTTAAAAATTGACTAATTCTTTGTAGAACCAACCTCTCTGATACCACTTGTTGGTCATGATATACTTAAATGACAGCCTAGAAAAGGGGGTTGAATAAGTTGTACTCTTTTTTCTAAGTTTAATATGCATAGAGGAAGATTAATGCAAGTTGTTGTAACTACAACAACTAAATGATCTTTCCTGTTAGCTTGATGCTTACATGATTTTTGGAGTAAGTATAAAATTAATCACGCATTTGATAAGCAATAAATACATGAAGTAAAATAACAAGGTTTAATGTGGTTCGAGACAACATCCTCTACATCCACAGGATGTCCTCATAGGAGTAAATATTTATTAAAATCATGGCATACACAAGTGTATGATTTTAACTAAACCCGTCATTGTATCGTTCACACAGATTGATACACCTCACTACTGCTTTAGGCTGTTCACACAGATTAGTTGTAGGCTTCCTTGAACTAACTTCTTCTCACATAGATTGAAGCTTTGTTCTGAACTCTCTTCATTCCACACAGGTCCGAGAGGTTCCTTATTAGTCGAGACAGGGATAATGTACTCAACGATCAGTGTGTTGTATTACAAGGTATTTCCGAACAACTGCTGTAGGCGTTGAATTCCTTGTTGTAGTGTGTTGTTCACAGTTGAGGACTGAATATCTCTTTATGCATTGTAGGCTTTGAAAAGAATATCTGCTTGTGTAGGATATCAAGATATTATCAGTTTTTGATACTTCATATTTTATCAATATCTCAGATGATTCAGTTCATTCAGTAAGTGAGCAAGTCCTCTGGATTGGGCTATTTATAACCATGAAAATAGATCTCTTCTAAATATAGTCGTTGACAGATTGGTGAGATGTGGACACTTCAAATTGGGGGCTGATGACTGTTTGAATTAAAGTGTCTAGCATTTAATGCTTCATGCATCCTTTTTGGCCTTCATTAAATGTTCTTCAGTCCACAGTCCATGATCGCATTAGATGTATCTTCATCCATATTAAATGCACCTTTGAAAATAGTGAATATTTTGGGAATAAAGAATTGCTTATATCACAACGGTTTAAATGTCTAAGTATTTTTCTGTTTGGTTTACATTTTACTTTTCCTAAGTAAAAAGCTTACAGGGATTTTGCTGTAGCCAACAATTTCGTTTGCTGTAAGCTTAATCCTCATTTTTCGTAGGAAAACATCATTTCAGCGTTGTGCAAAGATTGCTGCAAGATGCAGGTTGTAGGATGTTTTTATCAAAGTACTTGGGGTATTTCATCCCAACATCTATGATAATTTGTACTTGCATTCACAAAAATACATATCAGGGATCACAGAAACAGTGTGGTGCTATCTGAAATAAGGGCACACTAATAATTTGGGACCAAGTCCACCTTACTTGGTAGACTTTGGTCGACAGTATAGTGTCTACGGAAAATAGGCCGCATGAAACCATAAAAGCAAAACAAGCTCAAAACTCGATTCCTTTTTGGATCAGGGTCGCATTTACACTATATTTTTCTCCAATTACCACAATTACACTTTCTCTATATAATTACATAAATACCATAATTTGAAAATACTGGAAGGTCGTTATTATTAAATTTTCAAAATACATCCTCGTATATGTAGATACACCGTGATACTTTTTTCCATCTCCTTCCCACTCATCCTTATTCTTCTTAAAAAAATGTTTTTTGTTCATTTAATCTTTAAAAATCCTACTTTTCGAGAAAAAAGAAAAAAGATATTCAAAATCCTAAAATTTTATACAGAGAAAAGTCTCTCACCAACATTCAATTTATACCAAGAAGACATCAGTAACATAGTAACAACTCAAGACTCATTATGTTCTTACGTTCTAAATTAATGTACTTGCTTTCTATTTTCACTTGTCCCAAATTATAGACCACTTATTAAATAGGTAAAGTATTTCTATAATACCTTTAACAAAGATGATGCAAATAAAGGATACATTAGGAACATTGAGTGAAAAAAATTATATTCCCAAAAAGTACTCCCAACATCCTATAAGAGTATGCTCATTTTTTATGGGCACGAATTTTAATAAAAGTTAGGTAGTAATAGTTTTGAATGGAGAAAGAGTTTCAATTTTTATTGTAGTGATATATTAATTGTTGTTGTTGATTAATTAAAATAATAAAATATACGGGTCATCCTTGGTATTATTGTAAATAAGTTGAAAAAGTGAAATAAAAGTATAAGAGGTATTTTCTAAAAACAAAATGTGTTGGAATATTTTATTCCATACATTCATAATTAAGTTTTGATGATTAGTTGTTGATCAAAGAAAACAACATTAGAACGAAGCAAAACAACAAAGAAGTCGAAGAAGACGAGCTGGACTGAAATACTTTGAACAGAAGAGAAAACAAGTTGGGCAAAACAATCAGATTAGCGCATGCTACGAATCAAGATTAACGCATGCTATCGAGTAAGCTTAACGTACGTAACATGGAGATGTTAACGTACGTAATGAGTTTGAATATGAATTCAAACAAGGAGCCATTGAGAAGAATGATGTCATGGAGTAGGTCAGCATGCAATGGATATTTTGACTAAAGTTAACGTACGTAATGTGATTAACTTAACGTACGTAACAAGACTTATTTAACGTACGTAATGAAAGAGCTAACGTACGTAAAGAATGGGCAGAAGCTACTGGGCTGAAGCAACAAGCTGATAACGTACGCTATATAGAAGAGTTGACGTACGTAATGGTGGCGTACGTTAATATAGTGTAAATGCGTACGTTATCAGCTTGTTGCTGATAACTAACGGCTAGTTGAGCCTTTGAGCCTATAAATACCAAATCATTTGGTATCATTCAACACAACAACCTGTAGCAAATCATATATTGATCAGATATCATTGTATTCATTATTGTTGTTGTATCATGAGCGCACGCTAAAGAGAGGCAGAGGCTAACGGCTAGTTGAGCCTTTGAGCCTATAAATACCAAATCATTTGGTATCATTCAACACAACAACCCCTAGCAAATCATATATTGATCAGATATCATTGTATTCATTATTGTTGTTGTATTTGTGCTTAATTGATAAGTGTTTGAATGTTCATACACGAAAACATACACGAGAAGAAAAATACGGCTTGTAGATTAATTCGGTGTTATTAGGATCATTGATCCAACATTATTAGAATCATATCTAGATCCAAGTGAGATTTGTCTAGTACTAATAGAAAGATAGATAGGTTGCTTCCTTGACCGATAGAAAAGAAAAATAGTTTATCTTGGACCGACATAAAGACAAGAGTGTAACGGTTTATCTCGGACCGGTAGAAGACGAGATTATAAAGGTATCCCTTGGACCGATTAAATACGAGGCGCAGAGGTTGATCTTAAGCCTAAGGAAAAAGATACGAAGAGAGGACGTAGGCACGTTTGGCCGAACCTCTATAAATCTTGTGTCATTTACTTTCCGAAAGTTAATTACGCTTCCGCAACGCAAAAGAGTTTGATAACTCTATTACACTTCGCGTAAATTTCAAACGGCGAAAGTACCAATTCTCCAATAGAATAAGCACATTCTTGCGGACGGAGAGAATATAACTTTTAAATGCATATAAAAAACCAGCAAACATAACAGTTAAGACGGACAGAGTTTTTGGAGACAATATCTCCGATATCCAAATATTATAAACCTCCCATTTTATTTTTCACACCAATCAAAAAATTACTTGCTTACTCTTGTTATAATACTTGGTCCAAGCTCACTAAACTATGAGTGTACAAAATTAATCAACTAAAGTGAAAATTAGACTTGGTTCTTTTTTCCAAGCAACTGAATTTCTCTAGAAACACAAACTTGAACTGAAATTCTACAACCAATTCATCACAACTGATCAAGAATTCCATTACTGGTTTTATTAGCAACACATTTAACTTGAAATTTGAAATCCAGCTAGTGGCTGTTTCCACATCATCCATTTCATCGTGTAACTCATCAAAGAAAGCTTTTCTCCTCATCTTGTGAGAGAAGATCGATCAAAATGCACAAGAAATGAATGCTTCGTTTTTCCTTTTTCTTTAGGTGTACTTTTAGAGGAAACTGGGTTTAAATAACCTCGAATTCAAATGATGAAAACAATTGTCCTCTTGCTATGTTACGAGTCACATCGACCAACACTTTTTTTAAGGCGAAGAATGAAATTTAATATTATGAGCTAAAAGGCATTATGCAAATAAGAAATATTCCCTGGATAAGCTTCGCGACCGGAATGGGCACTACAAGGGAAGCCAATGGAGCGGCAACCTTTGCCCTCGATCAAAATGCTACCTAGTTGATCCTAATTCAATATTATAAGTATATTGAGTTATTCTGAAGATGATGGATTAAATCGGATCGTTTAAAAACAATTTTCTAGACTATTTTTTGCATAAACTGCTGTCCAGAACTATTCTGGAACAGCACAGCGATTCGGGCGGGTTCGGGCAGGTCGGGCAGATTCAGGTCGGGTCTAGGTCGGACCAGGACCTGCGGGCCGCGGTAAAATAGCAAAAATATACCAACAACAATGCAGAGCATGATGCTGTGCACTGCAGGGGATGACATCCTGTTTTATAGGCTGAAGTACAATAAAGTTTTTGGCTCTTTTTCAACTTCCGCCAAGTTTTTTATATATAACTCTAAGACCATTTCACGATGCCCCAGTTCATGAGCATTCGATGCAGTCACCTGAAACACTGGTAACAAAGTTGATTGTCAATCAATATGAAATGTCGCTCGTAAGGCCTGGAACATCCAAGCATTTGAAGGAAGTATTTCCTCATTCAATTTTTCTATTAATCTTTAATCCTCAAATCCGGGTTACTGGACCAGTCCTTACGAATAGTGTACGAGCCTCCATCTTTACTGCTCAAAGTTGTGTGCGACTCCAAATGAAGACCTCCTCCGCTCCTGCCCACTCTGTCCACACGATTCACAAAGCAGAAAGACTTTCATAACAATTCTCGTAGAATCAAAAATGAACTTTTCATTCTATACATTTTGCGGCAAGTGATGTGCCTATGGTGGCAATATAATTGTGTTAGGGTTCAGCAGGTGTAATCTGCTCTGATCTAGACGAAAAGAGGAATCCTGCCGTAGACTCCTCCTTTCGACTTGACCTTAGAATGCTTAACATGCAATAGAAATGTCGTTCAAGCCCATCTACTAGGTAGGTGAAAGCACTCAATTCATTGCCTTATCAAAACCCTATGTGATTTGGTTTCTGAAGCAACTTGACTGTCTCGATGAAACGACCAACCTGGGGCCGAATGAACCGGCTAAAATAAACATTTTCATCCATCAACATTGAATCAAAAGAAAAATTGGGAGTCTCACTCATGAGCTGCCATATCACAATGTTTTCCTACGAAACAACATTGTATTCCCCTCCCTATTCATTCTAAAAGATTTAAACATAATCTGCCCATCATCCAGAGCGAATGATTCCAATGACATTCAACACATTCAATTCTATCATTTCCACGTGTAAAGGAATTACATTTTTTTCAACCCCGCAACCTCCTCATCTAAGAACTGTATAAATATGATGTTTCCTATCACAAATCGTACAAAAGTATTTTAGGAAACACAGTCGTAGAAATGACTAAAAACTAATTCTTCTCCTCGTTTCAGAATAATGCAATTAACTATGACTGCTAATATTACATAATCATTATATCCGATTAATATTACCACCAGGTATAAAAGGTCGTCTCTCGGATGCTTGTACACCAAATCATGCGCCCCAGGGGATCTTTACTCACCCGAATCGTGCAGTTATCCGCAAGTACAAGAACGCAATTGTTTTCTTTCTTTTTTTTTTTTTTGGTACCACATCTTAATTTCTCAGACCACATTTGTGTTTAAATCTTGGAAGAAGGCTTTTGCAGCTTCGTAAGTAGACCAGCAAATGGCAGCAGCAGGAGCATGAAAGAGCATTCTAGGCATCCATCCTCTTATAAGACCACGATATCCATCTTTATTTATTATTGTTCGAACAACATCTTGGATTGAGCCACTCACAAATCTATCGCATCCGCAGACACCCTACGAAAATTCAAATGATGTTGAAAAATTTATACACATAAAAAACAAAAAAATCAACCTCAAACAGAATTACATCACAGAGCCAGAGAGCAGAAACATGTATACAATAATAGACTTCATGTGGTGATCCAACATCATCAGCACCACAAGTTCAATCCCAACTTAATTGGGGTTGGTCGCAAAAACATTAGTGTCAATTAATGTCAATATTAATTCGCTACAAAAAGCATTCAAAATGCAAAATAGCAAGGTTTTATGCGGGATGTCCTTCGCGTCGCAACCTTACATGGAGAAATGCAATGAAACTCAACGTCCATGGAATATCATGAGATGTCCATGTGTCAAGCAAATATCATATGTATAGGAGAAAGTTGTGTGATATAGGTATAACTAGAAAGAAACGTGAATAAGAAGAAAAACTAGGAATTGTAACCAACCCCAAAAAAAAAAAAAAAAAAAAAAACTAAGAACAGAGGTGCGGAAAAGAAACAAAGAAAGAAAGAAAAAGGAAACAAAAAAAAAAAAAAGTTCCACTGATACAGAATCTCATCTCCGTATCCCAGGCTTCCAAATCTGTTCTCATTCACTTATTCACCTAGTAGTCTTGTTTAAAAAAACGAGCTTCTTAAAAAATACAGAAAACAAATGAACTAAAAATCATACAAAAATCTCAGCCTGGCTAATGTCCGCCAGGAGCTTAAAAGAAATTAAGGCTAGAAATCCAAATCAAGGCTCTAATTTATTATATTCATGTAAATTAAAAGGCAATTAACAAAAATCTATGTGAATGATGACTGTTTTCCAGTTTCCATATTTTAATTTCTTTCTGTATAAAGCAAAGGGATGGAACTTCAAATGTTTGTATAAAGCAAAGGGATGGAACTTCAAATGGAGGCTAGAAAACCTTAAAATATTTCCATAACTAAATGTAAATTAATTATTTTCATAGTTTGAGATATCCACATATAATCTCATTCTATAAAATGGTCATAATGTTTCATCCCCAAATACTACACCATTGGAGACTAAATGTGATGCTGCCATTTTTTCTGTCAAACACAATTTTTTGTTACTGGAAATGCCAATTAATTATTTTCCCGATGATGATCTAGGAGCTATATCCAATCCAAATTTAGTCAATCATCATCACCTTAATCCCAACTATGTTGGGGTCGGCAGCATGAATATTACAGCGTCAAATAATAGTCAAAATTAGTTAAAATATAAAATCATGCAAAACACAAAGTAGCAAACTTTGAAGCCCGGTGCCCTTCCTATCGCAACCTCATACGAAGGAGAAATGAGATAAAATTCCAATTACCGTCATTATCATAAGTTTTTCCACTTACATGAAAAATATAAAGAGATGGCGATGAGTTGAGATAATTGCTATAGTCATGTCTAATTACATGATCAATATTATAAAAAAAATCAACATGTACATCGTGGAATATTCAAAAAAAAAAAGAAAGAATACTAATATTCTAGGTAAAAGTTTATGAAACTTTAAACGTGTACAAAATTTAAATCAGTCATGCATATTGGTGAATCAAATGAAGTTATTATCGACTACAATTTCGATATCTCAATCCAACTAAATCCCTATTAATATGTATTTCCTATTTTATGTGTCCATAAGCAAATAGAAGATATCAGTTTTAAATTTATCCTATGAGCTGTGCCCTTTACATATCTGTATAAGCGCGTACACAGTTCTTGCCGATGGTTTAAACAGGGCCAAGCCATCTTGAAATCTAAGAAAACATCTAAGAAGCACATTCGCATTCCAAATCAGCAACATACTGATAAAATTATGTGTTCTTAAAACAGCAAATATATTATTGCAACCCTCTGCCAGGCTTATATTTCCAACTCATCCAACTCCGACACTGTCACGATCATAGAATTGACTCATCCAATTAGAATACACAGTATCTCAAGTAATGTTATATGACACATGAACCAAAAAAGAACATTTGATTTGAGAAAATGAGTAATTTTTTAATAAGCTTGCAACAAATGGAAACTGAAGTCGGAAACATCTGTTATATTATATTATAAATAATCCTCATAATGCGACTTCAGCAATGCAATGGCATTCATTCAAATTAGTTGGCGATTTAACTTATGAGCCCCCAATTGCCGCTTTATTCCCTGACTGAACATAGGCACATTACTATCTGGGATACTATTTACAGCTGAAGGGGCCTAAAATCCAAATTTTGGTCCATCACATCCGTCATTTCTGGCACCTACAGCTAACAAAAACAATCTTATATCAGATTTTTAAGCAGCTTAAATTGCCATGACCCCCTTGACTACTGGTTGACGCATGTTAAGTATGTCATAATGTCACTGCAATTTCTAATGCTTCCCAATTCAGCGAGATAAACAAGAAAACTGAATGGCAACGCATTTTCATATTCACTCCAATGCGCAACATAGAGATGAATTATTAACTGAATAACCGGTATCTATTGCCAAATACTGTCCAATTTTACAAGCAAGTTATGCAAAAGACTTTTCAATTTTATTTAATTAAAGACAGTATTCTTCTACAAAATTGTTCTCGGTGACACATTGAAAGCGTCTACATCGGAAGTCTGCAATTAGACTGTGTTGCAAAATAAATGGAAGTCAGTGGAGCATCAATTTGTTTGCATTCATCACATTCGACTATTAAAAACTAAGAGAAAAATCCCCTTCAAACAATCCCTCAGTATAATCTGACACCACCAAATCCCTCAGGGCTTGTTTGTGATAGGGTTTGTTAGGATTTAGAATTCCAGTATTTATAATATTGGGTAATTGGAATGCTTGAATAGTAAGAATACTCGTTTACTGTAGGATTGAGAATCCTTACTTTTTACCGGAACAGTGGATGGTGCTGTATTATTATATATTATTTAGTTGTATTATTGAGGGCCAGCAGTTGTGGCAGGCAAAACTGCTGTGGGCGGAAGTGCTCTGGAAAAAGTATTGTGAGCAAAAATTGATAAGTGTTTGGTAAATACATGAATAAAAAATTCTCAGTCAAGAAATAAAAAAAAAAAAAAAAAAAGTTAGTAAAAGGGAGGTCAATTTTTGTACAAGAAAATTATGTTAACTTTCCTAAAAAGTTATGATAGGTACTTCCCTAGAAGTTACAAATTGTGGCTTTTCCTATAAGGAGCTTTACCAGCTTTCCCGACTTTTAAGGGAAGCAATTATGCATTTAACCGTGCTTTTGACGGGAAAAGAGAACCATTTTTAGGGGCTGGAAATACAATGAAAAATGGGGCCTTGAAGATAAAAATAGGAGAGGATATTTAAAGATAAAAGAATGAGTACTTGTATTTTTTCTTAACGTAAACAAAGGAGAGAGAAATGATGTGACATAAAGTATATAGAGTATGTGTAAGAAGTTGTTGATTTGGTATTTGAAATTTAAGCCTTAGAACAGAGGGGTTTTGGAATTCAGAATTTGAATCCAGTATTTTGAGTCTTTAGAAAAAACAAGCCCTTAATTCGTCAGCATATTAATCGCCTACAGAAGGACAGCTTGACACCACCACCCTCTGAAAATCCCAGTTATTGGATTCCAGGTAGAAGCTTCTGGCAAAGAAACTAGAGATCACTAGCTCAATCTATAGATGATAATCGGGCCAGACATCTCCACACATTCTGATGAGTCGATTCTTGATCGACTCATTCTGTTCTATCTAGTCGTGTTTTTGTTTGCTTTTTAGTATTTTTGTTCTCTTTTATGCGTGGTATTTTGTGTTTTTAATTTATAGGTAATCTAGCGAAGATTGTGGTGAAATATGCGTTCTCATAGCTAATATTGGAGTTTATTACGATCAAGAGCTAAAACGGGGCCTAAAACAGCGAAAGATTGAAGCAGTATCAGTCGAATCGTCTAAATTCCAGAATCGATGTGTTCTCCTTTGACATTAATTCTTCGTGAAATTGGCTTCGAAACGGTATATCATATGCTAAATTCCGAGGTGTATTGATACAAGAACGAAGGATCAAGCCGACGAAGACCAAAAACCGGACTTGGCTGCACCAGGCGACTCGACTTGGCTGCACCAGGCGACTCGAGCCACATCAGGTAACTCGGCCGTGTCATAAGACACAGCCGGGTCTCATTCCAGCGCGAACTGCATTTTGCAGAAGAGTAGAACACGGCCGTGTCATGGGACACGGCCGAGTCACCATACAGCCGGTTTTGTGTTTCCTGTGCAGTACAACACGGCCGTGTCATGGGACACGGCCGAGCCTCAATACAGATCCTTTTCGCCGAGCCTCAATACAGATCCTTTTCGTTTATCCTGCGTAGTACGACACGGCCGTGTCCCATGACACGGGCCGTGTCACTTTTCTGTGCATATCACTTTCCTTAACATTTTTGCACAACTTTAAGCCTTTTCTTGATATTTTTGGCTATAAAAAAAGGGAGGTGGAGACCATTTGAGGATATCCTTATCTTGGTGAAGACATTTTTGTGTGGAAAAACACAAGATTAGGGAGGAAGACACCAAAAAGAGTGGAAAAAGAGGATTATTTCATCATCTTCCTTGTATGTTCTTGGAGTGAAAAATACTTTTGTGAGATATAATAATTCCTTGTATCATTTTGTTGTGAGTTCTTGAAAGAAGATCATCAAACCTTCATCGGGAATTCGATTTCGGTATTTACAAGGGAAGTTTTTACCATGTTTTGTTCTTCAATTTCCATTATTGTTGTTGAATTAATCATGTGTGGCTAAACACTTCATATGGGTTTTTAGATATAGCCACACACATGTTATCGATTGTTAGTTTCTTTTGATTTTCCGGGTAAAAGTTTGGGATTGTTCCTCTTGTTCGTTCTTCGTATAAAAACTTTTAAATTAGATCATCAAACCTTTTTCATTGTTGTTATTATTATTCTAATCGAGGGTTTTTGTCGTTGTTCGCCATCAAACGACCCGAAAGAAACGATTGTGAATGTTCTAGAGCTTTTTCGCGCGATCTTTTAACGATTTACCTCATCAAAAGTAGTCGGTTAATTGATTGATTAGTTAGGGATTCATCCCCATCAAAAGAGTATCCCTTATTTTCGTTGAGAACAATCGTGATTTTTAGGATTACCGCCATCAAACGGATTTCTTTTAATCGTGAGCAATCGATAATTCCAAACCTTATTTATCGGAACTAATAATTGATTACGTGTGTGTCGGTGACTCTAAATTCCCATATCAATCTCATTATTGTTATCTCTCATTTATCCGACGATCAAATTTTGTAATCACTTAGTTTATTTTAATTTTATGCATTAGTATTATAATCCAATCGAACCTATGATGTATTTTAATTTATTTTACTTTTGTTCATTCAACTATTTGCCGAACAATATCGAACTTTAAACCGTTTCCAATTCCTCGAGAGATCGACCTCGGAGTTACTTGCTGCTTCCTACAAAAGCGATTCGTACACTTGCGAGTATTTAATTTGAACCATCACATTCGTACCAAGTTATGTTCTTTCACAAAAACTCGCGTCATAGGGCAGGCATTCGAAGGTGTTGGAGATGAACTGGGATTATCTGCAATGCTTGAGGAAGAAGATGGACTAGGAGATATTTGACAATGTGCAATTGACGTAAAAAAAAAAAAAAGATGGAATTGTTTGGGTGATTTTCTTCTCCATTTTTCCCCTAAGTGCTTGCCTGCCTTATTCTGATCAGGAAGCCCTTATAGATTATAAATGGAGAAGAGCACAAACTATATAAGAAACTCAAAAAGAAAACCAAATCGTCCTTCCAATCTGCACAGTCTCTCCAATCAAGCTTGCTCATTTATCTTCACTGATTATTCTCCTCTGATCATCGACTATTGTCTGACACCAAGGAATGCATCATCACTCTTCTCCAGGATATCAAGGTTGTCGGAAGAAGGAAACAGGCGCTAAAAATTATGAATTATTTCCCCCTACAATGGAACATATGTACCTTCCAAATGAAAGACATTTGCATTTTTAGAAATCCCACCAAATGGGTCCACAGCGGCCACCTTGGAGTCCAATCTCCAAAGAGACGAGACGGCGAGCAAAGACGGAGAAGAAAAAGGAGGGGAAGATTCTGCGGAAAAAGGAGAAGCAGGATGATATAAGCAATAGCGAATTTTAGGTTTTTGACTTTTTGAAAAGGCTAGAAGAATTGTATGCCCTAGTTATATAAAATATTTACAGTTTATCTTTGTCTATGTAGTGCATGTACTTTGTTTTGGATATGCATATACATTAATTGGATAATGGAGAAATTAAGGTTATTTTGAAATTAATTGTGTTTTATTAGCATTTAATCATATTATTGTATTATATTATTTAGAATATTATTTATGTTAAAATAAACACTATCCAATTTTTTTCTGATTTATCCCCGAGTAATTGCAAGGTAATACCCGGTGAGAGTGCTGCAACACAGCATAGGGTTGTGGTGCTTGACTTTCGAGGTAAGAGGCACTTAAGAAAGAGAAGACCACAAGTTGACCCTCGAATTAAGTGGTGGAAGCTCCAAGGGGAGAGTCGACATACTTTTGTGGCTAAGATTGCTGATAGTGGTATTTGGTCTGATTGCACGGAGATGGATATAGATTCGATGTGGAACTTGTTGGAACACAACATAAAGGAAGTTGCAAAAGAAGTCCTAGGAGAATCTAAAGGAAACAGACCATCAAGTAAGGACACATCTTGGTGGAATGATGAAGTTAAGCAAGCGATAAAGACCAAACGTGAATGTTATAAGGTACTGGGTAAATGCTCGAGCGATGAGAATTATGAGAAGTACAAGAAAGCTCGACGAAGCTAAAAGGCGGCCCGATCAAAGGTCAATCAAGAATTATATGCAAGATTAGATACTAAAGAAGGGAGAAAGATATCTATAAACTTGCTCGAATGAGAGAGAAGAAGACGAGATATTGGAAAAGTTAAATGTGTAAAGATCTTGATCAAAAGTTTTGGTTCAAGATAAAGAGATAAAAGAGATGGAGGTCATACTTTGATACCCTATTCAATGGCCATCAAGAACAAGATATTGGGAATTTAAACATCCCCTCAAGTATGGTTAACCGAGAGTTTAAGAGAAGAATCGAAAGGGTGAAGTGACAATTGCATTGAAGAAGATGGGGTCAAAGAAAGCGAAGGACCGGATGGTATACCTATTGAAGTTTGGAGGTGTTTGGGGGAGAGAGGGATCGAATGGGTAACTATGCTTTTCAATAAGATTTGGAGAAGCAATAAGATGCCATCGCATGGAGGAAAAGTATTCTCGTCCCTTTGTATAAGAACAAAGGTGATGTTCAAGATTGTTCTAATTATCGCGGAATTAAACTAATGAGTCATACCATGAAGTTGTGGGAGCAGTGATTGAACAAAGGATCGGAAATGTGTGAAGATAAGAAAATCGGTTTGGATTTATGCCCGGAAGATCGACCATGGAAGCAATTTATCTTATCCGTGATTGATGGAACATCTTTGCATATGGTTTTATTGATTTAGAGAAGGCGTATGATAAAGTACCAAGAGAAGTACTTTGGTGGGCCTTAGCAAAGAAGGGTGTATCGCGGAAATATATTGACATTATAAAGGACATGTATGAGGAGCTACTACAAGTGTACGTCTTAATGTTGGGAGGACAAGAATTCCCTATTACGATTGGGGTGCATCAAGGATCTGCTCTTAGTCCTTTTCTCTTTGCCATAGTCACGGACGAATTGACAAGAGAAATTCAAAATGACGTTCCGTGGTGTATGATGTTCGCAGATGATATTGTGTTGATTGATGAAACGAAGGTTGGAGTCTGTGAAATTGGAACTTTGGAGGGATACTTTGGAAGCTCGAGGCTTTAGGGTGAGGAGTAAGGCCCGAATATATGGAGTGTAGGTTTAGCGAAAGCAGTGATAGAGAGGCGGGGATGATCACATTTGATGGGAAAGTTGTTCATGGATCCACTTTCTTTCGGTATCTTGGATCTATTATCCAAAAGGATGGAGAGCTAGATGGCGATGTGGCTCATGAGAATAAAGCGGGGTGGTTGAAGTGGAAGAGTGTCACGGGGTTTTATGTGATCCGGCATGCCTCATAGATTAAAGGGTAAATTTTACCGCACGGCAATTAGGCTGCTACTGTTATATGGCACCGAGTGTTGAGGTCAGAAAGCAGTGTCACGTTCAAAAGATGAATGTGGCGAGATGCGTATGCTACGATGGATGTGTGGTCATACAAAAAGGATCGGCTCGAAATGAGGTGATCGGAGAAGGTAAGAGTTGCGTCTATAGAAGACAAGATGATGGAGAATCGATTACGATGGTTTGGTCATGTGAGAAGAAGACCTATTGATGCCCCAGTGAGGAGGCTAGAAAGTTGGGGAGCAAGTAATGTTGTGAAAGGTAGAGGAAGACCCAAGAAAACTTGGATAAAGATGATTGAAAATGATATGCGGTTTCTTGGAATTGGAGAAAGTATGGCGTTGGAGAGGCAAATGTGGCGGGAAAGAATACGGATGGTGGATGGAGTCTGATTCTTTTT
This sequence comes from Orobanche coerulescens, assembly GCA_033398695.1. Lineage (NCBI taxonomy): Eukaryota > Viridiplantae > Streptophyta > Magnoliopsida > Lamiales > Orobanchaceae > Orobanche > Orobanche coerulescens. The sequence goes on from CM065817.1 coordinate 70,892,951, forward strand.
TTTTTTTTTTTTTAAATTCCTATTTTCTTTTATTTAATTTTATCTTTTTTTATTTTTTTTTATTTTTTTTTTTCCTTTTTTTCTTTTTTTTTTCTTTTTTTTTTTTCATTCATTCTCTTTTTTTATTTGCTTTTTTCTCTACTTTTTCCCTCTTTTTTCCTTTTATGTTATTTATGTAACGATTATTGACGGTTTCAAAGTTTGATTCATGTTAGCCGACCCCAAATCATTTTGGGACTAAGGCTTAGATGTTGTTGTTGTTGTTGTTGTTATCCCCGAGTAAGTGAAAACTTCCCCACCTCGCCGAGCAAGTGCCGAGTTTTAGAACCTTGTTGTCAATTCTCCATGATTACAAAGATTTCCAGTAGGAAAAAAAAAACTGTCCTTGGAATTTTCTCAGTACAAAAATTGGCCTTCCCGGACTGGCCATTTGAACCAAGACTTGTGCAATTACAATATACGTCCATGGAATGGAGCTTTTCGTGGTTGGGTGTGCCTGCTTTTTCAAAAAATAATACAGCTATGTAGCCATACTAATATAATACCCGAGATTTTTATTCCGGTTGCCTTGAACTATTTGTCGTTTGGTGTCGGTTATTTCGTTTCGTTATGATTATGTGGACTTCATTTTTCTGTCATGAACGGTATGATATATTCTGTTGTAGTGTTCGTCGAGTGAGACTTGTTGTTGCGTGCGTCTCTATGATTAAATGTGTGCTTGTGGTGTGGCATGTTATGTTTCGTAATTTGCTCGTTATTGTTTTGAATCATAGCTGGTGCGTTAGTGTGACCGACACGTTGTCGAACGTCTAACCGGATTGTCGAAATGGCCGAGTTTCGACCGCAAGGCCTGGCCGAGTTACGGTCGTAAGGCACAGTCGGTTACGGCCATAAGGCACGGTCGGTTACGGCCGCAAGGCACGGTCGAGTTATGGCCATAATGCCTTGCCGGTTACGGCCGTTATGTACCGCACATTTTTGGACAGTAGGCCTGTGGACCAGGTTACAGCCGTAGGGAGTGGTCGGGTACGGCCGTAATGCCGTGTTGGGCAGTGGCATGGGAGGTGCCGGTTACGCCCGTGAGGAGTTGCTGATTACGGCCGTAAGGGCCGAGTTACGGCCGTAAGGTACTGCATGTTACGGCCGTAACGTACTCTGCTACACATAGCCTGGGCGACAGGTTTTGTGTCATTTCCTCCCCTTCCTCTCTTCCTCTCGCGGCTGACGGACGGGTGAGACGGGAACTTTGATTCCTGGTCGATTCTACTCAATTTCAAGGTGTTTTGGCAGGCCTTTGTCGATTATATCAACATCTAATCCTTGTTCTTCGTCAGATCGAGGTAATTTCTTGAAATCTCCTACGATTCAATGTTTTAAAAGGCGATCGAGGCGCACGACTCGAGGCGCGCCTTGAGGCGAGGCGGCGGAAATCTGCCTCTGAGGCAGCACCTCCCCCCCTACAGCTGAGGCTTACGTCTCGCACCTGTGAGGCAGGTTTGAGGCGCGACTTGAGGCGCGTTTCTGTGAGGCGACCCATGAGGCGGACCTCTATTTTCCGAGAGGAACGAGTATTTTAAAAAAAAGAAAGAAACTTACCCAAGATCTGCAGATTGAGACGGAAGAAGACGAGGTGGCATCTGTCTCTCGGTGTAGTGTGGATCCTGTGGTGTGGGGTTGAGAAAAAACAGTAATATAAGGTGGTTAATGACTTAATTGACCTTATTCTCATTATTATTTTACTATGAGATGCTATAGTCCCTTGCTAAAGTTTATTTGATTTTTTTAAAAAATATTTTAAAAAAGAATAAATGATAAAATTTGGGAGAGAATGTAATTTGTTTTATATAAAAATTTATTTCATATTTTTTTTGTTTATTAGATAAAAATAAAATACAATTGAAAAATCAAATTTATGACCTAATTTATGAGTCAACACTGATATTTTAGTAATTTAATATATACTTTTTGCTCTTTTAGTAATTCTTATACTATTATGATATTTTCGTGAGTTTTTAGATTTTTATTTTTATTTTAATCGAGGCTTACGCCTCAATGCGCCTCGAGGCTTATGCCTCGCCTGTTGGGTACCAAATCGGATATTTGCGCCGTTTTATGCGGAAGCGAAAATAAATTGCGAAAAATAAAGGACACGAGGATTTATAGAGGTTCGGCTATTAACGAAGCCTACGTCCTCTCTCGATGTATCTTTTTCCTTAGGCTTAAGATCAAAACCTCTACGCCTCTCTTCTATCGGTCGAGGGATTACCGTTACAAGCTCGTCTTCTATCGGTCCGAGTAAAACCGTTTTTCCTTTTCTATTGGATAAGGAATCAACCACTCTAGCTTTCTATGGGTACTAGATAAACCTCACTAAGATAGCGATTGTGATTCTAACAATGCCGGATCCTTGATCCTAATAACACCGAATCAAATCGTATCTTTTCTTTTTATCGCTCGTGTATGATCTTGTGTATAACACTCAATCACTCTTAATTAAGCTCAAGAACAACAACTATAATGTTTACAATGATATAACACGTATGTATGCTTTGCTCAATGTTGTTGTATGGAATAATACCAACTCCTTGGTATTTATAGCCTTCTTCCTCCTTACTAGCCGTTCTTTGCCGGTTGACTAGCTAGCGTCGCTAGCCTTCCTTCTTAGCGTGCGCTATCGCACATTTTGCTCTAGCGTACGTAAAGGCTTTCATGTAGCGTCGTTAATCACTTTATATTTGATTCGGTAGCTCGCCCTTAACGATTAGCGTGCGCTACCACTTCCTTTGTAGCGTGCGCTAATCCAATATATCCGTTGCATGGATTGTCAAAGTGACCGCTTGATATGCGACTTTGACCGCTTTTCCCAACGCTCGGATTGACTAGATTCAAACATCTTAGCGTCGCTAATCATCCTTTGTAGCGTGCGCTAATGATGACTTCATTGCATACGTCATTACGTGTTTGAATATCTTCCACAACAAGAACATGGCTCGATAGCGTGCGTTAATAATAGAGGGTAGCGTGCGCTAATAATAGAGTGTAGCGTGCGCTATCCATCTCGCGACTTCACTGCGGCTTACTTGATACTTAGTGGAATGCGGTGACTCCTCGTTAGCGTGCGCTAACATATGTCCCTTAGCGTGCGCTAATGCGATCAGTTGCAATTTTTGCGTCTTAAATGCCTTCGCCGTTTTGCTTCGCCTCGATGTTGTTTTGTAGTTTAGCAACTTTAATCATCAAAACACAAATTAAATAATGTGTGGAATAAATATTCCAACAATCTCCCCCTTTTGATGATTACAAAACAACCCTTGAATTGGATAATCAGAAAAATAATATCTCAGATATTTATACGAATCAAAGTTTTCGGCTTTGATCGTTTCGTTAGTTTCTCCATTTCTTTTCTTTTTCTTCTTTTTGACTTCTTCATTTTTCAACTCCGTCGTTTTCGCTTTTCAATTTTTTCAACTCCCCTATTTGTATGCTTTTTTTTCTTTTCGACTTCTTCGATTTTTCTCATTTTTATCTCCTCTTCATCTCCTTCTCATTTTTATCATTTTTATCTCAATTCATATCTTTCTCCCCTTTTTGTTTTCATCAAAAAGTAAAAAAATATAAAGGATACCAAATGAAATATAAATATGCATGATACCAATTTATGCATTAATAAGGGTATAAACTCCTCTCAAAATATTATTTCCTTCTCCCCCTTTGTAAAATATCATTTGTCAAAATTTATTTTGGGGATCCAACCGATAGTTGGTTTTTCTTTTGAAACATAGACGATGTTTGAAACATTTGTTCCTTTAGAACCCAAATCTTTTAATTTTTATCATCCGTTTTGGGCTTTTGCAATTTGAAATGTGATGCCCGATTTTTAAACACTTTTCGCAATGGGGTATATTGAAATTAACGGATTCGTTTTGAACGTGATTTGAATCCTAACCCCTCTTTATTTAGAGTATATTTTTGAACACATAACATTTGTTCAAATTTATCGTGCCGCACGAGAATTTCTTTGTCAAAATTTTTAGTTCATCTTGAACTTTTAAAAGATCATTTTTAAAATATTTTCATTTTCAAGGCATTTCGAATGATCAATTTCGACAAATTTCCCTTTTTCAAGTATTTTGGAATTTTCAATTTCCAAAGTTTTATATTTAGACTTGAGGGACTTAATTTCATTTAAAGCATTTTGATAGTCGGATGTAGTAACTCGAATGCTTCAAAAGTTCGTCGTAGGAATTACTTACTTGGCTTTCGGCGTCGCTATCGTCGAATGAACTCCGCCATGAGCGCGAGATTATTTTGTTCAAGAAAATCTTCATCGGGATCTTCGTCGCTCCATGTTGCGATTAGAACCTCCTTTTGCTTTACTCGGCAGTTCTTAGCAAAGTGGCACAGGTTTACCACATAATCGGCAAGTGTTGTCGAATTTCTTAGGTTCGCCGCTTGAATGTCCTTCTTTCTCCGGTTTAATAAGTGTTGGAACTTATTAATATTTTTGGCATAATATGCCATTTCTTCGTCACTTTCGTCACCGGGTTTCTTCTTTCTTCTTCGATATTTTAGCCTTGAAGGCTATCGACCTCTCCTTCGGTTTTGGTTTGGCATTCCGAGATTTTAGAACAATCTCGTAGTTGATAAGAGAACCAACGAGAGCACTAAAATCGAGAGTATTTAAATCTTTGGATTCCATTATTGCCGTAACTGCACTGGCCCCATTCTCGAGGTAGTGATCGGAGAATTTTCTTTACTTTCTCATCGCCGAAAGTGGTTTTCCAAAACATGCTAATCCATTAGTGATGACCGAAAATCGGTCGAGCATAATCGAGATGGATTCATCGTCCTTCATTTGGAATAATTCAAAATCGTGAAGGAGCATGTTTATCTTCGTCTCTTTAACTTGAGACGTACCTTCGTGTGTTACCTCAAGCATTTTCCAGTTTCTTTCGCACTATCACACGATGATATCCGGTTGTGTTCTTAGGATTTAAGGCACAATAGAGAAGTTGAGTTGCCTTACAATTGTAGTGGTCGTTTTCCAATCGAATCGTCATATTCTTGAAGGTTTTGAGCGTCACGTTGGAATTTGTTGGAATTTTCGGACCAAGACAAATCACCTTCCAAAGCTCGATGTCATATGCTCGGATGAATATAGACATCTTCTTCTTCCACGTCATGAAGTTTGAGCCATCAAAAATGGTGGTCGGTTGAGAGCAAGGCCTTCGACGGACCCATTTGAAACGCCATTGGATCTTTTCTCCTCGGATGTTAAGCGCGTATTGGAGTACCGCTCGATACCAATTGTTGGGTACAAATCGGATATTTGCGCCGTTTTATGCGGGCGAAAATAAATTGCGAAAAATAAAGGACACGAGGATTTATAGAGGTTCGGCTATTAACGAAACTACGTCCTCTCTCGATGTATCTTTTTCCTTAGGCTTAAGATCAAAACCTCTACGCCTCTCTTCTATCGGTCGAGGGATTACTGTTACAAGCTCGTCTTCTATCGGTCGAGTAAAACCGTTTTTCCTTTTCTATTGGATAAGGAATCAACCACTCTAGCTTTCTATGGGTACTAGATAAACCTCACTAAGATAGCGATTGTGATTCTAACAATGCCGATCCTTGATCCTAATAACACCGAATCAAATCGTATCTTTTCTTTTTATCGCTCGTGTATGATCTTGTGTATAACACTCAATCACTCTTAATTAAGCTCAAGAACAACAACTATAATGTTTACAATGATATAACACGTATGTATGCTTTGCTCAATGTTGTTGTATGGAATAATACCAACTCCTTGGTATTTATAGCCTTCTTCCTCCTTACTAGCCGTTCTTTGCCGGTTGACTAGCTAGCGTGCGCTAGCCTTCCTTCTTAGCGTGCGCTATCGCACATTTTGCTCTAGCGTCGTAAAGGCTTTCATGTAGCGTCGTTAATCACTTTATATTTCATCCGGTAGCTCACGCCTTATGATTAGCGTGCGCTACCACTTCCTTTGTAGCGTCGCTAATCCAATATATCCGTTGCATGGATTGTCAAAGTGACCGCTTGATATCTTGACTTTGACACCTGCTTTTCCCAACGTTCGGATTGACTAGATTCAAACATCTTAGCGTCGCTAATCATCCTTTGTAGCGTGCGCTAATGATGACTTCATTGCATACGTCATTCGTATTTGAATATCTTCCACATGATAACATGGCTCGATAGCGTGCGTTAATAATAGAGGGTAGCGTGCGCTAATAATAGAGTGTAGCGTGCGCTATCCATCCGCCGACTTCACTGCGGCTTACTTCGATACTAAGGTGGAATGCGGTGACTCCTCGTTAGCGTGCGCTAACATATGTCCCTTAGCGTGCGCTAATGCGATCCAGTTGCAATTTTTGCGTCTTAAATGCCTTCGCCGTTTTGCTTCGCCTCGATGTTGTTTTGTAGTTTAGCAACTTTAATCATCAAACACAAATTAAATAATGTGTGGAATAAATATTCCAACAATCTCCCCCTTTTTGATGATTACAAAACAACCCTTGAATTGGATAATCAGAAAATAATATACAGATATTTATACGAATCAAAGTTTTCGGCTTTGATCGTTTCGTTAGTTTCTCCATTTCTTTTCTTTTTCTTCTTTTTCGACTTCTTCATTTTTCAACTCCGTCGTTTTTCGTTTTTCAATTTTTTCAACTCCCCGTATTTGTATGCTTTTTTTCTTTTCGACTTCTTCGATTTTTCTCATTTTTATCTCGTCTTCATCTACTTCTCATTTTTATCATTTTTATCTAAATTCATATCTTTCTCCCCCTTTTTGTTTTCATCAAAAAGTAAAAAAAATATAAAGGATACCAAATGAAATATAAATATACATGATACCAATTTATGCATTAATAAGGGTATAAACTCCCTCTGAAAATATTATTTCCTTCTCCCCCTTTGTAAAATATCATTTGTCAAAATTTATTTTTGGGGATCCAACCGATAGTTGGTTTTTCTTTTGAAACATAGACGATGTTTGAAACGTTTGTTCCTTTAGGAACCCAAATCTTTTTAATTTTTATCGTCCGTTTTGGGCTTTTGCAATTTGAAATGTGATGCCCGATTTTTAAACACTTTTCGCAATGGGGTATATTGAAATTAACGGATTCGTTTTTCGAACGTGATTTGAATCCTAACCCCTCTTTATTTAGAGTATATTTTTAAACACATAACATTTGTTCAAATTTATCGTTGCCGCACGAGAATTTCTTTGTCAAAATTTTTAGTTCATCTTGAACTTTTAAAAGATCATTTTTTAAAATATTTTCATTTTCAAGGCATTTCGAATGATCAATTTCGACAAATTTCCCTTTTCAAGTATTTTGGAATTTTCAATTTCCAAAGTTTTATATTTAGACTTGAGGGACTTAATTTCATTTAAAGCATTTTGATAGTCGGATGTAGTAACTCGAATGCTTCAAAAGTTCGTCGTAGGAATTACTTACTTGGCTTTCGACGTCGCTATCGTCGAATGAACTCCGCCATGAGCGCGAGATTATTTTGTTCAAGAAAATCTTCATCGGGATCTTCGTCGCTCCATGTTGCGATTAGAACCTCCTTTTGCTTTACTCGACATTCTTAGCAAAGTGGCACAGTTTACCACATAATCGGCAAGTGTTGTCGAATTTCTTAGGTTCGCCGCTTGAATGTCCTTCTTTCTCGGTTTAATAAGTGTTGGAACTTATTAATATTTTTGGCATAATATGCCATTTCTTCGTCACTTTCGTCCACCGGTTTCTTCTTTCTTCTTCGATATTTTAGCCTTGAAGGCTATCGACCTCTCCTTCGGTTTTGGTTTGGCATTCCGAGATTTTAGAACAATCTCGTAGTTGATAAGAGAACCAACGAGCACTAAAATCGAGAGTATTTAAATCTTTGGATTCCATTATTGCCGTAACTGCACTGGCCCCATTCTCGAGGTAGTGATCGGAGAATTTTCTTTACTTTCTCCTTTGCTCGAAAGTGGTTTTCCAAAACATGCTAATCCATTAGTGATGACCGAAAATCGGTCGAGCATAATCGAGATGGATTCATCGTCCTTCATTTGGAATAATTCATAATCGTGAAGGAGCATGTTTATCTTCGTCTCTTTAACTTGAGACGTACCTTCGTGTGTTACCTCAAGCATTTTCCAGTTTCTTTCGCACTATCACACGATGATATCCGGTTGTGTTCTTAGGATTTAAGGCACAATAGAGAAGTTGAGTTGCCTTACAATTGTAGTGGTCGTTTTCCAATCGGAATCGTCATATTCTTGAAGGTTTTGAGCGTCTGGTTGGAATTTGTTGGAATTTTCGGACCAAGACAAATCACCTTCCAAAGCTCGATGTCATATGCTCGGATGAATATAGACATCTTCTTCTTCCACGTCATGAAGTTTGAGCCATCAAAAAATGGTGGTCGGTTGAGAGCAAGGCCTTCGACGGACCCATTTGAAACGCCATCGATCTTTTCTCCTCGGATGTTAAGCGCGTATTGAGTACCGCTCCGATACGGTGTTGGGTACCAAATCGGATATTTGCGCCGTTTTATGCGGGCGAAAATAAATTGCGAAAAATAAAGGACACGAGTATTTATAGAGGTTCGGATATTAACGTTGCCTACTTCCTCTCTCGATGTTTCTTTTTCAATATGCTTAAGATCAAAACCTCTACGCCTCTCTTCTATCGGTCGAGGGATTACTGTTACAAGCTCGTCTTCTATCGGTCGAGTAAAACCGTTTTCCTTTTCTATTGGATAAGGAATCAACCACTCTAGCTTTCTATGGGTACTAGATAAACCTCACTAAGATAGCGATTGTGATTCTAACAATGCCGGATCCTTGATCCTAATAACACCGAATCAAATCGTATCTTTTCTTTTTATCGCTCGTGTATGATCTTGTGTATAACACTCAATCACTCTTAATTAAGCTCAAGAACAACAACTATAATGTTTACAATGATATAACACGTATGTATGCTTTGCTCAATGTTGTTGTATGGAATAATACCAACTCCTTGGTATTTATAGCCTTCTTCCTCCTTACTAGCCGTTCTTGCCGGTTGACTAGCTAGCGTGCGCTAGCCTTCCTTCTTAGCGTGCGCTATCGCACATTTTTGCTCTAAGCGTCGTAAAGGCTTTCATGTAGCGTCGTTAATCACTTTATATTTCGATTCGGTAGCTCACGCCTCTTGATTAGCGTGCGCTACCACTTCCTTTGTAGCGTGCGCTAATCCAATATATCCGTTGCATGGATTGTCAAAGTGACCGTTTGATATCCGACTTTGACCGCTTTTCCCAACGTTCGGATTGACTAGATTCAAACATCTTAGCGTCGCTAATCATCCTTTGTAGCGTCGCTAATGATGACTTCATTGCATACGTCATTACGTGTTTGAATATCTTCCACAACAATAACATGGCTCGATAGCGTGCGTTAATAATAGAGGGTAGCGTGCGCTAATAATAGAGTGTAGCGTGCGCTATCCATCTCGACTTCACCTGCGGCTTACTTCGATACTAGCCGGAATGCGGTGACTCCTCGTTAGCGTGCGCTAACATATGTCCCTTAGCGTGCGCTAATGCGATCCAGTTGCAATTTTTGCGTCTTAAATGCCTTGCCGTTTTGCTTCGCCTCGATGTTGTTTTGTAGTTTAGCAACTTTAATCATCAAAACACAAATTAAATAATGTGTGGAATAAATATTCCAACATCGCCTCGTCTAGGGATGGCAAAAAAAACCACGGGTTCGGGTACCCGCGGGTTTTTACCCGAATGGGACCAATTCGGGTAACAAAATTTGGGTCCGGGTCCGGGTCTGGGGCGGGTAGAGAAAAATAAGTTCGAATTAGGTTCGGTTAGGAGTATGGGAGTACATAGATATATATATATATATACATATATATATATATATATTAATACTTAATAAATTAAATATATATATTAATTTATTAAGTATTAATATTATATATATATATATATCAAGTATTAATATATATATATATTAGTAATTAAATTAGTAATATTATATATATATATATTAAATTAGTAATAAATTTAAATTAGTAATACATTATATATATATAATATTAATTCGAGAAAAAAAAATAATCCGCGGGTAGTACCCATAACCGAGAAATGGGCGGGTCTGGGGCGATTTTAATCAGCGGTCCGGTCTGGTAGCGATACGCCCGACCCACCCCATTGCCATCCCTAGCCTCGTCCGGCCAAAACGCCTCAAACACGCCTCGCGCCTTTTAAAACATTGCTAGGATCGACTTTCGGATTTCCTTCTTAATTTTCGTTGTTCGTCCAATTTTGAGGAATCGGTTGATGTTATTGAGTATTATTAATCGTGTTCTATGGATTGTATATCCATATTCCGAGGTGTTTAACTCGATTGACGATTCGAATGTTCTTGGGAGTTATTGAACATTTAATGTTCAATTAAATGTCCCGATGAGTTTTCCTTCGATAGTTTGGTGGGATTTCCGTTACCCTTGGTCTTGATTCTCGTTGTACTCGTATTTTCGTTGTTTTCGCCCGGAGGATTGTAGGTGTTCGAGGTTTCCCGATTGAGCCGTGTTCGTCGGAGTGTTCGTAGTGGTTAATGAGGCAAGTATCTTGCTATACGATTTGTGTCTTGTGAATAGAGACTTCGTGTTGGGTATATGATGATTTGGTTTACCTTCGTGGATATGCTTCGTGTGAATTGATTATGAATTGATTATTGTGAACGTTTGATGGTAGTGATGATATCCTTACTTGTTTAACGTTGTGGAATTGTGTTGGTTGTGTTAATCATATTGTTTGTGTTGTGCGTGATTGTTCATGATTGAGTTATTGGGATGATTACGATAATTGTGCCGGATTGATTACATACTTGAATATGTATTGCGGTGTATTGTTGAATGGTTTGACACATTTGTAATAATGTGTGTTGTTCGTGGTAATGTGTTGAGTTGATCAATATGTGTTGTGAAGTGACAACGTGTGTGTTCCGGGTAGGGTCCGTCGAGGCCTCTTGAGTTCAGTACATGATGTGTACGAACAACGTGTGTGTTCCGGGTAGGGTCCGTCGAGGCCTCTGGAGTTCGGTACATGATGTATACGAACAACGTGTGTGTTCCGGGTAGGGTCCGTCGAGGCCTCTGGAGTTCGGTACATGATGTGTACGAACAACGTATGTGTTCCGGGTAGGGTCCGTCGAGGCCTCTGGAGTTCGGTACATGATGTGTACGAACAATGTGTGTGTTCCGGGTGTGGTCCGTCGAGGCCTCTGGAGTTCGGTATATGATATGTACGAACAATGTGTGTGTTCCGGGTAGGGTGTGTTGAGCCCTCTGGAGTTCGGTACAATGATGTGTACGAACAGTGATCGTGTAACAGTGATTGATTGGATAACGTTTTGAAGTTGGGTCACGGACCCATGATGATATCTTAGCTAATGTGTTTCGAAACGAGATCCAGGCTGAGGTCCTAACGATTTCGAAAAGGTTTTGTAAATTGGGACTCGAGGCCCAAAAGAATTTCTACTTTTAAAATCCCCGAGATGATGAGTTTCTTTTCAAATACTTCTTTGCTTGAGTTCGGAATTCTAAAACTTCTCGAGAATATTTTGATAGTTGATTGCCGTATCTAATTCGTGATTACTATTTGCTTGTTACATTTCGTATCGTATTATACTTGCACTAGCAAAATAGTGGAATTCTGCTAACCCCCGAGTAATCGGGGGGTGGATGTCCGTCCAGGTACATGCAGGTTCGGGGGAGCAGTCACAGGATCGGCACAGGAAGTGACGAGTTACGATACTAATCAAGAGTTGGGAGTTTGTGTTGTATCGTCAGTATTGTAATCCGTCTTCCGCTATTTTGCATCTTTACCCTGCATGGGTATTTATTAAAAAGAATTGTATTTTTTTTGTTTGTGTCAGTCGTGCGACCCCATCGGTCGGTGTAGTTGTTTATAATTGACCTTAACAGTCCGTATTATTGTATTGTTTGCCCCGGCCGGGCAAACACTGG